>JALJCO010013057.1:0-213659 GCA_023101725.1 Atherinomorus stipes | reverse complement strand
TGTAAGAAAAGAAAAGTTGACTGAACTTAAAAAAGTAAGGCAACCAGCTGCACAGCTTTTTTGAGTTTACTCAACTAAAGGACTTATGTGTTGAATGAACTTAAATTAAATGGGTAAATCAAAGAAGAATCTTTAGTTCAATAAACTTAGAATGGTTAGTCAGGTCTACTCTCATCTTTAAGTTGAGAAAACTCATGTTGTTAAGTTCAAAATATATACATGTAATAGTTGAGCCAACTTAGGAACACAAGTTGGCTCAACTTAACTGTGTGAGTAAGGCAAACTTAAAACTACTGTTCAGATTAACTTAATATTTCATCTTGATTTACCCTGTTGAAGTAGGTTCACTCAACACAAGCCTGTTAGTCGCATTTACTTAAAAAGGCTGTGCAGCTGGTTGCCTTACTTTTTAAGTTCGCTCAACAACTCATTCTTCAGTTAGGAAATCTGTAATGAAATCAAACACACATTTAACATCAAGTAATTTATTTAAAGAGAGTGAATGAACATTATAAAAAAATATATATATTTCATGTTTCAGCTGCTTTTTCCACTTACAGTGGTAACATGAACTCATCAAAAGGCCATGGTATATTTTTCAATTTTGTTCAAAACAAACAAACAAAGATAGTAAAGATGCTTAATTATTGTCCTTACACAGATCAGATCAAATATAGAAAACAGCAAATTAAGTTTTCTAAATCTAAATAAAAATATTCGAAAACCTCTGTCTGGACAGAAATAAACAAATGTTTGTGCATAACGAGCATGTCATGAGATAATATATATTCCATGAAACAAATATATGTATGTATTTATAAAAAAAAAGAAAAAAAAAAAGGAAAAAAACCTTATGATGCCATTAATATATCCGAGTAACATTCATAATAACAGCTGCCATTTGTCACCTGAAATAATAATAAATAAAAAAAAACATTTTTTTTTCTAAATGTAGCAGAGGTGGGAATTGTACAGTCAAGTAGTAATCCTCATTTCATTTATTTCTTTTGCCTAGCCCTACAGGTGGATCCAATCAGCACAGTGAATCTGTGAATCAGTTGGTTCAGTGGCTGTACAGAATAAATAGATGGCATGAAGACAACTTGTTGAATAATGCCCATCTCTGCATTGAACAGAAATTCTGAATATTGTTTTTTGAACAAAAGAAAATAAGCACACCACAATTATCCCATATTCAATGAAGTTCTGACACTAAGCTGGTGTGACCACTCTGATCACTCAGTACTCACCAATGCAGGGAATCATATCATCACAGGCCATTTCATCAAACTGTTCTTAAGGGCCTGGACCCTGGCTGAGCAGTGGGTACCGAGGTTCATGAACACTTTCTGAACTGTCTCAAAAGTGTATCTCAGCTCCTTAGGATAGTCCAAGTTCACAGCACATGTTAGGCCATGTTAAGTCACTGATGTCATCCAGAAGAATCTGCTCCTCAATAACCAGGGCAATGCTTCTTGTATTTCCAAGTTCAAGCCTCTGAGCCAGTATCCTGGGGAAAAAAAACAAGGCTGTCAAAATGTGCAAAATTCAATACATCAAAAATAGTATAGCCTTAAAGATGTTAAATAATAAAACCATAGGGACATATCAAACATTTGTGTCTAATCAGATATCTTCTGTTTCCCTTCTTAAAAAGAGAAAATCTGTCAACATGTACCACACTGAACATGGATCAAAGAAAAGAAAAAGCTATCTCAAGTCAAAAAAAGATGGACAAGCATGTATGAACAACTTTAACGTCATCTTCGAGCAGCTTGATGCTCATGTGACTATAGTTCATATCCATAAGTGTAAGGGCTGAAATGTAGCCAATCTCCCTACATGTGGCAGCATCTTGATGATAAACTGAAGATACAGATGATATGAATGGTGGCCAAATGACTCAGAATGAGTTCCAAAATGATCAAAGGTGAACTTCAAGACCAACAAAGATCTCAGTTTGAACCCAATCACCCTATCAGGGCATTCTTGAGTAAAAAGATGATGTCTGGTCTCAAAAAACATCTAAGAAGCAGGTCACAGATTCCCCAGCACAATAATAAGCCAAAGCATACAGTCGAAAAATCTAAATAAGATAAAATGGCTTTCACAGAATCTTGGCTTAAAAAAACAGGCGAAACATCTGACAGAAAATGTTTCATGCAGTTTGTAAGGAAAAGAAAGCGCCTTCAAACCTGGGACAGTCAGAGCAGTTTGAAAATTAATTTCCCTTAATTTTGGGGGATTGGCGATCGGCCTCTAAGACATGCAGAGCAGTTGGTCCTGAAGACCAGAGTTGAGAAACACTGATCTAGACTGTCATAGATGTATAATAAAGGCCTGTAAGTTATTTTATCAACCACTTCAAACCTTGTGGCACTGTGATAGCAAAATATTGCTGTGGACTTTACATGAAAGTCCACCTGGTTTGTTGGCTCAAAACAGATCTGAAATGTAAGCTGCTGAGCAAGTTTCATTTCTGTATGAAAAATGAGAGACTAAAGGAACTGATCATTTTGTAGTTTGGACACTGATGCTGGAAACCTCTCATTTATACTGCAGCTGAGAACAAGACCTTATGTACAGTTAAAACTAGTTTTCACTGGTATTTAAATTTTTCAATCAAACTTAATTGGAATATTGCAGCTGTCAGTTATTAAAAAAAAAAAAAAAAAATTAAAAAATTGGCATTGGCAGGTGATCGGCCAGAAAACTGGAATTAGTGCACCCCTGGAGACATTCCCTCAGAAAGTTTATAATGTAAATATCTAACTCTGTATTCCTTTGACAGTACTTAAAAACAAACATGATCAGGCTCTGAAAATATCAGGACACTTTTCTGAAACTGCAGTCAGTTAGGTGGCGCAAGCAATCTTACCAAACATGTCTTCAGAAATCCATCAGGCCACTTCTTCAGAAACAAAAAGTAGGCCGTGAAGAGATGCAGACCCTCTGTAGGCAAGCACATCTGCTGTCTAAAAGAAATGCAACAAACTTGTGACATGAAATAAAAATCCTGTTTTATCAGACATTCATTTATTCAATGTTGTCTTTATCAAAACCTGGAACGCTTTTTGACTTTTTTCCCCCAAAATACACAGTTTTACCTATTCCACACACTACACTTGTGAAATACACACAAAAAAATCATTGCATTTCACGCATGCTTTTGACAATTTGTCAGTGTTACACTTAATTTGGTAGGGTGGGGGTGCTGATTTGATGCTTGACTATATTTAAAAAGTCTGAATTCAGTAAGTCTAAATTACTGGTGTTGGTGTCCCCCATCGTCCATTTAATGACAGATCAGTCCTAAATAAAATTAAACAGAGGATTCAAAATATGGCACAAAATATTTACTGTATTACCTGCTGATCCAAGTGGTTTAGAAGGGTCCTTAGGTCCTTCTCTAGTCTTCCCCAGTGTGATGTGTACATTTCAATGAGTTGTGTAGAGTGTAGATCCAACAATGATAGGGAAGGTCTTCATTAAGTCCACTCGTCTAATTCTGAAGAACAGTGCACACATCTTAAAAGATAATAGTGTACATAACACGCCATCATGAGTGTCAGGGAGAAAAAAAAAACACGTACAATTAACTTACTGTCAGCGGTTGCAGTCTGCAAAAGTCTACAGTGGGAGAATTTCAATGTGTATAACACATAACAGTAGGAAAACCAAGAACTAACCTGTTCTTGGACAAACAACGTAGGCCATCTTTTCATGACATCAGCAGCAAGGGGTTCTTCATCCTCTCGTTTCCTTCTCTGTCATAACAAATGTCACTTCCATTCTGGAATCGATCAAGGTCTTGTTAGAAACCATTTTCATTGTTTCACCTTCAATGCCTGCATGTCAACAAAAACAAAATTAAGTTAAATGCAGTTAAATGTTTCCTGTTAAAAAAAAAAAAAAAAAAAAAAGCTATGCACAGGTGCTGAACACAATTCAAGGCAAAATCCAAATCCAGGCAGCCACGTTCCTGCAGTTTACATTTATAAATGTCAGTTTTGCCATGTTTTTGCTTTTAAATATTTTTAACAGAGTAACATTATTAAAGTTTTCAGTTGTATGAACAGCCATAATAACTTATCAAAACAGGTCTCTCTTGTAAATGAGATCTTATATCGTACAATAATAATTGCATAAACTGTCTACAGTATATTTAATTGTTTTATAAACAAATAAGTTAAAACTGTTTCAACTCTTCACCAACAGAGTTCATCGTATGTGGGTGTGACGACTAGGGTTGCCACCCGTCCCGTAAAATACGGAATCGTCCTTTAATTGACAATAAAACGTTGCGTCCCGTATTGAACCAATACGGGACGCCATTTGTTCCGTATTTCCATAAATGTCAAACACTCATGTCTGTCACACATATATAAACATTAAATTTAGTAATAATGAGCTAAATAAAACACCGGAAATTTTAAAGCTAGCCAAAACCAGCGGGACCGGAGGATCCTGCATCTCTGCCTGGCTGCCTGCGCGCTTGCGTGTGCTGCTGTCACGCGCGCTCTCGGCACCCGCGCCTTTTTAAATGTCCACACCTGATACTCCAGCATGTTCTCAAAAGCGAAAACGCTTACTAAAGAAAACACCTGAGTGGGAACAGGCCCGTCCTTGGGTGGACAGCGTCAGTGGAGATGATGAGAGAAACTGTTAAATACGTATGTGGGTGAGTGTTTTCTGTGGCGCGCGGTGGACTGTCTGACATCAGACATCATCACGCATCAGAAAAGCAACACAGACACGTGAGAACCGCGAAGACGACCTAAACGTGAGTGTCCCATCTTCATCTCCTCATCTCCTGAGACTGAATCAGTCATGACGTCACATTCAGAACAGGATCAGTTTTTATCTGGTTGTGTTTTTGCCAGAAGATGTCAGAGGAAAGTTTAGGAGAAGGTGGTTTGGTTAGTTTATTGATTGTTTAGGATGTTGACTTTTTAAATTTGAATGAATGATCATTTATACAGAAACCATTATTAGTAGCAGCCAATATAAATGTTATATGGTTATTTAAACAATAAATCACAGTAATGGATCAACATTTGATAGATAAATTAAATTAATATTAATTAAATTAATATTGTTTCATTCATATATGTGTGTGTATATATATATATATATATATATATATATATATATATATATATATATATATATATATATATGTGTGTGTGTTATGTATAGGCTATATGCATTCAATATATTTCCTATATAAACTAAACTTGTAGAGCTTTCTGTGTATTCTGTGTCAAAATGTTGATTTTGAGGAACACAGTGTTCAGTTTTCACAACACAAATTCTTTTCTTGGTGTGGTTTATCTGTCTGGATGACCTGACTTTCTTTCAAGTCATAAGAGGCAGCAAAAGATAAGTTTAATTAATCTGTCATCCCACTCTAGGTTACAGTTGAGGTGACACAGGTGTACCACAGATTCGGACACATCAGAGCTGTCTACAACAGATCACTTTAACAGTTACATTCAGTTCTTCATGTATTTACTAGGCTTATATTTTAAGTTAATTGTTGCACACTCCACACAAACAGATCTCCTTTTGGCTGCTGGTGCTGCCATGTGATATGTGCATGACAGCTTCTCATTAATTAGGTTTTATTGATAATGCAGTAACTAAGTTTTGTGCTTATGGCACATTGTTATATATTTTTTCCTCATTTTATTTTAAATAGGGATGGATGTAATTACAGCAGTAGACTAAATAACAGCACTTTCTATGCAACAGTGTTGCTTAAACAATGTGTTCATTGCAGCATTTCAAGCTTTAAGTGTCACCAATTGTTTTATTGATCACTCCTTTCCTAAAAACACTGGTGCAAAATAAAGCATACCACTGCTGGGGGGGCACCATACGAGTATCGGCCCGTGGTGGTCGTGGCCCCGATGAGCTGTGGTAGGTGTCCCTTATTTTTTTTTCTGAAAGGTGGCAACCCTAGTGACGACACAATCATCTTCACAGGGGCTATGTACATGTATTAGCTAATACAAACAGACGTTTAATAGGAACATTTTGACATCTGGAAGACATTTGTTTGTAAAATCCTCATATAACCACTGAACTATTAAAAGGAGCTACAGGTTTACGCGGGAGAGGGGGAGGCAGGCGGGGACGGGACTTCAAAGACTTTTAAACACCCCGACAGTTTTAAGTATAGTTAGACTTACCTATGGTTTCCCAATTTTAATGCTAATATTTGACTGGACACACGTTAAAGTTGTGAACTAGGATGAATATTTACATTAATTCAAACTTAGCTGCTAGCTTGGTGAACTCCTGCAGTTCAAATAAAGCGAACGTTAAAACCGGGTGTTTGAGCAAAACAAATTATTAACATTTGCTACGGAGTTTAACAGACAACTGTTACAGAAAACATATTTTTGGACAAACAGGCTTACCTGCTCACTGCTGTAGAGGCACGGAGTGAAGAATATCCGCTGTTTAACACAGCACACAGTTGCGTTGCGGTCGTTGTAGATATGGGGAGATTTGCGCATGTGCGACCTGTAGTATTGGCAAAGAACTGCGCATGCGCGACATGTGAGGGCGCATGACGTCACCCCTTTAGTTGAATAGTTGGATGCATAACTCATGATCTTAAGTTTTCTCAACTTAAAAATTCCTTTTCATTGCACAACTAATTAGTAAACTTCGAATTCTGAGTTAGCTCAGCTCTTTTTTAAATTATTAGTTAATCTAACTCATAAAATAATGTTGAGGTAACAAATTAGTAGTTGGCGTTTTAACAGTGTAGAGATAAAAGTCAACCCCTACAAATTGGTACACCCCTTCAACAACCACATATATCATCAGTGATCCCAGCCGGCTTGTATATAAGCAGATGTGTGCTGAGCTGTTTCCAGAAATCAAGCCGTGTACAGCTGTGAGTTAAAATTACAAAGCTAATGTTAATGTTATATCTGATTTGTGCATGATATTCTCACTTGTATTGTATCCCATGACGCCCTCCATGTAACTTAAGACCAGCAGTGATGTTGACAAAGTTTTTATACACTAAGTTATAACCATAGAATGTCAGGGCTGTCACAGCGCACCACTGGTTTTCAGCCTTGTGGCATTTATGTTACTGAAGCTCCAACATAGTACTAGCAATTTTTTCCATGTTTATTTAACAAAGAAAATGACGGTTACACAATTAAATAGCGTTAACATAGACAATACATCGGTTGTCTTAGATTTTAAAACTTTATCTAAGAAGCAAATGTATGCATTTGTGGATTTTTTGGGACTCTGTAGCAGCCATTTTGCCAGTGATTCACAAATTTGTCATACCCCTCTGTTTGAAGTGTATATCTCAAAACCCTTCATTTGAAAGGGGTATATACCCCTACCCCCTCTGTACTAACAGGATTGAGACACCCTTACCCATACATGTGAATCTGCAAAACGGAGAGGAAGGGTAAAGGGGGTGTTGAAATTGGCCTACATTGTGATGTTAAAGGCCCTGTACCTGATTTTATTCTAATCTCTCAAGGAAAAAGGCTTTCTACATGGCATATTGTGAGGTAAAAGAGGTCATTTCATGAAAACAAACCACTGTCATATGCATGAATTCAAGCCTTTTTAGTTTTGGTTTCTAACTCTGTTGTGACGCTCTTCTTGGGCCAATGAGGTTCATTCTACAGAAGTTCCGGTTTCCAGTCAGCCACTAACAGTGTTGTCTAACGAGGAGCACCCTCCCCTACCGCGTGCACAGCAGCACTTGTAAACAGAACCGCATGTTTACATGTTTAGGAAAGTTATGATACCTCAGGAAAACAGCCTGAAAGCATTAAAACTGAGGAGGAGAGAGACTTGCAATGCAGGAGACCAAAGAAGGAATAAAGTTTGTGTAAATCTCGGTGGATTGTACTGAAGGTAGAGAGGAGCTGGACGGCCTCGGACTGAATGTAGACTGGAAGTCCGCCTATACAGGTATCTATTCAATAACTTTCTTCTTAGTAACATTTTATATGTCCTCGTCTGCCGGCACTGCCTTTGCTGGTCTGACTACGTTCTCCTCTATACAACATATACATAGTGATATTTACACCGTAACGCGACGAAGCTTGACAGCACTTCCACTTGCAGTGGCTGGTTAGATACTTTATTAGGTCGTCATGTTGTATTGTCGCCTATCACATCATATCATAATTGTGCATCTATGTACATAACTGTAGTTATGGTAAGCTACTGATTTATGAATTAAAGGAATAGTTCACCCTCAGAATGATTTAACTTTATTTTCCACTTACCTTCATGGTGAGCAAGACTCTGGACCACTTTTTTAATATGTCAAATGCAGCTGGCGTTTAGGACGACTTCTCGTTTCCCCCCAATAGAGTTCACCAGGGTCCGAGCCAAAAAAATCCACAGAAAATTGTCAATATTCCTCCATACTGCTCGTTCCATGTAATCCAAGTGTCCTGAGTGGGTGGGGTCCAGAATTTACTCGAAACGACGTCATTTACTATATTTTTAGAGCCTAAAAAGGAGTATCGTTTACTTTCATGAAGCGCGCACATGCGCGGTCACGAAACTACGGAAGCCTCTGCGTTTAGAGCCTACTCTGCCGATAATTCAAGGGTAGAAGAAGAAATTCACTGTTTACATTGTGGTAAGAGCGCGAGAGCTCTAGACAAACCGGGACAAACACAAGAGGGGTTGATATTGGTCTAAAAGAAAGAAAGAAAGAAAAAGAGAACGCGCAATCTCATCTGCCGTGGCTTCCATAGTTTCGTGAACGTGCATCGGCGTGCTTGCTTGGCATGCGATGTAGTCTTGTTTAGACTCTAAAAATACACTAAATGGCGTAGTTTCAAGTAAATTCTGGACGCTACCCACTCAGGACACTTGGATTACATTAGACCAGCAGTATGGAGGAATACTGACAATTTTTTGTGGACTTTTATGGACCTTTTTGGCTCGGACCCTGGCGAACTCCATTGGGGGGGAACAAGAAGTCGTCCTAAACGCCGGCTGCATTTGACATATTAAAAAAGTGGTCCAGAGTCTTGCTCACCATCAGGGTAAGTGGAAAATGAAGTTTAATCATTCTGAGGGTGAACTATTCCTTTAAGTGACAGAAAATGTCATTTAGCTGATTCGCAGCCATTTACTGCAATTAAAACAGTAAATTCACTGGAAGATGTGACTTTTCTCTCGAGAGTTTCCTTGTGCACGAGTACATGTGCACATTATTTCATGCATGTCAAGTGGGAGGAGAGAAAAAGAAGACCAGGACTATTTCTCACTGGGAGGAAGGTAGGGGCGGGGCTCACAGTTCAAATTACAATGTTCACTTCGCTCATGGTTTGAAAATGTGCAAAATCAGGTATAATGCCTTCAATCCGGATTACCACTTGGATTCAGATTTTTTTTTCTTTGAGGATTCTTTATCTTTGCAACATATGGTCACACGGAGGGAAATAAACTGTTTGACAGAGATCTGCACTCTCTAAGTGCTTTTCTATTTTTTTTTCTTAAATACAACTCAAAGGTTTTAATTACTTTCTTCAAGTTTCTTAAGTTTTGCCTTTTTTTCCCTTTGAATTTCCCCTCCAGGATGAATAAAGGGCATGTCTGTCTGTCTCTTTGTGAAAAACATCATTCCCTCAGTTTTGTCCTGAATAGTTTTTTTTTTTCGTGCCCTTGGCATGAAATTTACGTTTTTGAGGTTTTTGATCATATATTTTAGTTTCCCCAGCCTGCCTATGTCCCCTAAGGGATCAAATTATAGATTCACGGTTCCTTTTTCCCTGGGTGTGTCTGCCTACGTGGCACAGTTAGCATTCACAAATGGGCTGATTGGCAGTTCGGCTTATTTTACTCCTAGCACAGCTTGTGACGCCATGACTTCCAGCCAATTACCCCCCTTCCCCGAACTACACTGTCCAGGTCCCTCCCTCCGAGACCTACGGCAACAAACCGACATCATGGCATCCGGTTCGCATCAGAACTGCTCTGTACCTGGCGTACGAAGGACAGCAATCTTTTTGTCCTCCCCACTGAAAAGCTTATGGATGGATTTTATTTCTGCAGGAATGTGCCAACCGCACTAACAGAAAATCTCCCTGCAGCTCCGTCTCCTCCTCAAGAGGTTATAACGGCTTCCAGCCACCACGAAGAAACACAAAGTTTCTAATAAACGATTCTCATCATGTTCCTGTCTTTTATCTCTGAGGGAAACTGATGTTTATGATTATTCCAGTTTATAATTCCTCCTTTTTGTGCGCTTGTGTTCGGCTGCATACATAGGCAATCAGGCCTTCTTCATCATCTTCATCATCACTGTTTCTGTACCGCTCCGGTCAGAAAAAGACAAATCTAATGAGCAGAACTAGCCGTACGTCCTTTATAGATCCACAGAGGCTCAATACGAACTTCTTCAAGCCTGACGTGTGGCCATGTTCAACAGAACACAGCAACTCTTTTTTTTTTTCTTTTTTTTTTTTTTTACTCCAACATGAGTGTGTGGAGAGGCGCATGTCTGCAGGTTACTGCTAAGTGTATGGGCGAATGTCTCCAGGTATCTCCATATCACTCCGCCTCCTCTCCGCCAGAACACCATGACAACAGAAGCACATGGTAACAAGCGTGGCTTCTGGCCCCGCCCACCGAACCTTGGTCATTGTACTGCAGTGCAAACAGTAGCGCTAACTCGTAGCGTCTGCTATTCTATGACAAGGCTGAGTTACGGCGAATGATCCTTTCATACAGTATTCAGGTAATTAGAGTCTGACTAAAAAGGGACCAAAAGTCGCCGGGAATTTCATGCCACTGGCACTTTAAGATCTCTGTTCTTTTTAAATTATAACACCTTTCTCTTTTTAAAATTCTCTTTGAAGTGTTGTGGTGTCCTTTTATGGACACCACTAAGCACTATTCCTGAATCCTAAAATTGAACAGTTTAGTGTGCAAAAAAAAAAAAAAAAGTTTATTCACTCTTTATACATCATTTATTAATTTATTTTTTTTAACTAATGACTTTATTGATTCTCTTTTGTAAAATGAAATTGTAAAATGTAGTCAATAAGTCAAGTAGTCATCCACATCTAAAATTTATATTGTTATGCATAACACTCCAATACATAAGAACCACTGTTGTTTGTTTTTTTCCACTGTCCTGACTTGATTGGGTTGTGTTTTACATCTTCAGTTTTTTTACAGAAAGCTGTGAAACTTTCTGGCTGTGTTTGTTCAGCAAACACAGCCAGTTATCATCTTCTGACTTAAGAGAGTTCAGTCTCGCCTGAAAAGAGAGTCAGCAAGAGGATTTTGTTGCTTTGCTTTCTTAAAGAAAGACATTTGAAGTTCAGTTATATACTGAAGACAGTTCAAAGTGTAGAGTCAGCTTTACTTTGAAGGTTTTCACATTCAAACTGGAGGAAGGGTTTTTGGATTTACAGCTGTTTTATTTGAAGAACATAAGGCTTATGTGCAAATGGAAAAGTGGCTCTGTTTTTTGCTAACTTGAAGGGGCAGTAAAATGCAACAAATCCATAAAAGAGGCAATAATAACATTATTTGTGATCAAATCAACAGTTTGGTCCATTTTGAGTGAAACATGCTGCTGAACTCTATAATATAAAAGGCCATTTTTGTCTCCGCATCAGGGATCTCTGGCATATACACAGCACTCCCACTCTCACACCTGGTGAATTCACCATCATTGATTTTTTTGGAAGCTAAATTCTTTGTAAGCCACTCTGTGAACACCAACAAATACTTTGTGTGCATGTAATCATTGCTAAATGTTAAGCTTGCTCATTGTCTTGTTTTCGAGAACTGATTTCAGTCACTGAAATAAAATTGAATTATTTTCACGCATTTAAAAAAAAACTGGCTCATTTTCTGCAAAAAAAGAACATGTTTCTTAATAAATACTGAGCCTCTGACACATTATTTACATTTTTCACCTAAACATACGTTCCCTGTAGGGGGCGTGTCTTTTAGGTCTTTTAGTTTTTAAATGAAGATTTGTATTAGTAAGGGGGGAAACAAATCCAAACTTAAATGGCCCTGTGTAAAAAAGTGATTTCCCCCTAAACCTATTAACTGGTTGGGCCATCCTTAGCAGCAACAACTGCAATCAAGCATTTGCGATAACTGGCAATGAGTCTTCTACAGCGCTGTGGAGGAATTTTGGCCCACTCATCTTTGCAGAATTGTTGTAATTCAGCCACATTGGAGGGTTTTCCAGCATAAACCATCTTTTTAAGGTCATGCTACAGCATCTAAGTTGGATTCAGGTCAGGACTTTGACTAGGCCACCGCAAAGTCTTCATTTTGTTTTCCTTAACACCAGCAATCCCAGGGATTTTCAGATTTCCCCCCACAACACCACCCCACCCACCAGTCACCCCCCACCCCCAACTACCATGGTTAATTGCCCTATCATGTCCCTATTGTTTTACAAATCAGAGAATGTGAATGTCACAGCCTCCACGACTGCCACAAAACAGTCCAGTAAAATGCCAAAGAATGAAACACAGTTTTCCCTCCAAACCCTCCAAAGAAAGCCCTGCACTGGAGCCCCAAGCCCGACGGCCGGGCTTCGGGTCAGTGACCATATCATCACCCCGGGCCCGGCTGGGCTCGGGGTCTCCTTTTTTAAAAAATAAATAAATGAATAAATAAATAAAACAGGTGATTAGAGAGATGTGTGAGGTGTTTGTGTTCAACCAATTTAAATGGCAAAACTTGAATGCAGCAGCCGCTGATCCTTTCTCCCCCTCCCGTCGCTGACCTGCCGTGCAGGTGAGACAAGCTGCTTGTTATTAGATAATAGTTTGACTGCTCCTAGTTGTCTTTATTAAGATAAAAAAAAGAAAATTATTTCTGATAGGCCGAAGCTTTTGCTGCGTTTATCATAATAATAAACACTGAGATACGGTTTAAGTATTGCTGCGATTTGTAGGTGAAATTGCCGTGCACTGTTGCATCATTGAGTAATTTTTAAAAAACACAATCGTGAATTAAACACCTGCCAAAATGTTTCATACACTTTACAAACTCACGTAAATATTGAAAGGAAACTAAATATAGCCACTTTTGCTCTAAAAGTTCTCAGATAAGATTGGAGGTGTACCTATAACTGCACCAATTCACATTGAATAAAATAATGCAGTCATTAAGTTAAACTAATTTATTAACCTTATCTAAATAAAAAAATATAATGAATATAGCCCAATATCACGCCAAGATCCCCAATAACTGTCATTCGAAACTGCAGTGCGCTTGAGGATAGGCTACCAGATGGATACAATGGCGGCAAATAGTTAATTACTGATTTAAAATGTTGACAAATTAAATAAATAAATAACTACAAGATTTAGAAATAGGCTTAATTAACAGTACTGTGGGCTTCAATCGTCTCCTGTTGCTTTTTAAATTATGTTGAGAGCGAGCGCGCAGGTGATTTCTTTAATTGTGTGTTTTAGCTTCTGAAATCAGATTTTTAAAAGAGTTCTGATGGAGCTCAACGTTTATCTGGATCTATCCGGCTTCTTTCCGAACCATTTAACCGAACCTGGACAACCCGCGGTGTGTCTGGAGATAAAAGAAAATGATATTCAGTGTAACGCCAGCTTTGTGCAACATGTTGCATATGATCCCAGCTGTAGGCGCACTGCTCTGTGGAGGCTCCAGCTGCTGACGTGACGTGACGAGGCTGTATTTCTGCTTACAGTCAGTGATTTCTGAGATTCACACATGAATCCAACATGTTTCAGACCAGCCGAGTTACATTAATACATGGGGGCATATTACTTTTCAGGAGATTGTGAGATTATTAATTTGGTTTGCAAGGTTGTGCGGTCCATCTGTCGTAAAAGCACATAAAAATCTGAATGCGAGGGCTTTTAAAGGAATTGCCGGAATGGTGGGATGTTTTTGTTTTCTTTAAATACCATCATTCTGACCATAGAATGAAAAAAATGTCGGAATGATGAGACCTTTAGTAGAAATTTAAGTACTGCCATTTCGACAGTTGGGGACCTATGTCGGAGTGGAGGAATGTCGGAATGGCGATTGCCTCCAACTCAGATGACTCTGTCTGCAAGAACACGCTGCTTGCTTTTTCAGGAATTATTTGCATAATAGAAGCCGAGTGGATGAGGCGTTAATACCCCTAAAAATACCAGAAGCCGACAGACCTCGGCAGTTGGGAATTGTTGTTATGGAACCGAATTTGGAATTTGGGATTTGAAGTGTTAAATCATTCAGAGGTGGACTTGCTGGTGTGTTTTGGATCATTGTCCTGCTACAGAAACCAAGTGTGCTTCAGCTTGAGGTCACCAACAGATGGCCGGACATTCTCCTTCAGGAATTTTTGGTAGACAGCAGAATTCATGGTTCCATTTACCACAGCGAGTCTTTCAGGTCCTGAAGCAGCAAAACAGCCCCAGGCAATCACACTACCACCACCCCATTTTGATGTTGGTATGATGTTCCTTTTCTGAAATGCTGTGTAACTTTTACGCCAGATGTAATGGGACCCACAGTACACCTTCCAAAAAGTTCAACTTCTGTCTCAACAGTTCACAGAGTATTTTCCCAGAAGTCTTGGGGATCATCAAGATGCTTTCTGGCAAAACTGAGACGAGCCTTTATGTTCTTTTAGCTCAGCAGTGGTTTTGGTCTTGGAACTCTGCCATGCAGGCCATTCTTGCTCAGTCTCTTTTTTATGGTCATGAACACTGACCTTAGTTGAGGCAAGTGAGGCCTGCAGTTCTTGGATGTTGTTCCGGGGTCTTTTGTGACCTCTTGGATGAGTCGGCGCTGTGCTCTTGGGGTAATTTTGGTTGGCCGGCCATTCCTGGGAAGGTTCCCCACTGTTCCATGGTTTCGCCATTTGTGGATAATGGCTCTCACTGTTGTTCGCTGGAGTCCCAAAGCTTTAGAAATGGCTTTGTAACCTTTTCCAGACTGATAGAACTCAACTACTTCGTTTTCATTTTTTCCTGAATTTCTTTAGATCTCAGCATGATGTCTAGCTTTTGAGGATCTTTTGGTCTACTTAAATTCATCAGGCAGGTCCTATTTAAGTGATTTCTTGGTTGAGAGCAGGTGTGGCAGTAATCTGGCCTTGGTGGGGCTAAAGAAATTGAACTCAGCTTTCCAAAGATGTGATTAACCACAGTTTATTTATATCTTAACAAAGGAGGCAATCACTTTTTCACACAGGGCTACGGAGGTTTGGACCCCCCCTCCTAATAAAAATCTTTATTCAAAAACTGCATTTTCTGTTTACTTGTGTTATCTTTGACTCACATTAAAATTTGTTTGATGATCTCAAACATTTAAGTGTGACAAACATGCAAAAACGTTAGAAATCAGGAAGGAGGGAAACACTTTCACAGAGTTGTAATTAAAATTCCATCAGTCAAAGTGAACTAAAAATTCCCTTCTCTAAAGTTAGACTGTTTTTCTCAGTTGATACAAACTCTGCAAATGACTTTCTGCAGTGGTGTGATTGACATAATATTCCTCAAGTCTTCGTTTTTTTAAATTTCAGACTATAATTCACTCCAGCTTTGTCTCTTTCATCTTACTTTTTTGATTATTTAAGCCAAGCAGATCTCCACTGACACCTTCCTATTCATACCCTTATATTTTACAAACAGCATATCTCTGAACAGCGGTGAACTGCATGCACTGTATTCATTGTATTACCTGCTGGTCAGAGCAGCATCCACAAATTGAGGCTGAGTGCTGACAAATTGAAATCCTGCAGATTTCCTTAGAACTCCCAACAGCTGAAACCCAAAGTTGCACTTTAACAGAACAGAGGGACACTGGTATATTCACGCGTCAACAGATGCACACGGAGTTGAACATGGACGGGAGCTTTCATGGTTCAGATCCATATGAATATATGGCATGAGTTCACCACACCATTTCATTACTAAGGTGGTGCAGTGCACAACATACCCAGGTCCAAGTAAACATTTAATTTGTGTGTTTGTATTTCCAAAGAGAGCTTGAGCTGTTGTGACAAGAAGCTTCTGTCTCAGAGGCTGCAGCAGCTTTATTACAGCGTCTGACCTGGAACACATGAGGGACTCTGCCAAAGCTTTCATGGCACTGAGCTGGCAGCCTCCTGCAGACGGAAGGATTAATGCCATTAGTCAGGTGATGGATGGCTCCATGTGAAGGAGTAATAAAACAATAGATCACGACTAAATGATCATAGAGGGAGCTGTCTTTGGCAGGTTAATTTTAGACAGCAGAGGAGATCAGTTTGCTAAAATGTACATTCGCTGTGACACAAAATAATTATAAAAAAGGCAACAACAAACAAAAACCATCTTAATAAGCCTCAGATAAAGTCACACTGATCGTGGAAGAGAAGCATCTGTTGAAGTGAGTGGGCGCATATGAAACATATCAAATATAACCTTGAGAAATGTGAGAAGCAGCCACAGGTCAAGCAGAGCCATGATTCATCAGGAAATGTTTCATTGTGCTTTTTTTTCTCTTGTTGTGTCTGGCATGATGAAACGTGGAATGGAGCTCTGGAATCAAAGGAAAATTATGGATACAGTGAAGCACTGATGTCTACATGGCAGAGAGAGGCGGGCAGAACAGATGGGGCAGCTCACTCTGATGGAAAAGCAGATATGTATTGTCACTCCATTGTCAAAACAGCAGATGGGGTTGTGCTGCCAAGCCGGCATGGAGATAAGAAGAAACTCCTCTGGTGCTTGTTAGCCTGCACTAAAAATCGCTCTCAACTCTTCAAATAAACACAGTAATTTCATGGAACAAAATTGTAACAGAGTGGTGAGCTTCATGCTTGTGTTACTTTTTTTTTTTTTTTAATTTCATAAAACCATGGCTTTTTGTAACTGGTGCCTTCAGCTGCTGTGGTGGAAGACCCCAGCTGAAGCAGGTTTTTTGTGATTTGAAGTTTAAGCTTTTGGGGCAATCTATGTGATTGCGCTGTCACGGCAAACTCAATTCAGTTTTGTACATAGGACTAACTCACAGCAGAGTCATCTCAAAGCTCTTTTACAGAAACAGTCTGATTATTTTCTAGATCAAAATAATCCATTTCATTATCTAAATTAGTCCAAATCATTATAACTGTGTTTATATGAACCAAAGCACAGAAATAATTCTGTGATTATAAAAGCCAACAGATTCCATCTAATCTTCTTGATTCAATCCTCCATCCTGAGTTAGTTGAACTAGAACCAGGATGAGCGGCAATCTTCCTAGACGATCAGGACTCTAAGCCAGGAATAAGTCCTGAAAAGAAAAAAAAAAAAAAAAGAGAAGAGAAAAATTAATGACAACAGCAGTGTTTTACAATACAGCAGGATTTTTAACAAGTAAACACGGGCACATACTGTAACTCTGGTTTTAGCCTCCTATTCATCCGGGAATTCCATTTTAAGATTCCTTTATTTGTTCTTCAGTTTATTATTGGTCGTGCCCTTCTATTTTTTGGCCTGTTGCTATCACATGCTTGTATCAGCTAGCCAGATTTTTAAATGGTCCCAAAGACATTTTATAAATCCAGAGAAGACAGAGCCTTTTCAGTTTTAGTTCCTGAAATACTGAATGAGGTCCTGCTGCAGGTAAGACAGACTCCTTCTGACATTGTTTTTAAAGGAGCTGTAGGCCTACCATGCTTTTCAAATGTTCCAAAAGTCAACTATAGGCATATCTATGCTAAATGAAATGAAATGAAAAATACTTTATTCATCCCAGAAGGTAAATTCAGTATTGTAAAAGCTCACTTTTTTTTTTTTAATTTTATTATATATAAAAAAATATTTATATTATACATATTATAATATTATACATATGCATAATATATTTATATTATATATTTACTAAATATGTTCCTCTCTCGTCACTATTGAAACTAATTTGGTTTTTATGTGTCTAATTTCCAACACAGAGGTAAAATACCTGACTGCGCTGAACCACTGATGCTCTCGACATGTGGCTGCGCCCATTTCATGACGTTGACCCGGAGCAGTCACAGATTCACCGGCCTTCTAAGTCACGTGGATAGATATTTGTAAACATTGCTAAACGGCTGATGGGACTCCGAACAATGGAATAAGATGGCCGGCCCTGTTGTGGAGCTTTATACCCTCGACCTAAAGTCTGATATGGAGTTTGAAATACACGCCATACCACAGAGACCCCTGAGAATGGGTCTCTGCCGTAGGCTAATGGGTGGCATTGAGCTGCCGATATGGTTTTACTCACCAATTTTGTCTGTCCATGAGGCTTTCTATTGTGGGAAAAAGGTTCCAGAAGTAATACTCGAGGAAAAAAAAAAATTTGGTTCTACCTGAGATTCATGAAGATGTCAGGAGTGAAGTTATCACACATACTTGAGGGCCGTTCACTTCCTCCTCAGAGAGTGGAGGTTGGGATTCTTGGAGTCTCTCTTGAAAAAAGTGGGCATCGAGGCTACGCACTTGTACTGTAGTTGTGAGACTTCACCTATCTACATAGACCGGTGGTAAGTCAGTCGTTTAAAGGGAGCTAGAGCTTGGACTGAATATTCATATAGATTACTCAAATGTACATGAATAAGGATAAATAATGACTTAAAGGGCCCTTTTCGGATTTTGTGGTGTTCTTTTTTTTTTTTTTCTTTTTTTATTTATCCCCCCTTCCCGTTCCCCCCCTTTTTCTTTGTTTTTTTTTTTTTTTTTTGTTATGAAGTTTTTATGAGAAAATAACACGCTAACATGGTTAAGAGCTCATAAAAGTCCATTTTTCATGAGAAGGCTCCTTTAAAACTCAGTTAAGAATGCATTTTTACTCCTTGGCTTTTTTTTTTTTTTTTTTTAGCAAGTGTGAGTTGTCATCTGTCTTAAATCTTTTATCTTTTGCATGAACTTGTATTGTTTTAGATTCATTTTAGCCTCTTTTTACTAATTTTATTGACCCTTTTATCATTCTTCATTCATAGTGTTTTTGTTGTTGTTTGTATGTTTTTTTTACATGTATTGTTCAGCACTTTGGTAGGCTTTTGTTTTCAAAGTGCTTCAGAAATAAAATGGTTTTTAAATAGTTATGTGTGGAGAGTGAATAAAGAAAATACATCATGGGAGGACTCCCAGAAGCTTCAGCCTAAAGCAGCAGAACTAAAGGGATGGATAAGGGTCACCAAGCCAAACCTTTATTTAGATTTATCAGAAATGACTTGTTTTAGGCCTAACCTTGAAGCTAGAGAGGGTGTATGCTTCCTGAATCCAAACTTGGAGCTGGTTCTACACAGAAGGGTCTGATAACTAAGGGCTCTGCCCCCCATTCTACTTTAAGAACCATCTTAGGGAAACCTGAAGTCTGAAAAATATCCTTACTTATTGATGACTGTTAGATTCACACAAAACATATTTTTGTGCTTGCAGAGCTGTTGTTCAGTTAAATAAAACAGAAAAGGAAAAAAGAATGGCTTTGCTGCCTAATTACATAAAAAAATAAGAAAAGTGTCAAATTGATTGTTTCAATTCAGAGACAACTGCAATTCAGACTCCTAAATGGTTTGCAGTGAAAAAGATTGATCTGGTATTTTAGATTTTGGGGCAGAAGTCAAGACGAGAGCACTGGCATTGCAGTGAAGTACACAGCGAGTCATAACACATTCTTACTCAAGCAAAACTGCTGCATATGAGAATGTCTGCCCAAGTCTTGCAAAAAGCTGTCAAAATCCAGGATTTTAATGGGGACTCATTGGTTCTGTGTCTGTGTTTCACCTGCACAACACCAATGACTTATAAGTGACAGTTTGAGCTAAAAACGAGCAATGATGACAGCTTTCATTTCAAAAGAATACATAAAATGTATGAATCTGTCCAAACACAAATTGGGATTATGGCAGCCATATTGAATGTTGTACCACTTGCAGGATGCGTCTGCATGAAATGGAGACTATGGTGCATTCTCTCCTCTGAGAGAAATCCAATATCACATTTGACCAAAGCCCTGGCCTTTGCTGACATTATCATCTTCATTGTCACTATATAAAATCAGACTGACAGAAAAAAGGATTCTAAACATGACACAGTCCTCATTATGTGGATGGTGAAATGGAACAGTGAGAGTCAGGAGAACCCCAAATGTGACACTGAAGACTTTTACTGTCACATGCTGCTTACAGATGCAGGCATGAAAAAGTTCTGCCTTTTTCTGCTAGAAGTAGTGCGGTCATAGTGCACTATTACTGCACTGTCACTGGCTGAAGTATTTCTCCCCGCGAATGCGTCATCATGCACAGTGTCCAAACTTGGCGTGTGGAAACGTCCTTGTTCCGGGCATTCATTTAAGCTCTGCAATCATTCCCCCTGAAACGCGGGCATTTTTCTATGCCATCCAATTAGCAGACCAGTTGCTGGTAAGTGACTGGCAGTCGGCAGAAAGGGAAAATTTTTAATGCCTGGATCTGTATCTATGATTTTTCTAATTGTATTGCTGTTTTGTCAAGTTTATACCAATACACAATATTCATGGCCCCTCTTTGAGAGTTTGGTCGTTTGTTTTTGCTCTGTAAGCAGGTGTGATTGAACAGTAGTGTTGTAAAATGAAATCTTTGCCCATGCATGTGAAATTCTTGATGCAGATAGAGGCTGCAAAGACTCTGACAGCAATAACCAAAGATGTGAAGTGACTGTGTAGAGCAATATCACAGGACATAAGATTGCATATATCAGAATAGGAAATATGTAATAAACTCACAAACAAAAGGAATAGTATATTCTTGAGCACATTAGCCAGCTACTGACCTTTACCTGGTACTACTCTTTTAAATAGCTTTGCTAAATCTGTGGTCTATCTGCTGAGGACAGATACTGTAAAGTTGCTGTGAAATAGCAGTGTGCAATTTCTAAAAGGTAAATTATTTTGAATATGTTTCATGTTAAAGTAGGGAATCACCAGATTATTCCAGGTTTTTATTTTGCTTATGTTGTTTTGACATTTTTTTTTTTTTTTTAGGTCAAACTTTAATTTATCAAAAAAGAAAAAAAATAGAGGAACAAGAAAAATAGTTCAGCCTTGCCATAATTGTTTTTTGTTTTAACCTCTAGTAATGGCAATAGTCTTTTTTTCCTCCTAATTTTTTAGTTCTAAGGCAGTTTCAGGCCTGGGGATGTTCTGGTTAAATCATGGTTTGAGGTTTGAGTTGTTTCCTTTTTTCCTGGATTTGGAAGACTTGTTGATGCATGAAAAAGTAGATGTTAAAAGAACAAGAGTACTTCAGTCATGACACAACAAACAGTAAAAATATTATTTGGTATCAACATAATTTATGAAGGCATGAGATCCACATTGGCTGCAATCCATGGGAACAGTGTTTCCCAAACTGGGGAGGGTCGCCAGATCATTATAAAAAACAAACGGAGCCGACATACGTCAAATTAACTGTGGGGTGTGGTGTGTGGGTGTGTGGGTGTGTGTGTGTGTGTGTGTGTGTGGGGGGGGGGGGGGGGGGGGCGGGGGTTAGGGCATCAGAATTTACATACCTTTGCAAAGAAATGAATCTGTGAAATAAAAACAGATTTTTCAAATACTATATAAATAACTAAATTATTTCTAATGTATTAAAAATCTAAATTTGGGTTTATCTCAGCAAGAGAAGATGATTTTCGGCATGCAGGTACATTTTCACAGCAGTGAACGAAATCTACCAAAAGATATTGATCCTCCTCATTTGTGAAGTTTCTGATAGTTTTCAAGCCTTATGTACATTTTTATTTTATTTTATTTATTTTTTTGTGTGTGTGTGTGTGTGGGGGGGGGGCATCTGGAAACAAAATGAATTCAGGTGCTTTATTAAAAATCCCAATTTGGTCCTATCTTGGTGAGAAAAGCTGAACTTTGGTGATTGGTGGTTTTTCACTGTTGTCAACATAATCCACCAAAATCTACTTTATCCTCCTCATTTATGGAGATTCTAACTGTTTCCAAGGCTTACATTAGGAGGATAGCCACAGGATGAGCCATTAGATATACCAAACTATTAACCACTCAGTCATCACGGGGTAGGTTGGGGAGTTGGTTGGGTCATAAGCACCAATGTAATTTATCTTCAGGGTCATGGCTGAAAAAGTTTGAAAAACAATCATCTAGAAGACAGCAGCCTTTTATGGATGTGATTTGGAAAAAGTTGCTCACTCTACTGTCATGAGTAAGCCAACACTGTGATTGGACAGGACAACATCAGATCAGGACATCAAAAATGAATCCAACTGACAGGAGTTTTCAAAGATCCTCCCGTGTCATACTCACCAATTGTTTAAGGTTTCAACTTAATTTCTTCATTATATCCAAAGATCAGGAGAAAACGAAAGGCAGAGGCTAACCTCTTTACCTCTGATAAACACCCTCTGTCCCCAAAGGTGTTTAGTGCTCCTCCAGTTAAAGTAAGAGCCTCTGATATTTGAACATCCATGGTGACCTTTACGCATCCCTGAGATTGCCACAGGGACTGTGTTAGCCTGCCAGTCCACTTATAGTTCTCCATGACAGAGTAACAAAGCTGTCAGATGCGGTTGATAGAGGAAAGAAGCTGATGGTGGGGGGGGTTCTTGGCAGGTACATGTGAGAGGTCGACAGAAAGGCGGATCATGGGAACAGAGGGAAGGAAATGAACCAGCAAATGAGAGCAAATGAAGATTGATGCATCACGCTTGAATTCTTATTAAATAACTCATTTCTATCTGTTTGAGAGGCTTCGCTGTCATCTTCCACTGGCACAGCAAGCACACGGATAGATATAAGCCAATGATTGTGAGCTTGTTTATCTGTTTCAAAGCCAGCCATTGTTGCAGCCAAGACAACGCCTAATATCAGGGTTAGGGTCACCTTTAGTAATCAAAATTGTTCTTTTATATCACTCTGACAGAAGCAAGCAGAAACACTGCATTTTTCTGTCCAGAGAATGCTGGTGAGACAGTTTATCACTCACCACTGCTGTGGTTGGGGGTAAGCGGTGCAGGTGGCAGCTTCTTTGGATACCAAACCTTGGCTAAAAAGCTTCTGCTACCGCTGTCTGCAGCTCTGCGTGGTTAAAACAAAAGATATAAAAGTTGGATGAGTTAAGAGGGATTTTGTCCGGTCCAATTCACTCAGAAGGCCTTGGAAGGAGAGATTGTAGATACAGATGCAGGCATGAAAAAGTTCTGCCTTTTTCTGCCAGAAGTGGTGCAATAATAGTGCACTATTACGGCACTATCACTGGCTGAACGATTTGTCAAGTAAATACGTCAACACACGTTGTCCAAACTTGGCGTGTGGAAACATCCTTGTTCCAGGCATTCATTTATGCTATGAAATAATTTCCCCTGTTTCTCTGTGCGATGGAATTAGCAGACAAGTCGCTGGTAAGTGGCTGGCAGTCGGCAGAAAGGGGAACTTTTTCATGCCTACATCTGTAATGAACATGTTTAATGTTTGTGACCAGAAATCCTGTTGTGTGTGTGGGGTTCCAAAAGGACTCAAACACACACAGTGTCTTCACAGCTGTGAGAAAGCAACCTATTCCTAAAAACACTTCAGTTATTATTAAATTATGAGTAGGCTACCAGAACAACAGCCAATCAAGCCAAGCAACAGCTAACAGCTGACTAACAGAAGAGGAAGTAAAAACAAGCACGCACACAGCCATACATTACATCCCTGCTCTCCAAGCTAATGCTTGTGGCAAGTTGTATTCACCTCCAACTAGAGCTATACAGCCCACATTCCTGCTGTCTCCATGACGTTTTCCACAATCTTTTCTTTCTTTGAATGCATTTTTTTCCCATGAAAGTAAGAAGCCCATCGTCTGCCATGTTTGTTTAGACTAAAAGTCTTGTCACTGAAGTCTCATTTGACTGCAAGACAGTAAAGAACCAGATTCTCTGATGAAGAATCAGTTAGTGTGGGGTGGGCTCCATTGTGCACACCCCACACTCAGAAGAGAGAAATCTTGTTCACTTTGCCTTTTGTAATCATCAAGTGTGTGGTCTCTAAATCTGTGAAGGAATTCTGCAGTGTGTACCCGGCTTCAGATGCAGAATCACAGTTTAAGCAGTACAAAAGGTCTTTATTTGAAGAGCAGAGGGTGCTGAAACGTCAGAGGCATGTGAGAAGGACAATATGGCAGACACCTGAGGGAAGGATAGGTTATATATACAGCCCTCAATAGAGGGCAGCTGATGAGGCACAGGTGGAGCTCATTAGTAAATCAGCTCAAGTAATCAGGAGAGGACAGATTTTCGGGGAAGAACCAAAACAGCTCCTAAGGATGGAGCCCAATGGAAGCAGATGAAGAACAAAGAGAAGGGGTGCTAATATTGACCCCTGGAGGACACCAAAGTTTAAATGGGACACTGAGGAGGAAACTATTCCAAGTCAATGGAAAAACTCCTACCACAGAGATGTGACTAAACCATATTAGAGCTGTGCCTTCTTTTTACCTATGAGGGGACTCCAGGTGGGTTATGAGGAAATTATGATCCACAGTGTCAAAAGCTTCAGACAAATCGAGTAGTAGAAAAAACTGCTGAATTTCCTGTATCTACTGTTAAAAGAAAGTCATCACAAATTTTCAAGAGGGCTGTTTTGGTGCTGTGGCGCAATTTAAAACTGACTGAAATTTCTCAATTTTATTTAAATGTAAACCTGCCTGGAGTTGAGAAGAAGCAACTTTTTCTAAAACTTTAGATAAAAATATGTAGAGTGGTGTATGAGAGGTTCACCGGGTGATGGGATGGTTGAGACGTCGCCTTGGATTCATACAGTACAGACTTTAGCAAAAGAATGTTTTCTTACTCTGCTCCTTCATCTCGGAGCAGGTTACGGCAGGACCTAAAGCCACCTGCCTCGATCGCATTAAGACAACGTTATGAGTGGACTGGAGAAAAAGCTTTGAATTGCTCCTGTTTTAGGCTGGGTTTTTTTTGTGTGTGTGTGTCTGACCTGCTTTAGGTACCTTTAATTTAAATATGTTCAAACTGTATGGAACTGTTACCTTTTTTGTTTATTTATTTCTGTCTTTCCAAAAGAAATTACTCTTGCAAATGAGACATCATAATTGGACCACCCACATAAATAAAAGTATTACTTTTCACATGACGTTCATAATAATTTTCTGCTTTTGACATCTTTTTACATAGAGATAACATACTATATGGTCAGAGTTGAGTAAAATCACGGGGCTAAGCGTCATCCTCTAAATGTACAAAGTATGACAATCTGAACCGCAAACTACAAATTGTGTTAATGTGCAACATTATTTGCTTAGTTTCTCTTTTTTTATGAGAACAAGGTTGTTTCCAGGTAATGTTGGGCTCCTTTAGTGATTTGTTTTTGGTGTCTAGCCAGATTAAATAAATAGTAGAAAAATACTTTTTAAATGTAGGAATGGACTAATTTTTTACCGAAATATTAAATTAAGGTCTCTCAAATCCCTTTGAGCATGCTGATGCTTCAGACCATGACAACATGAATAATTGCACTGAGCTGCTGTCATGTGATTGGCTGATTAAATGTTTATACTAACAAGCAATTGAACATGTATATCTAATGAAGTGCTCTGTGAGTATAGTAAGTACTTACAGCTGATTGTCATATCAAACAGATGTGTTCAAACAGAGGAACAAAGAGCAAAAGTTAGGCATATTTCAGCTGGAGGGATTCATCGACCCAATCACGCCATCACAAATGAATCACAAATCATGCCATCTTTAGATTAATGTCATGTAACATAAGTGCATCGCTCCGTGATTTCCATCTATTCACTCGAGAGCAGATGTGCATTTGAAGTGCAGCCCTGTGAAGGTGACAGCCCTCCAACTGACAACTCCTGGAAGACTTCGGGACTTCTTTAGGGAAGCGCCTGCAACAACATTACCTCAACTGAAAATGACTCTGTCCATTTAAGTCAGCCTTCGCCATTAGTCAAGCGGAAGAGTAATTCAGCTCATCCCCATTACACATAAGACAACAATATGGCACGGGGACGTCATTAGGTGCAAGCGGGGAAAAAAGTGATGAAGAGCTCACTGAAATGAGATTGGATTTAAACAAGTGCTGCTGCTGTCCTGAGGGCCTTACAAGGATGCTCTTTGAGAGGATAGGTGGAGGCTGCATAATGATGAGACACTTAGTTTCCCTACTGCTCAGATTTATGGGCTCCAAGGCCTGTTACGATCATTAGGGGAATGGTGGAAGGAAAAGGGAAATGGGGTTGAGACTATATGGGCTTGGGAGGAGGTGGAAATTGTAACAAGGTTTTTTTCTGGTAACGCAGCACTTTTGAACCATAAATCTTTGATCCTCTCCTCCTCTGTTTGTGCAATGACATTTTACAATGGAAGACTCCCAATAATTTCACACTCCAATTAGTAAATTAATAATGCTGTCCTAAAATACGAGACCTGGGGTGGTTATAAACAAACAGGTCATACCCAGAAGGGCTCTTCTTAAGTAAGGGGAAAGGAAAAAAAAAATGTTACGCAAATTAATTAAAAAAAAAAAAAAAAAAGATGCAGTAAAATAAAACAGTGTTTGATTTGCTCGAGGTTTATTAAAAAAACAAACAAACAAACAAAAAAATCCTGAATAAACAATAATAAAGAAACATGGAAAAAAGATATACCCCACAAAACAACAGTCTAATGATTGTTTGCTCTTTTGCATAATGCCTTCGAGTAGACCAGAAAAAACTTGAGTCAATAGTTATAATTCCTCTGGCAGGGGCTATACAAACATCAGCAAAATTTCACCACTGCAAACTGAAAGAAAGGCACTCATTAGGCTTTTGGAACAAGATGAATAATTCATACTGCATAATCAACTTAAATCAACAGAAACATTTGCTTTTATGTTACCTGGGGTGGATTTATTATAGAGAAAGGGGGTAAAAAAAAAAAAAGAAAAGAAAAAAAGTGCCCTGATGACTACTGAACCATTGGGAATAGTGTGGCTTTGTAAGAAAGTAAAGGGAAAACCAAGAGGTGCTCACATATTTGGGTGGATACCATACAGCCTTTTGTTCCTGCATCTTTAAAGGTA
This sequence comes from Atherinomorus stipes, assembly GCA_023101725.1. Lineage (NCBI taxonomy): Eukaryota > Metazoa > Chordata > Actinopteri > Atheriniformes > Atherinidae > Atherinomorus > Atherinomorus stipes. The sequence goes on along the minus strand of JALJCO010013057.1, from coordinate 186,602 downwards.
GAGTCCTGAGTGTCCCCCCTGAAAATAAATGCTAGACTTGTGCAAGTGAAATCTGCCTCAATCCGCGCCTTTGGGCCTCTACTCTCATGTGGTGGTGAGTTTGTTTCCAACTCCGTCTCGCGCTGCCTGCAATTCACTTTTTCCCTTTGTTTTGGTGTGTTTGGGACGTTTCTGGGCAGAGACTTCTGTATATATCGCCAAGCAGTGACAGAGCTATTTACTGCTTCATCTGCTTTCTAGTAACTTCATCATGGACTAATTTTACATAAATGACTGAAACAATGACAAAAAAAAACTCACTGATGAAAGAAAAAAGTCCTGATAAAACCGGTTCATTCAGTGGATTTGCGCTGAACTTCAGATTTTAGAGAACTGAGGCCATTTTTAAAACCTAGAAATAATCCAGTTTACACCCATGAGCTCGCAACCAGGAGAAGGCAGTTTAAAAGGTGAAACTTACAGCTTTCAAAATTGTGCTGCATTCACAGACAGCGGGAAAAAAAAACAGCCTTAGCATCAGCCTAACAGGATACCGTGGGTCCATGTGTGGGGTCAATAATGAAATCAACATACCCACAAAACTTTAGGGGAGCTTCAGTTCTACTAAAATAGACCTGACCACTTCCTGGTCTCTGGTAGAGTGTAAAAACACTTGTGTGTGTCTGATTTTAAGTGGTTGCTGTGTTTTTCGACGTGCCGTGTCGCATCTCCTTTTTCTCCTTTTTCTCTATGTAAATCTGGCGTTATCCGCAGCTTTCACCTCGGTGTGTCCCAGATGCACTGACGGTCCCGGTCTGGACAGGTGTCATTCATTTCATACGCAGGTCTCACACATGCCCATGATTACTTTAAAATGAGGTCAGTTATAATGAACTCTAAAAGTAAATCTGCTATGAGTAAGGACGTTTATATAAACCCAAAAGTAATCTATAATTGGAGGAGAGAGAGTAAGAGTGTGTCTGCACGTTTAAGGGGGGCAATCGCTATTCCTCCTCTCTGACATGGGTCCCCAATTGTCGAAATGGCAAACGTCTCATCATTCCAAGAATTTTTTCATCCTACGATTGGAATGATGGTAGGCTATTTAAAGAAAAATAAAAGACATCCCACCATTCCGACAATTCCTTTAAAGCAACCTTTACCGATCTTGCATTTCAGAAAGCACAGCAAGATTATTTGAATATAAACAGTCCCGCCTCACTCCTAAGACACACCCCTTCATTCCCTCCACCTCCCAATGCAGAATCAAAGGTCTGACAGGTAGGTCCGTTGGACAATCCTAGAGGTGCACCCCACTTCAAGGATTGGTTGGAGTTTTCATTGAATATTTAGAGATTGGAATAATATTTTATTTTGATTAATGGTGGGTCTGTCTTGTATTTTAGAGTTCCATTACCTCATTCATAGCATTTTACCCTGTTAGAAAAATAGTGTAAGAATGCAACATCGGTAAGGGTTGCTTTAAAAGCCTTCCTCCTCCCAGAGCATTCAGATCTTTGCGTGCTTTTACAGCAGATGGACTCCACAACCTCACAAACCAATGTAATAATCTGTTATCAAAATCTCCTGAAACGGGACATATCCTCCATATATTAATGTAACTCGGCTGGTATGAAACATGTTAGATTCATGTCTGAATGTCATGTCTCAGGGATCACTGACTGGAAGCAGCAGCTGGAGCGGAGTCTCCACAGAGCCGAGAATGAGGCGTTTTTATAGTGGGAACTGCGTCAGGTTTCAGTAGTAATCCCTGAGAAAAAAAAAAAAAAACTTTACTGCCCGAGCTTCATGAAGTTGTCAGGAGTGAAGTTCTCACACAAAGTTGAGGTGTTTTTTTTTCTGCTCCTGAAGATATAATCCAACCATTTCTGGCAAGATGATTCATCCAGTACAACAAATAAACTCCCATGCCAAACGCAACCACATTTTTCCCAACTTGCCGTCGCTAAAGAAAAAAAAAAATAAATTTTCTCCTGAACTCTGGAGCAAACATTTGTTAGTTGATGGCTGTTTGTCTCTGAGGAAATCTTCCTGCAGGCTGTTAGTTTCTTCCTCAGAGAGTGTGTATAGGATCCTCTTTGAGTTTCTGTTGAACAAAGAGGGCGTCTTGCTACGATGCTGCGCATGCGTGTTTAAGGCTTCGTGATTGGTGCTACGTCGTTGCATTTACCGGTGTCAGTCAGTTATGTTTTTTTTTTTTTTTTTTTTTTTTTTTTTTTTTTTTTTTAGACAGGAAAGCTAGAGCTTGGCATGAATATTACTCAAATATGCACAAATGAAGAAAAAAACGACTTAAATGAAGTTTTTTATGAGGAAATAACACAGTAACACTGAAAGGCTCATAAAAGTCCATTTTTCATGATAGGGCTCCTTGAAGCAGTTTCCTGGTGATGCTGCTGGAGCTGCTGTGTGACTGGAACTGGTCAGATTCTAGTGATGCAGAATCACAACTAATGATAACTGACGTTGAACACATTACAGTAAGTTTTAGTCTGACAGCTGGTAACAGTAACCGGTATCTCTACATCTAGATTTACTGAGAAGGTCCTACAGATGCCTCTAGAAGCTGCTGCAGAGCTGTTTTCTCTTATAGAAAACATATCATTATTGTGTAAACACATCACTATTTTGTATGAAATCATTACTATAGTTACAGTACGTTAATTTTTATATTAAATTACTTCTGAATGTTACAGTTACTATCAGATACAAATAACAGTAAAAATATAGATGACATGAAATGATATTTATATAAACAATGTCTACTACACGAGGTATAAAGACCATTTAGAGTAAATGAAGTGATGTAAACGTGGATGTTGTGTCTGAATCCAGCTAGTAGCAGCCAACAATCGACAGCCGCTGACTTCTGCCGTTGATACAGCAGCAGTCATGTTTCTAATCTCAGTATGACCACATCCAGTCACATTTGTGGTATAATCCTATGATAGTCACAACTCAGTATCAATATTCACATCAGACACACATGCAGCTCATCCTGCTCTGTTCATCTAGTGCATCAAGTCCAGTCCTCAAGAGCAAATCCTGCAACATCTAGAGGGGGCAATGTGATGTGTCTGACATTTACTTGTTATGGTGTCGTATAATAGTGACGTCATCAAAGCCACTGCAGTAAAAATGTTTGTAAATAAGGACATTACACCACAAAAAAGCTGCTTCAAGCTCACAGGGGGAGTCCGACTAATGTTTCCTAACAAAACATTGGTGAAATGAAGGAGTTTGTGCCAGATAATGCCTTATTTAGAGGCTACATGCGGTTGCCCCATCACTTCCATTATATTGGACATAAGCTGATCTCGAGTGGATCTAGATATCTCCAGAGGGAATTCAAGTTGCACGAAAACAGTCTGGGTGAGTACAGTAAATGAACATATTTCATGCAAGAAAATAGGTCCAGATTGAAAAAAAAACTAACCTCCCCTTTAACTGGCCAGACACACCTGGATTAATCAGTTCAGTCCAGCAAAGAAAAACAGGAAACAAAGGAGCTACCTTAAGTTCAGGAAGTAGTAGAGCTGTGCATAGAGCCCATTGAACTGAAAAAAACATGAAGAGACCTTTTTTACAAAAACTGGAAGTACGTAACAGTTGGGGATCTTGTCTTCCTGTGAGGGCCAGACTTCAGTCAAATGTCAAAAATGGATCATGTTTCTACTCTGGATATTACATTTGAGCCCGTTTACTCGACTCTGCCTCCATCTTAAGAAACAGAAGTTTTGCCTGCATCGTTTCGATCATGTGACCAACGATGCATCGTTTTGTCATCTGCACGTGTCGAGCTCTTCCCGGGATTTTAAAGAGAGGGAGTTTGTTAATATACCAAGCTTTAAATGTAATTCAATCATGTCCGAAACCGAAATGTTTTTAGAGGAGGTTTAGCTAGCGATTATTCATCGTTTTTGATATCAGAAAGCATCAGATTAGAATGAAATTTACAGACCCGCTCTGTAAACATTGACAGGAAATAAAACGTGACCATGCAGGTGTTATTAATGCATCCAATATGTGCATAATGTCCGCAAATTAACGTATTAATGTCCAAAATTACCACCTCTGCTGAAATAATGCCTTTTTTTAAAAATCTTTTCTTAAGATTACACAAATAGGTTTGGTCAAACTTCCCTGATCACTTTGATTTCAAAATTATTGCTTTTAAATGGTTGTGAACAAAATAATGATCACAGATGGTAGAATATTGTCGTAACATCTTTAACTTCAAGCGATCGCAAGATATCGTAGTTCATTCTGATTTTGAAATAAAATAAAATTATATTCTGTATGTTTCGTGGCTTTTATTTAATTCTTTAAATTGCCCCCTTTTTACTCGGGTTTGGGGGGTTTTTTTTTTGTTATATTTTTCTTTTTCTTTTTACATGTTTCTGTTGTAGCTTTGAGTAACATACATGTAATATTCTAGTATGGCTGTGGGTTACAATGTTTTCTCGTATGTTATAGACAAGTTTTACAGCCAAAACCATGGGAGCCACCATGTCTACTAGTTTCTGCCAAGGGCTTCTGGTTACCACGGTTACAGGATATTTTACACAAAGGGCATACGTAAATCAACAACACACATACGTAGGAAGAACTCCCGAACTCGATAACTGAAAAGTGGATATTGTTAAACCCAAAAAGCGGTCCTGGACAGTTTGTGCCGTACGTTGCTGCAGCAGCTTGTGAAAACAATTAAATATGAACCTTGTAAACTGAGCGAACTCACCATAGGACGGCAGCCACGCAACTACGTGACCGGCCACCGGGTGCAGCCCACTGTCTCAAACTCTCCATTCTCCTTAACTCAAAAAAAAAAAAAAAAAAAAAAAATCCACTGTAACCACCACTCAAGCCTTCTGACAGGAATCATCCAGACACTGGCTCGGTGTTGAACATTTGCCTTCGTGGACACTAAACTGCCGTGTGTGTGTCTCTATCAACACACAGCCGACTGCGTCACTATGTAAGTCTATGGCGTTCCTGTTTATCACCATAGGACTCAACAATGTACAAAAATGTATTGCTAGTTGTAACATCAGGTCATTTCATCATATTATCCTCCCAGTTCAGTGTCGTAGCAGGTGAGGAAGTAATAAAACATGTTCTTTTATAAGAAATGAGAATGTTACCATTTTAGCGACATCACTATTCAGTGTAAATGAATGCAGATATTATTGACCGGAAGCGCTTGGCAGAAACTGATTGACTGCAGAAGTACTGTAAAACGGAAATGTCTGTGAAACTCGTCTATAATGAGAGGCTGCAGGCAGTTCGGGTCTAGCGATCTTTTACTGGACCCAAACTACCTTGTCTCAGCCTCAGCAGCATCATGCGCTGCTGTTCAACACAGTCCACTTCACCATTAAGATCCCACAGAAAACAACAGCCACGACTTCACACAACACAGTTAAACTATCTCCATGCATGCAAGGACAAAAACACCAAACTCTTTTCTTCTACTTTAACACTGATAGATGAAAACAGTAACTCAGGACTGAGGCAAGAGTTCGGCCTTCCCCTCCCCCCCTCCCCCCCATTTCTTCCCAAATGTTGTTTTTTTCTTTTCCCCACGCCTCCGTCCCCCCTCCCGGCCCCCCTAAGGGACATAATTTTATTCTATTTATTTATTCTATTTTCTTTTTGCTCTCTGACCGTATCAAATGTTTACAGCAGGGGATCGATGCGGTCACATTCGGTATAACAGTCTGCGCTCACGGCTGTTGTGTCAAAATGACTCAGCGTTTTATGATGCTTCGGGTTTTCCGTCCCTATTAATGTCTATCATCAATGGATGTTGAGAAGTCCTGGAAATGGATGTAGGGCTGCTTCAGTGTAAAAGAAAAACAGCCCGGTGCGCTGCAGTGACTTGACTTTCCAGCTTGAGACATTGTTGTCAGACGCAAAGATCCTCGACCATTGCTTATTTCCAGTCAAAAAACAAGGAAGTGGGAAAAAGGTCTATTGGACCTATAATTGCCAATTCCTCTAATTCATTTAAAAATGATAGACTGTCAGTCACTATTAAAAAAGAAAGAAAGGAAAACTATTTCAAAGAATCTTTTCACAAAAATAATATCTATTTATGAGCTGCCAGTGTGAGTGTCGAGCTTGCAAATGCAATGACACAAAAAAGAAGTTAAGGTTGTCTTCCAGCCATACCAATTATGGCAGAAATGAGCTGTTTTCATAAGGGAAACACACCAACTCCAATAATAGCTGAGAACAGATCAGTGCTTCACGTAGATGCATTTCTACTAAGTTATCCAGTGCACACTTTTTTTCCAGCTGTCAGATCTAAGAATGTCTTTGCAGTGTGCGACAGCAAAATATGCTCCCCATCCTTTCTTCACAGACATTCACAATATGATTTTGGAGCACAGAAACACAAAGGAAAAGTTTGGACTCTTTGATGTGAAGCACTAGCTTGTTTGTTTTTGAGTGTGAGGAACTGGAAGACCACATGTGCAAACCTGAGGGTAAAAAGAAAACCTGTTTGATGAGGTCGAAGATTTTGGAAGAACCCATCAAAATTTACTGATAAGATCTAAAAACTTTGATGATTGGGTTGTTGCTATTCCATCATAGGAGTGCTGTTCTGTGGCATTTAGAAGTTGGATTTCTATTTATATGTTTATATTCCCATTTAGAAGACACAACTAAAAAAGGCATAAGAGCTCATCTAAATCCACATACTTGTTTTTGCTGGTTGTGTTTTGAAGAAGTCTTGAGGCCCATAATGAGGACTTGAAACATAAATTTAAATCCTGCTGGATCTGATAGAGACTAAAATGGCCGTTTCTGCTATCTAAACATTTAACGTAGTCACTGACCAATGTCGATATCCCACATATTCCAAGAGATGGAAGTAAATCCAGAGGAAGCGCTCAATGTCTTCCCCTTTGGATGTCCTCTGCAGTCATTGTTTGTTGTTGTTGTTTTTGTTTTTCAGTTCGTGTTTCTTCATTTATTTCATTTCATTTCCGTTGCCTTTCTAATTTTAGTTGATAATCAAATGGAATACTGCTCTATCATTTTATTATATTTTATTCTAAAACTTTTTTGATCATTTTAACTGCTATCTTAAGTACTTTGTGATATTTGTGGAGAAAAGTGCTTCCAATATTAACCATGGTTTTCCAACATGCACTAGCTGGAAGCTCTTACTTTTCTTTGCCGCGTCCGCTGTTTTTGTTACTTCTTCTTTGTCCCCCCAAGAGTTTAAGTGACTGGCGACTGCTCTAGTCATAAGCTTGTTTTCACACAGCGTCTTGCCCCTTTACTCTGACATTGGCTGGGGATATAAACAGAAATCTACACATCAGAAACGTCCCCAACAGACGAAAACAAAGGGAAAAAGCAAATTATAGACAGGGGGAGAGGAAGTTGCATTCAAACTTACCACCCCACAAGAGTCAAAAGGTCCAGTTTGAGACAGATTTCACATACATAAGTATAACATTTATTTTCAGGGAGGGAAACTCCGGACTCTACCTTTAATATAAACTTAACTCACGTTTCTACAGCTACGTTCACACTAAAGAGCTAAAGGAATACTACTGATCTTGGGCAGACGTCCACAGTGAAGCATCTCCAAGTAACAGCTAATTCACAATCCATCTTGCTACGTAACTGTACTCTAAACCCCTCCAACCTGTGGAAACTAGTATGATGTTGACTCTCTCATCTTTGATGAATTAAACATTCAGAATGGCCAGTGTGTGTACATATATATATATATATATATATATATATATATATATATATATATATATATGCCATGGTCTGGGTGAATACTCGATTCTGATTGGCTGCAAGGTGTCCGTTAAAAAGTGATAATGGACACCTAGAAAAGAAGTTCCAAACAAACACCCCAATTGTTCTAAATCTGACTCAAACACTAGTTGGTAACCATGGCAACAGAACTTACTATTTTACCAGTAAAAACAACTTGAATATTAATAATGGGCTTAACATTTATTTATTTAGTTAGTGACCATGGTATAAGCTGGATAATGCCCTCAGAGGTTGGCCATTATCAAAATCACCTCATCGGGTATTATCTCTTACATATATGTATATAAACAAACACAAACAAACACAAAACAGCAACGGCATTCCGTGGGTTTATCACCAAACAGCACCTGTGACATATTGATTAATCATATTGATCGATATTTGGGTAATATTGGCCGATATCAATATTCAATTTCATAGCCAATATCCACCGATGCCAATATCAGGACAATAATATATCGTACATTCTACCCTTAAGTGATCTGCATGTGCAAAGGGAGCGATTAAGCCGCATGCAGCATGTTGTGTTTGTGGAGGTTAGAATGGATGCTACATGTCAGCATGAGAGAACTTTTCTAAATGCTGCTTTAGATTAGCAGAGCTGGTAAACGTAAACCCAGCAGCAGCAGCTTTCCTATGGGTTTTTTCACATGCTCTGTGGGTCATTTAAGACCCATCAGAGCGATTACAACCTCCCAAAACCTCCATCCAGCATCCATCTGTGTTGTTAATCATTGCTCTGATTACAAATCGGTGGTCTGAATGTGAATCGGTTTCCACCTTTGACTTTTTGATATATTTTCACATAACTTTACAGGACTGGGGAGAAATGGGATAAGTTTTTTCATTTCTGTGTTTGTGTAAACATTCTGCAGAGATATACAAGTAACAGGTGCAGACACATCTGGAAATCTGTCTGAATCTGACAGCCTCTTATATTTCTGAGTGGGTGTTAGCAGTCTGCACAGCCTGCATGTGAAATAGGAAAATCGTTTTAGTTTGTGACTAGAAGAGGCTCATGGGATGACTTCAACACTGCTGCCTGGAACTGCTGTTCTCCACACAGATATTTCACCCCAAAACATAAACGATTCAACACTTCCGCTCTCGTTGACCCTCTCACACCTGAAATTATGTGTTTGCAGACTTTCTTCACATTTAAAGTAGGAATTCTCCACTTTGTGCTCCCATGAGAAGCTGACAGCCCACCTAAACGGCATAAATATCCGACATAACGGCTTTTCTGAGTGAGCCACACAGTCCCTCCAGTCCTTCGATATGCAAACATTGTTTGACTTAATCCACTCTAATGATGCAAATTTATGCTGTTAATTATTTCTAGCTGAATCGTATCCTGGCTAAACGTTTTCAGATATGCAACGGGGACATCAGACTCAATAAAGTATTCAGAGAGGGGAAGAGATGGAGAGAGAGAAGGAGAGAGAGAGAAAAAAACATTATTCAGGATTACTTTTTATTTCCTTTCATTTGCATTAACTCCCTGAGAAGAATTAGCATTTTCTATTTTGTAACATACTTAATATGGCTTATATTGTTGTCTGTGACCACACATTCTGCTGCTGAAGAGTCGTTTCCAAGATAAGTCCTTTTAATTCAAAACTTATTTTAATATGAAACTGTGAGTTCACATCCTGAATGTGTTGCTCCTGAGCTGATGTCTTTCTGCCCATTTAATGGGATTCCTTATTTCAGCCTCTGAAATATGACATATGCAGGCTGGAAATGGATGTTTTAACATCTTGGAGAGTAAAACCCATTTACATTTGAATAATCAATTTTATTTCATGGTGGGATTTTAGTCAAGGGTGGTTTCATAGACGCAGATTTTTTTTGTCTCTCATTACATGTAGGCTACATCATAAAATCCAAATTTTTTTCAATCAAAAACCCCAGATTTAAAATATAATTACCATTGCTGAATTCATCTTGGGAGGGATACCTCTCGTTTCCCTGGCATCTTGTCAAAATTGTTTTTTGAAAACTCTATTGCTATGTTTGCCATGAACCCTGACATTCTTGAGTTTTTGCGAAATCATTAGAAAGAAATTATGGACTCATAAAGTAGGCTCTATCTTTTAGATTCCTTAAAGTAATAGTGCGTGTCACAATAACAAAGATTAACAAGAAGTCATTGGAATATAATGAAAAACTATTTTCCATTATTTCATTGCTTTGGTAAAGGAATTGTGTTTTTATTATCTTAGAATGAGCCATTTATATGCATGCACACTGGAGAAAGGCATCCTGTTTTCAATCACATGGCTTTTGCAGGCTCATGTAGTTCAAGCGTACAAAGTTGGAAGAAGATTTGAGATGTTTTTTAAGGATTTTCACAATGTAGATGCAAGTTTACATTCTAGATTCCATAATGAATATGAGTTATGTGATGTCATGGACTTGGAAATGCCATCCAAGAAGGATTTAAATTTCAAGTCAGAGAAATACTCCTCAGTTCAGCTTCCCGATATCTGGAGCTATCTGCTGCTTCAGACTAGCTTCAGACATAGCCAAGCAGATGAAAACATTAAAACTTTGGAAATCTAGAACAATTTGATGCGTAGACGGGTGAAAGGACCCTCTGTGGCTAAATCGTGTCTGCTCCTGAAGGTACGCATTTTGGTGTTTTCATAACGTCATCATTCCATATGTTTGGTGTAAACAATGAGTTACTGCTTTTACTCTATAATGGCTCAGACTCTTTACAGGAACCCAGTCTGTGTCGACTTTATCATAGAGATTGTTAGGACATCCTGGTGATCGAGCTAAGACTACTGAGTTAATGTTCGCTCAGTTCAGGTGCTGTTGACCTCTTGTTTAGCAACATAAACTTGACAAGTAAAAGGAAAAAAGCAGCGACAGCCTTATCACCTCGTAAGCTTTATTCATACACATAAATAGCAGAAGCTAACAGATAAGGACACAAACCTACCAGAAGCTATCAAATATGTACTCTAACCAATCAGAAGCTAACAAGGACCCTAACCAACCAGAAGCTATCAAATAAGGGCCCTGACCAACCAGAAGCTACCAGATAAGGACGCTAATCAACCAGAAGCTATCAAATAAGGGCCCCTACCAGCAGAAGCTACCAGAAAGGACCAATCAACCAGAAACTAAAAGATAAGGATGCTAACCAACCAGAAAATAACAGATAAGGATGCTAACCAACCAGGAGCTAACAGATAAGGAAGCTCACCAACTGAAGAAAAGGATTTACAAACCTTTTACTAAGTGATGATCATTGAAGGTTCTGGTGTTGATGGTAAACCCAATTCTTTTGACTGAATCAAGTTTAAATGAATCAACTACTAAAGTCAATCAGGTTTTTCATTTGAGTCACTAAGTAAGAGAGTGCAAAGAAATCTACCAGTTCAAACAAGCTTAACTTGCTCCCATTTCTGACAATGCCACTAAAATGAGTGATTGACAGTAAAATGGTGTATTTCATGGGGGGGGGGGGGGGGGGGGGACCCCTTTACTGACTTTTTATAGCAAAAGAGTGAAAAATAAATAGATGTAAAAGAAGAAATTAATTTTTATTTTTCTAAATCACAAAAGAAATTAAATATAAATGCAAATGACAAAATGTACAATGTTTAAATGTAGTGCAACATTAGAATAAATAACTATGTACATTTCTTTTGCAAAAATTAACCCTTTCTTCTTCAAAATGAAGCCTCCTGACTACGGATGGGTACCATTCACATTTGAATCGATACAGTACCAACTTCCGGTACCTGTGAATTGGTATCGGTACCCAACGGTACCAATTTTTGACACTTTTGTGTGTGTTTATATGGGAATAAAAGATTTATCTCTCATTCTCAACATATAATTTCTAACCAATAAAGCAAAATCCAACTATGACGAGTAGTTTAAAGGTGTGGGATGCAAGGGTTATAGAGGGAGGGAGAGACAGAGACGTGACCTGCACGTCTGCCCCAGGACTGGTTTGTTGTGTTGGTTAATGGCAAACTCATTAAGCATTTACATCATATTGACTTCTTGACAAAGAAACGTCAAATGTGCTGTTGTTCTCTGGAAGGGAGAGGTGAGTGAGTGACTCAAGCGTTAGCAGAGTGTTGCTACTGTGAGCTAATGAGTGATGGGCCGAGTCTCAAACCGCGCATTTAAGCACTTCAAACACTTTTTTGAGTGTGTAATGCGTTCATGCTGTCATTTTAGCGAAAAAGTGGGAAAGCGGGAAAGTGTTCGGTTTGAGACATGGCTACTGTCTTGTGAGAGGCTGGGCTACTGTGAGCTTTGTACTGAGGGTTTTCCTCCTTGTTCACAGCTTGGAGCAGGGAGGATAATAGTGATGGCCCGCAAGGGGAAATGGGGAGTTTTGTTAAACACAAGCTGTTGCCTTTCTCCTATAGGCTATATTTCCACAAGTGCAGTTAGTTTGATAATGGTAGCAGGGACAAGTCTGTGAACGTATCAGTTGGGACAAGGAGTCATGATTCACGAGTCAGTAAAGTGATTCTTGAGTATGAACGATTCATCATAACTCGCACATCTCTTGTTTCTTTTGATTCAAGCCAAAGGTTTACAAGCCACTTTTCTAAACATATTGTCATGAAATCCTTGACTCACTCTTCCATTTTATTACTTCACACGGAACCTTGAATTAACCCTGGTGAATTTGCAGCTTGAATGATTGAAACAGCTAAAAACCAACACAAATTTCCCTTTTTCCAGTGATGAAGAACACATCCAGGTTGATCACCACTTCTTCCTATGCACAACTAGTCAAATTCAGCAACTAAAAAGCTGCCAATAGTGTTGTTTTGATACCTGTTGTTCTACTTGTTTTCTGTTAAAACACAAAACTTGTGTAGATGATGAAACCATCCGCATTAAAGCATTTTGTTTCTTGCTGCTATTTGTCATGAAAATAAAGTGGTTGTTAATTGTTTGTATAAACTACTTCTAACAGATTTATCATAGTGTCTGCCTTGCAGCCCCCCCGCCCTTGTATGAAAGGTGTTGTTGAGCTCCAGCCAAAAAGGCTGCTTAGCTTCTGCAGTGCATTTCTCAACCCAATGACTCTCCAGATGGCAGGTATCTTTAGTGCTCAGCTTCTTTGTCCTGAGCTGCGACAGCTTTGCTGTGCTCCATCGAGCTGCAGCGGACCCTCCCTGCCAGGGCACTTTTAATGGACTTTAATTTGAAGCACATGACCAGGACAATGCAGACAGTGTGCTTGCTCACACAATGGAGATAATAGGCTTCCTTGTCATGCACATGGGTACAGCAGTTCACAGCATAATTGCTCCACACTGACAAAAATTACTTTGTGATTGGCCAGGTTGAATATTGGCTGCTTTACATTATATGCTGCGATTAATGCACATGTCATCTCGCAAACATGACAGGTTACAACTGAATCCTTAGTTTCAGCCCATTTTCTCCCAGTATGCTGCTGCAGAGCTTGGTAAGCTAAACAATATAAAGAGCTGAAGTACACGCCTCACTGTCATCTGCACAAGAACAAACAATACCTGTGTGTTTGCCAGGTAGATGAGCATTGTGCTTTTTGTTGTGCAACTAAACAGCAACACAATGGCTCAACAAGAAATCAGAAAAAAAAAAACAGGTGGTGCATTGTAAGAGACAGAATAAAGCCAGGGGGGATGTATTTGATCAAACTGGACAAACTGTGTGACACTGATAATCACCCAGAATTATGTTTCCATTTGTTGAAGGTGAGAAATGTCCTCTAAAGTAAAAATGCAGTGCCTGTTTTAGAAAATAAGGTCACCGCTTGAATTTCTGTTAATCCTTTGATACACAGCATGGGTCAAAAATGACCTGGCAGAGTTTTTATGCTCTTTATCTCTTCAATAAATTATTCTAATCTGTCAGTATTCTAGGAATTATTTGATTATCTTGTTTTTGTTCAGTATAAATCATTATTTGACTTTTTTCTTCTTTATTTATGAAATAAAAACCCCCTCTGTGTCATTAACATTCAAATATGCAACATAGACTAAAAATGATACATATTTATTTTATATGATATGTCTCGTATTTCATTTGTTTCATGATGTCTTTGGAACTAATTCATTTGATCATTTATCATTCCAGGCATTCAGTAAACACCTAGTTTTTATTCCACACCATTTTTTTTTCTTTGTGAACAAGGATAGCTTTTGTATTTTCACACTAAGTTTACACACATTGGTTGGAAACGACCCACATACATTTATTTCAGTATTTGTTAAGGAACATTGATAAATATGTGATTGGTAATTCGCCACAACCAGTCCAGCTGTAACTCTGCTCTTATGACTTGTTTGAGAAGAGAATCTGTAGATTCAGTTTTACAGATGCTCAGGCCCTATGACGATTTTTTTTTTTTTTTTTGGGGGGGGGGGGGGGGGGGGGGGGGGTTCAAGCCAATAGATAGTTAAAATTGGTATTTCTCTGACCTCAATAATTTTAGATATGTGATGTGCTGCCTATTTGAATATTTTTTAACCATTTTTTTCTTTGGGCTCAGCACTCTACTGAAAAAGTATATTCATGTGAAGCACAACTCTTTCATTCTACTGCATATTTACAGTATCTCAGATAACTTTTCGCAGCATCTAACATATGGAAATTGTGTTTTATAATTGTTCTAACTTTATCTCAGAAAATATTTGATGGCAAGATAACTGAACATACAGTAATGTTTGACTAGGTTTAGGTTATCTTGTGCAGGAGTGAGAACATTACTCATTGCAAGTAGTTCCAGTTATAGGTAGGGGTGGGCAGTATAAACAATATATGCTATAAACAATATAAATTTGGACAACGGTAGAGCTATTGACCATTCCAGGCTTGCATGATTGCTCATGTTCGTGATGACAACGTCAGAATTTCTAAATAGAAGCTGCATTACCGCCTCTAGCAGGTTGCAGTGTTGGAGACTGCGGTCAGACATACTGAGCACATGAATGCAATGTGCAGCATGCGGCGTGGTGCGGCGATGGGAGAGGTGAGACCTACAGGCAGGTAAACTTTGAGACCACCTGACAAACTGTGTGGAGTTCAGCGAGAAGGAAAGGTAGCGGCTGATCATTTGCTTTATATCAGATGAATAAATGAACTGCAAACGTGATGCTAACGCTACCATAGGCTAATAAAGTTGACACTGGTGAACATAGGTGCTGATTTCAGGGCTGATTTTACAGTGTACGTGTGTACACTACAAGAATTATTTCAAACAAATTATGATCGAGAAATGTATTTTTTAATCACACTTAAATGAATAGGTCATTTATAGGATTGTGTTAGCATTTACAGCAGATACAGTATGGTTCTTAGAGACATATACGGTGAGTTTGCTCATCTCTTCACACATGAGGCATATGCAGCAGCAACAGGCTAAATATATACAAGCGAATAAATAAACAACAGGGGAAAAGCAGTCCACCTGTTTGAAGTCATGTGAGTGGATCTTGAGTGACTCATCATGTTGTCAATGAGGTCTGTAAGGACTGTGCAGGCAATCCCTCTCCAACTCCTTAGAAAACTCCTGCCTATAAAATAGGAGCACACACAGTAACAAAGAGAGATTCAGCTCCAGAAAAAAAACAATTAAGGGTCTTTGTTCTGCTTTTTGTACCTGTGCTGATTGCTTTATTGCATTTAATGATTAGGGCTGCAAGTTAAAATATTTCTAATTTTCACATTTTCTGCTTATTTTTCTAATTAAATCGTTTGTCTACAAAATCACAGAAAGTAACAAAAAAACTGCTTCTTTTGATTTGATTAGGTTACATAATTAACTGTCTGTTAATCTGACTGACAGCTCCAGATATTCACAGTTTTCATTGACTTAAATCAAAGCAAAGCAGAAAGGAGCCAAACAAACATGGACAGGGCAATCATAAGAGACTTGTTTCCAATAAAAACGTCAATCAATTGATTGTGTTAAAAGGAAAAGAATTGTGAATCTGGTCCTTGACACTGGATGAGATTTTTTTTTTTTTTTTTCTAATTTAACCTTTTATTCAGGCAAGTAAGTCCGATTGCAGTCTTTTCTGCAAGGGATCAACCAAAGACATTTTGGAGAGATCTTTACTCCCTGTTGGTACAGATTTCTCTGGATGAGCTTGATGAACTGGCACGGACTCTTCTTTGACTGTTGCCACCAAAATCCTTCCTAGATTAAACTGTTAAGATGAATTGATAGAATCTAAAAAGAAAGTTTTTTTTTAAGTGATGCAATGTCTGATGTTAGTCTGCTCTCCTTTCTTTATACTTTCTCACTCAGAGCACCCTAGATCTTTTATTTCCAAGACCCTTCCATATACACCCCCACATACAGGATCACCCCTACGATTGTGTCTTTGCAGGCTCCATAAATTGTGGGGTATAAAACCAGGCTTCAACCCCTCACATACAAGATGTGCCCAGGCAATGCCAGTAGAAGCCATTTGATTTAGAACATTGTATAGAGATGCATCAAGAATTTATGGGACCCTTAATTAAGAGTTATAAAAGTGACTTAGTGTAATTGTGTGGGACACAGAGGCCTATAATGCAGCAGTTATCATTTCCAAGGCTCCGAAGTCCTGATCTTTTTCTCAGAACTTTTATGTGCTTATGGAGCTGTAGTGCTTTGATGTTATTGCAAAAAAACATTTTCTGGGTGGCAGAATGTTGCTGCAGTGCTGCGAATGAAACAGGGCGGAAAGCCTGAGCTTCAGTCTCCCCCACTGCAGTGTGCTAAAGCAAATATGTTTTCGGCATGAGGAGAAAAAAAGACACCATGATGGAGTTGAACCCAATTAAAGAAGAAGAGTATAATATCTCTTCTCACAACTTTTAAAATATTTTTTTCAAATGTTAATGAATATTATGGTCACAAATAAGTCAAAATGTCCTGTTGACTCACCTCAGAAATGATGGGTAATAAGTGTATGATTACAATCCTGGTAAACAACCAGTTTCTCAACCTAATTTTGGGGTGTATTCTGTTGAATTTGGTCTGGAATTCAGAAAAATTATGTTTCCTTTAGTTTGGTTTGCTTTCTCACTGCTCCACCCCAACAAATTTTTTTGGCAACATTGTAGCCATTGTAGTAATAAGCAGGCGAGAGGCAAGTTACATCTGTTCAGGTCGCCAGTCAATTGCAAGGCCATGATTGGGCCATCTTATTTTCTTTCAAGTGTTTCTTTCAAGTAAGTATGCTCAAGTTTTATTCATATTACACATTGTCCTTGCAATAAAGGGCCCAATTAGTATTGACTGAAAAAAATACCATAAACTAATGGTATCTATCACATTGAAGTTAAAATGTTGGTATCACTCATATCTAGGGGTGCTGAAAAATATGTTTATTTTGTGTTTTTATTAAATTCAGAGAAAAAAAAAAACAATCTGAGAGGGGAAAATAATTTTGAAAGCAAAAAATATATATTGGAGGAAACAAATTTTCACTTTGATAGCAAAAACTGATGTTATTTGAGACTCAAGAAAAGGTTTTGAGGGAAAATATTTTGTCATAGAATAAATAAAGATAAATTGACATTTGAAAAAGGATTTTAAAGGGGAAAAAAGCTCTCTCAAAAATATATTTTTAGTCTCAAATATTGTTCTTTTTTGCAATCAGAGTGAAAACATTTTCTCTAAAAAAAACATTACTCTCTCAAAACTTTTTTCTTCTCTTCCTCAAAACCTTTGCTCTCGATTCAGGAGTTTTCTCTCCATGTGAAAAATGTGTCATGGATGGGCCTGTGTTCCTATTGGCCAGTCTCAAAAGAATTGACAGCTGAGTGGTGATATTTTGGGCAAAGGTGGTGATGCCTTCTTCATTAATATTCATGAGGAAACTCCTGCTGGCCCAGACTTCCTGATCCACCGGCAGCGTGTTTAGAACGACTCAGACTGTAGCGCTTTTAGAATGATTCATAAATGCTGCTGCTGCTTTGGGAAGGATGGATCCCCATTGGTGCGTCTTTCGTAATAGTTTATAAAATAAACCACTAGGTATAATTATCTGTGAACACGAGACACCGACACAGGTCGAGTGGCCGGGAGCAGTCCGACCAGCCCAGCCAGAGTGTCTGTGACAATCAGCGTGTCTGCAACCAGTCAGTGACCACATCCCAGTGTTGTTTCCGTTAACGATGACAATGACGATTAAATTTTCTTGACGCCCCTTTTTTCACGACGATAATGAGATGACGAGCTAAACATGTCTCTATGATGACTAAAACATGACAAGACGCATGTGAATTTTCATGGACAAGTACAAGTCTGGACGAAAATGTCTGGTCTGTCAGACGTTCACGTTGCAGGAAATTTCTGCTTATTGCGTATTGATCTGTCCGTCCAAAGCTTAAAAAGTTGTTGCATCCTCCTCTTGTTTGGGAACACCGACCACCACAAATGTCCACAAACGAAAAACAAACACATTCTCACCGCGACCCGCCCGAAGTACATAAATATCCACCCACACTTGAACCGTGATGTTAATCTTGCCATTTCTATCTTTTAAACAGCGTTTTTGCGGGTCACCCATCGGGTATCTGAGCTGTTGCAGGACTCTGGTGCACATATGCTCAACACACCTGCGGTCAGACACGCAAATGAGGCAGCAGCATCAACCAAGCTGCTTGACTGCTTTGGTCATAAGAAATGTTAATGGACACGCTTCCATTGCGTATAATCCATGATGCGCTGATGTGCGCCAGATTAATTTTAGATTGCAAAAAATACTGATAAACAATATCCTAACCCTAACCCACCTGCAACCACCCTCTCTCAACCGTCTGGTCTCCTTCACATCATCAGGCTGACAGCATCTAAAAAGCAGGTGTTTGAACATCTACTCGCGGCAGTGCAGCTTCATTCCTGATGTCAAACCCGTGGTCTGCTAACACCCTCAATAATTTAAATGAAAAACAGATGAAAAATAAATAAATAAATAAAAAAACCCTCAAACTAAAGTTCTGATCACTCCAGCTTCACAAACAGTGATTGCTAATACTGTGAAAATGCCTCATACAAATAAGGCTACTCCTTGAAATGTTGAATCAGCGCCGCCTGGAGACATCACAGCTGTGGAGTTGGAAAATTTTATTTTTAAAAGGAAATCATATGTCACAGTGGTGTACCATAGTTGAAAACCATATCCAAAAAGAGATCACCAGAATCCCGTTGTGACCATACTTATTATAGCTCTAATAAAGCCGTGTTTGGCACCAGGAACGGAGCTGGATCGCTGCACGCTGACGTCCAAACACAGCATTTTAACCATTCTCAAAGCGATCGTGCTCTGTCAGTGGACGCTAATGCTCAAACAGACTGACTGTTCGCCTTCACTGACAGCTGTTAACTTCAAAGATGCCGCTGACGATCTGAGCCCTGCAGCATGTTCTGAAAACAGATGCCGGTAGCAGCCACCATGCATCCGTTCTGTCAGTGGACGCGAACACTAACAGTGGATGGAACAATCCGACAGCAGCCAGTCTCGATGCTGCTGACAATCAGAGCATCCTGAAAGCAGCAACCCCCCCCCCCCCCCCCCCCCCCCAAACACACTCCGAGCATTAACAACGTTTATGTCAACCATAACCATAAAATGTCAGACTGCTCCCGGCCACTCAACCTGAGTCGATGTCTAAAAGTGTACACAGATAATTATAACCCGGTTGCTTATTCTATAAACTATTACAAAAGATGCACCAATGTGGATCCATTTTTCCCAAAGCAGCAGCAGCATTTATTAATCATTCTAAAAGCGCTACAGTCAGTCTGAGTCGTTCTAAACACGCTGCCGGTGGATCAGGAAGTCTGGGCCAGCAGGAGTTTCCTCATTAATGTTAACGACGAAGGCGTCACCACCTTTGCCCAAAATATCACCACTCGGCTGTCAATTCTGTTAAGACTGGCCAATAGGAACACAGGCCCGCCCATGACACATTTTTCGTATCGAGAGAAAAATCCTGAATCGAGAGCAAAGATTTAGGTTTTGAGGGAGAGTTGAAAAGTTTTGAGAGAGACATCTTTTCTTGAGAGAAAATGCTTTTATTCTGATTGGGAAAAAAACAATATTTGAGAGTAAAAAATGTTTTTGAGAGATCTTTTTTCCCTTAGAACAATTGACAAAATATTTTCTCTCAAAACCTTTTCTTGAGTCTTAAATAACATCAGTTTTTGCTATCAGTGTGAAAATGTGTTCTCCAATATATTTATTTTGCTTTCAAAATTATTTTCCCCTTTCAGACTTTTTTTTTTCTTGAATTTAATAAAAACACAAAATAAACTCCATAGAAAAGAGACCAGAATTATAAATTCTTATCATATTTATCTATTTTATTCCGTTTTCATCTGGGCTAACAGTACAAATGTAATTCTGTTGGAGGCAGAAATGTGAGATAAATGTAATAACGTAGAAACAGATAAAGAGGGAGGACATAAGAGGCTCTCCTCGACCAGTCCAAGTTTGATGTCCATCTGTATCTGTTGCTTTGAGAAAAAAAAAAACGCTCAGATTGGAGGGTGGGATCTGAGAAGTGCATTAGGAGCTTCAAAGAAAATCTTCAACATCTTGTTTAGGGGCCAGAAGTAACATCTCTAAGGGCCATTTGGAGTAAAAACTTCCTGCCACTAATTGGTTGCTTAAAAACATGTCATCATTTGCTCTGAGGACAAAAGTTTGCCGCACTGCTTCTTGTAATCCGTGTTTTTCACTGCTCTCAGTGTGAGATAAGGAATGCTGTGATTAGGATCTGAGCCTTTCCTGTCTGAGTGTCAGTGGACTTGGTGGCATCGCTGCAGCTAACAAGTAGTTGGTGCTAGTTTGCAGCAGAAAACCAGCAACAGTGTCAGCTGCTTTGTGTTTGGGGAAGCAGTGCCGACTTTCCTGGAACACAGAAAAGTCTTGTCAGTCTGTCCACAGGGGGCTTTTCTCTGCACTACGACTTTCTTTTTCTTTTTTCTTTAAATTGATTACTGCAGTTGACAGCGACTGCAGAGCCATCATTTATCTTTTATTCTGATTCATATTTCATCGAGAACCAAAGTGCACTTACGTCAGCCTTTAAATAGTTGGATAGCAAGAAAGATGCACGAATTTACATTTTCCACATGTATTCCCTGCATACAGACATGGGGGAATCATGGGGAAAATCTCATGCCATCCATCTGTTTTTTATGTAAACTCTCCAGTAAGAAACCAGATTTGAAATTAATTCACCCCTCCTTTGGTTCGATCTGCATTTGATTGCCTCACCTCGTGTCCATTTGTTTTCTGTAAGTGAAGGTGAAGAAAAAAAAAAGTAGATCAATACACATGCCTCAACATTTAGTCCATCTGTTCATACTGAAATCCAGTATCTCTGCCTGCAGAGACCCTGAGAGCTTTGATGGCTGAAGGTGATGAAAGCAGTGCTGCCAGAACCGCCACTCTGATCTAAACCACATCAGCTTTTCATCCAGTTTGTGTAAACAATACGAGTGCGTTTCCCTGTATCTCATTTTACATGAATTATTCCTGAGAACAACACAGTCGCCTACGTCGTGAAGCCTTTCCAACCATATTCCCTGTTTTATCACTGAGCTCTGGCTATGTTTTACTGTTTACTGTTTGTTGTTTGATTATTACTGCAACACGTGCAAAACTCTGACACTTGAATATTCCTCCCACTGTGTTTCTCTGTGGGTTTGACCCACTTTGGTATCATTCCCTCCCTGGTCCTGCTGGTCTCTTTACATGCAACCCTCGGTTACTACAAATCTCTGACGGCTCTGTCTCAGCCTGTTCCAACTGTTTGTCCTTGTTTCTCGTGTCTCATTAGCAGGTCACTCCTTTGTTGCTCCCAAAATACCAGCAGTTAATTGAATTCTTTCTGGTGTAAGCCGAGCCCGTCGTGGTCAAGGCTATTTTGATCCAGTGATTTTTCATAAGATGAGGAATTTACAGTGACTGGTATATTTAGGAAAAAGTGTCAGTATTCCCAATGCTCACTTCCTACTCTGATCATTTGCTCTGTGGAGTTTGACATTCATCTTTTCCTGCAGGGCTGCAACACAGTGGCAGGTTTAGTTTGATTTAAACCCCCAGACTGCTTGAGGAAAAATGAATGCTGTCATCAGATCATCACAAACTAATAATTAAAACAAATAGCACAGTAGCAAGCATAACCCAATTTATAAAGGAACCCAGCTTAGAAAAGCAACGGGTTGCCCTGAATCTTCGTATTGATTTAATCCTCCCTCCTGAGCTGCACGAAGCAATGCTGCAGAGGAAAATCCTGTTTTAACAGGAAGACAAACGTCAAGGAGAACCAAAACCAGGAGGGTCAGAATTTCTGCGACTAGTTGAAGAGGACAGAGGAGAGCAGCATAACTCTACGCCAGGCATACCTGCTGATATATCCAAAAGATGGAGAGAAAAGAGAACCACCGTGAATCAGAACCATTGTTTCCATGTTCCATGTCTTCATTTGTATGTTTGACTTTCCGACACCATCTTCATCCTTTCTGCTGCTGAGAAATATCCCCTCATAAAGCCCCTCTCTACCACAGCTAATAACCTTGCTTCAGATGTTTGTGGCAAATATTTAAGCCGTCTTAACAATACGAATGTCTTTTATCAGGCAAACTTTTTGAGTTTATGAAATAAGTTGATATTATTAAAGGTCAGTGCAGCAAAGTGGACTGGAAGCAAACTACTTCTTTGGTCTGGATTGAAAAAATGACAGAGCAACCTTAAAGTTTCATGCTGCTGGAATCTGGAAACCACTCATTCTAAACTATCACTTTCCTCGCTGACCCCCCCCCCCCCCCCCCCCCCCCCCCCAAATGACATCATAGTGCCATTAATGAAATAATTAAGCCTCTAAGGTAGAAACAGTATTTTGTCCAATCAAATTTCACTCGTGGCTCCACACAACACCAGGGAAGCGATGGCAGAATGCTGAACTCCAGGCTAAGCTGTTCAGAAACCATCTGGTGACATTTTCATTTTACTCAGCTCCTTCCTCTACTTCTCACTTCTGCGTCAGTGGAGCACATGCAAAGCAACAAATTCCCTCCTCCATTAAAAAAGTATTTCTGATTCTGTGTACGACCTGTTACACGCCGTCTAAGATCACAGCAGGAGCAGCATGTGGTCGGATCAGATGATTTTTCTTTGGCTCTTCTTTTTTCTTAAATGCTCTGATAAAGTTTTGCATGATAAAAAGGAAATGTTATTCTGTTGAAGACTGACATCAGCATCGTTGCAGATGAATCCCAGCTACTCTCACACCAGTTGAGTCTAATCATTTTACTATTGCTAATTCAAAGGCTTAATGTACAACCATGGGCATTTTCACAAGCGAGTTGTTCATGAAACTAGTTAATTTCTTTGCATTTTAACTTTAGTTGTGATTAGGCTAAATGTTCCCTATCCTCCCAGAATCCATCCACATACTGTATATGTTTGACTAAGACATCAAAAAAATTGCTCAGAAGTCTGTTTGCTGCATTTTAATGCAATTTCAGGTCAACCCGATGCAGAAGTCACAGCGATCTGCATGTTTTTAAAGCCACCATCACCGTGAACTGATGACTTTAACTAACATGCTCTCTGCAATCCTTCAATCACCATTTAAGCCTGCGTCGTCGTTGGTTCCCTGAGCTGCTTGTGGTGTGGCAGCTGGCTGGCTCCGTGTTTGATTTATTGAACTGAGAGGGAAACTATGAAGCCTACTTTGTGACAGCTCAGAAGCTTTAAAATTTAAGATGTCATTGAACTGATGAATGAAGAAAGGCGAGGCTGAGGCTGCCCGTTGGAGTCATACGTCACTGTCCAAAGTGATGAGGGACCCTGCCTGTCGCTGTTACACCCTCTCTTTTCCTCCCTTGGGGAATCTTTGGAGAAATTAGATATCAGATTATCTGAAAAATAGGCTCCTATGGGTGCTGTATATTTGTGCAAATTCATCAGTACTTACACTAATGTTTGCAGATGGAATCTTGAAGGACAGGCATATGAGAACTTTGACCTGTCACATGCACTGCAGTCTTAATCTTTTTTTTTTTCAGGACATCATTTGGATGCAATGCATATGATATTACAAAACACTGCAGCATGTAGATTTATGGCTGGGTTTCATGTGATGTAATATCAGCCTCGTAAGCTGTGCACGTAAAATGAAGTGGTGGTCAACCTATAGCTCATTGTGCACCAGTGTAGGAGTGGAATGTGTTATTCATCGCTGCAAAATGTAAAAGAAATTTGCTGTTTTAATAGTTGAAAATGTGAAAATAATTGGGATTACTTCAGAGTTCATTGTGGTCATTGCAAGGGGAGTTGAAGCCAACGATTTTATATTAAAAAAAAAAATGTTAAGAAAACTGACAAACAAACCTTTCAAATCACGTCTTGATCACTTGGTTAAAGGTTTGTAGACCCCTTTGGGTAGGGTTCTTCGCTGTTAGTTTCGGTGATGTGCCTGAATTTAACCCTACGAGGCAATAAAACACGTATCAGCTTTGTTTTATTCATTAAAACTGGGGTTGCTAAGCAAAAGGCAACAAAAACTCTTGAACCTCAGCTGATGTTTTTGTTTCATTCGCCAGGATGTCATTGTCATCCTTATGATGAAGATGACAGACGTCACTTCTATGAATAAAATACAGAGAAACATCCATTCACAACTTGTTTACACCAAATAAAAAACTGCTGTATCACAAAACAAATTTTCAAAACATATTCCCATAACCAGAAATAATGCAGGATCATCACGAATGCTCTAAATCTCAACTGCTTTATCCCTTTAAGCCAAATGTTACATGACAACATATCACTGTGGTCTTGTTAGCTAGATTTGTTTTCTCTGATCAGTGCATTGACTGTCCCTCTGAGTATCTTTAATTCCTATCTTTCTTTTTTAAGTAGCACCTCAAAGAAATGTGCATTTTGCAGCAAGTTTTCAACGATCTCTCCTCAGCTCTACTTCCTCCTACTCATGTGATTACTTATGGTTACGGTTAAGATGTTTCAGAACGTTTGCAATGGATGATATCATGGACGGTTCATTTATTCAGTTCTATATAGTCTATAATATCCACAAAACACAGTTTTATTATTAAGGACCATTTCAGGCCTCCTCACAAACTCTTGAAACGCTACACATTAAACACTTCCACAGCCCACTTTTTGCTTTCAGCGTCCTCAAAGTATACTTCCACTTGCAATTTTACATGGAGAATCTCTCTATGTGATGAAAATTTGAGAAGGGAAAAAGTTTTGAATGCGGGGATCTGCAGATATTTGCAGGTGTTGTGTGTCAGTGTGTGCAAAAATGCTATAAATCAACATTAAAATAGATAATAGATGTAAACACAGCTATATTCTTCCTTGCAAACCCAGAGTTTCATTTTGTTTGTGTATTCTTTGGTCAGCAAAAGTGTTTAAAAAGTTGTAATAAAAGCTAACAAGCAGGGACATTAGTGCAGCCCTCCTTTTGAGCCACGGAATCACAATGCACAAATGCAGCAAGATATAAGAGAGCTGCTTCTAAACCATCAATCAATATAGTGTTGGGAAAAGCACAAGGGTTATTAATTGTTTGCCCGAGCACCAGTAAATGTAATTAGCACATTGAAATTGGGGCCACTGGCTGCATGCTGCACACCTAAATGTCTACTGAGGCATAAATCAGGCATCTCATTCATTCTGCAGGACCACGGTTTTGTCCAATATTTGATTTAAATTCAGCGGCAGGTTATCGAGCTGAAGGGGGGCATCAAAGTCAGATCTGTTTCAGTTTTAATGTGTTATTGGTGTAAAGTGCTTCCTCTAAACCTGAGGCTCACATTTGTAACAGATGAGGAGAGCAGGGATGCATATATCTGTCAACATTTATTAGCTTGAATGACCACTTGTTAATAATGATAGCAATTTAGCTCTGTCAGCCTCCCTAGACGATGCTTTATAGCCCTACAGTAACTTCCACCCTGGAGTTTACCAACCTCATCTCAAGCTCATTTTTCACTATTAAAACTTTTAAATCAGTGTGATTAAAAGATTTCAGTGAAAGTAGAAATGTGCATTCACCTTGTCTGTGATTTTTCTCCCCTTTTTCTCTGATATCCCTGCAGCTATACAGCTCAGTCGACTTTGGAAGAAAATGGCAGCTCATCCATGAGCACGTGACCCCCAACAGATTTTACTGGTGAGTCATTTTTTTCTCACGTTTCTGCCTTTTTCTTTGCTTTCGACTCCACTCCATTCCTCTTCTTCTAAGTTTTGCTTGCTGGGGAATGCAGAGTGCTCCTGCTGTTTGCTGCGACTGAGCAGATGATATCGATAGCTCGGAACACGCCACATGACAGACTACTGATGCTGCTAAACCTGGCACGTCTCCCACCCCTTGATACAATCAGGCAGAGATTAATCTCCTCCTTCAGAACATACTTTACATTCAGCGTCCGAGGGCATGTCATATTACATTTCATTTCTAACACACGCCCTGCTCATATCAGGCTTTTTGCAGACAAATACAGAATTTTTTTTTTTTTTTTACATCGGCAGCAGACGGGAGGAGAGTAGATTTCTACTGATGCATGCATACAAATTAGAAAAGCATGCATGAGCTATGACTAATAACGGATCCAGGACGCTCCTGTCGCCTCTTATCCAGTCATGTCTCCTCCTCACTTCTCCTTTAGTGTAGCTACTATGTCTGAAAGCGCATACTCATCACAAATGTAAGGCTGGATCTCTTCCAGTCCAGTGCTCCTCTCCCCCCTCTCTAAGATGACAGGGGGTGTGCCTGGGATTGCCCTGGGCTATCTCCTACTACCGAGCATAAATCCAGAGCTACTTCCAGCCCGTTGTCTCATGATCCTAAACAGTGTGCACAATCCATCGATGGCTTTGCCCCTCACCACCACGGCCCCTTCAAGGACATCGGAGAGCCGGATGGGCCGAGCTGGACTCCAGCTGGCTCAATCGATACACTTTACCTTCCAAGGGATATGAAATTCTGCCACAATGGGACAGCTGCATCTGTCCAGTCTAATCCAAGAGCAGCAAATTGTGCAGGAAAAGCAAGATTACACTCAGAGATAACCTCAGTGTGAGGTGCGATGGAGTTGAATCTCAGACAAAGACAAGGAATCATGCCCATGTTTCTATATATAATTGCTTCCTAAAAACACATTTATATGAAGTTGTCTGAAGAATAACTTCTGAGGCCAACTCTTCAGGGCTGGAGCGGGGGGGAACACAGCACATCCTCACTTTTTAAATGTGTCACATACTGAGATTTGGTCCAAGACAAAAGGGAAAAAGGATGATCATGAGCAATGGTGGGTTGCAATCACAGGTTACAGTACGTGGGGGGGTATGTCTGGTGCACTGTTGTATTCACACCACCAGCTACTTGTGCCACCCACTTGGCTAGCTGAGACTAATATTATGACCTGGTTAGAGTTCAGCAAAGCCACTGCCTTTAAGCCAATATTTAATCACATGTGTAACCTGCTGTTCTGTCTTCTGACCAGCAGCAGCAATTACCTATTAAGTACTCAACACTTTGCTAAGCTCAGCCAATCATCTTATGATCTCCAAGAAACAAAGCTTGTTATCTTGTGAAAATGGAAGTACATCACTGCAGGTAGTTATCTGAAGAAACAGGCTGATTTATCAAGATATGAAGAAAAAATGATTTACCACTTAAAAATGAAGCTGAGCAATTTGACAGCAGCATCAAAAACAAATAATTTTGGGAATGCTGCTCTCATCTGCTATAGTATCATTATCATTCCCTTACAGTAGTTATATATTTTTCCCATTATGACAGTAATTTGTATCATTGTGGATGTAATCTTTTTTATCATAATTATTTTCATTCTTCTTATTGTTCTCTTTTTCTGTCACACCCACTAAACAAGGGATTTAATTCATTTACTTTCTTTTATTGTCTTCTACATGCACATATTATTTGTTTCATTTGTTCATTTGGTGTTTTTTTTTCTTTTGTTATTCTGTTTGCCTGTAACAATAAATTATCTGATTTTGTTAATGTGCAATGAAAAAAGGCAAAAACAACAAAAAACAAACCCCACAAAAAACACAAGACTGCTCTGCATTTGCACATAACCTTTTCTGCAGTGGCAGTGATCTGTGACACGGCCCATTTGTGGATTTGTGTTTCAGACCAACATCAAAGGTGGTTGCGGTGGGTAAAAGGCAAACATACCTGGACAGATCATCAGTGCATTCCAGAAAATCCAAGATACGCTGGTGATCTGGATATCACTATTTTACCCATTTCCTTTTTTTTTTTTTCTTTTTTCAGTAACATAGAAATCCAGTGACACCACTCGCTAGACAGTCTGACTGATTTCCAGTAATGAAAGGAAAACAGTAACAGGTACCTGAAAAGTGGAGTTTGGTTCACTTCTATAGATTTTTGAGCCTTTTGGCATTAAAATGTTAAACTTAAGATTACAGGGGGCTCTGCATAACTAGTGTTACCAACTCCTCAGTTATGAAAACAGCTACTGGCTTTGATGTCATGATCTCATTTGCATAACTGGCCTGGTGCATATAACTGTAATGGAGGAGTGGGGAGTAAAGCTGTGAGAGCGACAAAAAGTAACCAAATAACATAAACATAACAAAAAAGTATATATATATATATATATATATATATATATATATATATATATATATATATATCCACTGTGGTCCACTGTTCATGGGAAAGGTGCTCAAATGAGTCATGGACAGTTTTGTATCTGTTTTTTTATTATTATATGTACTATATATGTATATAATATGTGCTATATAAATGAAATGAAATGAATATTATTATTTCCAACCACTATTCAAAAGCAATATTTTGTTTCACTAAATTCTAATTTTATTAATTTGTATTTGTTATTTTCTTTACTTTCTTGTTATTTGAATTACTATTGTGAATTTAGAATTTTCTTTAATTGGAGGGTATGAATAATTTTGAGGACAACTTTTTATGTACAGTGGGAACAAGTTTTCATTTGTTGCATTGAAGAACATGAAGGTCCAGAAGTGATGCTTCAGGGGTTGTGTGCACTGTGAAAGCTCATGCAGCAGGACTCAGGAGGGAGAAGTAAGGAACAAGGTCTAGTGTTTGCATGTAACATTGATTATCAATGTTGCGCTGACACAGTGAAGAGGAGGCTCATAATGTCAACATGCACTTTGGTTCCGAGTAACAATCTCTGTTTAAGCTTTCTCCTCCGTTTGCCGAAATGTGTGTCCCTGAGCTCAGAAGTTGTGGACTGAGCTGGTGATGATCCATGTGTCCCGTGGCATCACGGTTCCAGAGTAGGAAGTGTTTTCCTTCATATCAAAGGGAAAAAGCTTTTTAAACTTTGCCCTAAGGTTTTACTGTCTTGATGAAAACAGAAATGGTGCCCTGGCGCTGATCATTTTTTCAATCCCCAGAATACTGACGAGCCAAAAGGAAATCATTTTAAGGCATGTTGAGATGGTTTTCCAGTCATCTTCACATGGAATTCTTTGTTAGGAAATATGTGCCCAAACCCAAAGATGCTTTTTTTTTTTTTTTTTTTTTTTTTTTTTTACCTCCAACATTTTGTTTTATTTCTTTAATTACTCACAAAGATTCTTTCATATTTTGTCATTTTCAGGTCTGTTGCAGGCCTCGATAAGGAGCCTGATCTGATTCACATGGAGGCTCACACTCCAGATGGAAGTAAGTGTTTTCAGCACACAGAAAGAAGTAATAAACAGTTCTCTGCAGGGACGATTCCTCTCAGAGAAAAGAAGGCATCCCTACAGATGCAGCTCCGGCAACGCCCCACCATTAAACCCGATGCATGAATCCTGATGAATGTGGCCTTTCTTCTCCTCACTTTTTCCTTGAATGTCAGCTCCATAACTCTGAATGGCAGCGCCACCAAAGTCCTCTTACAATGGGTGACATAGGTGAAACTATTTATGCCAGCTTGTGATGTTGGCGAAGCATTGCTCCGAGATGCACGCTTTCTTTTTTTTTTTCCTCATCATGCCGTGGAATGACTGACAGGCGGAGGTGCTTGTTTGTGGTATCTGTGCAATGAAAATAAGCATGTGCTACAAAGAGAGGCAAATTAACCCCAGAAAATGTCAGCCTGCGTAGACAGATGGAGTGCAAACCCACACAATCCAAGTAAGACACAAAATATAGTTTGAGCTGATTGAAAGCGCTCAAAGTCGCCTTCAGCTGATCACCAACTGCAGAGGTTTTGCTACAGCTCTGCATTTAATATGCATAAAGAAGAACAGCATTAATACTGCTCATGTTTCCTGTATGTGCTTGACAGATGTGCAGTACATCACATGCAGAGTTCAGATGTGCAACGAAGCTAACCGGAACTATCCATTCCCTGGATACATCGACATCAGCTCTCTGGTGGTTCAAGATGACTACATATTCATACAGGTAGGCCTCTGCACGCTCACGTTGCCTCATCATGTCAGGAAACTAAAACATTTTAAAATGTTTTCTCTATAAAAGCAACTGTTAATGGTAAATGTTACCTTTACTGTTGAGCAACACCTAACACACCAACCTAACACTTAACTGCAGATGGTTGCTGCCTTATTAGACTATCTGGTAGAAAACATAAAATGAAAAAAGGACCCCCAACATGATGATGAGAATGATAACAATAAATAGAAAGACAGAAATCCTCAGACTGGAAGCCTGTCTTGACAGAATTTAAATATTTTTAAATGTCCTCATAATCAGGGCTGTTTGTTTTTTTCTGCTTCTTGCAGTTCACTTGCAGACAGTTGTAAAAAATAGTGTAAAAACTTCTCAGTGTCTGGAGGAAGCTCCTGCAACATCGCCTGTTTCAGCACCAGACAATCATATCTGTGCAGCTGTGAGGAGTTTTGGTCCGAGCTCATATGAGAGCGTCACGACATCTTCAACACCAGACAGTGTAGCGTAGCCACAACTGAGAAGAAAATGCTATGCTACTCAAAAACAACAAACTTTTTCAATCTGTTTGCAGAATGAGCAAACAACATCAATCTTAGGATGAAAATTACCTCTCTGCTTCACAGCTGTTCATCCAGAGCTGATTTCTCTTTTTCTTGTTAGATCCATTCAGATATGGAGAGCCTTTTCATTTGACACAAAAAAAACTAAAACATTCACCAAAAAAGCTGTTTCTGAATTAACATGATAATTTTAACAACAAAAACGATCCAATCATTTTATCGGTATTTATAACATTTAAAAAAGAAAAAAAAAAGAATCTTTTTCTGAACTTTAATGGACAGGTGACCTATCCAGAGGGTACTTTTTGCCTCTCGCCTGCTGCTGTGATAGGCTCCAGCCCCCCATGCCAACACCTCCACTTTATCTGATGCTTATGCTAATTCAAAAACAGAATATGATTATTGTTATTGTAAAAGTACAAAGAAGTTGATGTAGACTTTATGTGATCTATTTGCTGTACTTTGTCTTGAATAGAATTTTCGACCATGAGCACTAAACGGAGGGAACCTGCACTGTCACAGCTCATTCTGACACGGACACAAGGTTCTAATCGACTGTAACCTTTAACATCAACCTGCTACAAGTCTGTTTTCATCTATTTTGACATAGTGTAAATGAAAAATGACTCACCAGTTTGGCAGATGAGGAATGAAGCAAGCAATTTTCAGTTATTTGATGACCACTCTGCTTCACAGCCTCTCATCCAGAGCTGATTCATCCACTGGCATTATGCTTACGTTAGTGTGCACGGTGTTTACAAGCTACAGTAGAAAGTGCAGCTGAATGAGGAGTGAAATTTAAATGACGTGATGTGTAGAAATAGGGAAAAATTAAGGTTGTTATGGGAAAAAGAAAGGAGAAAGGGAAGAAAGCAGATGATGGAAGATGAGGTGAAGCAATTTAAACAGTAAGAAATGGTAGAAAATCTGTCGGTCATTTGAAATGTGTTCACAGGAAAAGTTTCTTTGCCTGGTGTTGGAAAAGAGCATTAAAAGAGTGATGCTGGTGTTTGGCTTTTTAATGGGAAAAAAGGCAACTGAAGCTAGTTGCCCTTCAAATACATTATTTATTTTCCCAGAAAATATCTGGTGAGTGGAAATTCTGATTAGCCGAGGTTTAGGACTCTACCAGCTACACTGGCTGCGGACCAGGAGAGTTCATTTGTCCGTCAGAGACAGCAGTACAATTATCATCATTGTGCTTTGCAAGTGTTGGCCTACAAAGGAGCCAAATTTCAGGTTTGTTCAAGGTTTGACTTGGTTCAGTTTTCAGAAGGATGCTGATCAGAGGGTTCAGGAGATGATTGGCCTCATTCAACAAGCTTCTGCAGTTATTTGTCTGAGTCTTTGTTTAACAGAAAAAGAGAATATGCTTATAAATACCTTCAGTTCATGTTGAGCATGGTTGGGAACTCTTCTGCCACAGATCAGATATTTGTTGTTTACCTTTTATTAGCAGAAAGAAAATAAGTAAAAATATTTCAGTTCAACCTCATCTGGACTTTTGTTTTTGTTTTTCTGTGGAGCCAGCTTGCTTTTAATATTCCTCTGAGCCGCTGCCTGTTGTGTTGTATTAATCATGATTTGTGCCACAGAAAAATCTGAAATGGTAATATCCTGACTTCCAAGCAACACAAATGCAATTTATGACTTGTATTTTAATTTCCTCTGCAGCATGAATATTATTTACTTTGACATGGTGCAAAAGAGGTTTCATGCATTAAAACGTCTGACACGTGGAAAAGTCTGGATGATTACACGGCTTATCCACAACAACGTCAGTTTTATTTAGACTTACCAGCAAAACCTGATGTGCTCCATGTCTGTTCACCAGCCATGAAGTGGTTTGGTCCTTACTTTGGCCTTTAAACATCTGCCTTGTGCAAAGACAGTGATGTGAAATCTAAACCTGACCCTCTTTTCCTCTCACAAGTGGACGGACCAACCAGAGAAAGTGAATTATCCTTATGCTTAACACATGTACCATTTTGTGATTCAATACAGTATCACTCTTGAGGTTGGTTTAAGTCAAATTCTGTCTTCTATGATCTTGTCTCGGTACTTGTACCCTCACAGCCGTTTGATTCCTCATCATATTTTATTCAGAGGAGAACAGGTACTGTATTTCTCTTAAATCTACTTACCTGAGCCACCTGCAGGCTGCCCTTCCTCTTGAACCCACGCTCTCGTCTGCAGCACTTTACAGAGAGAAATTGACTTGTTCTGCAAAGATCCTTCAATCCAGTTTGACCTCTCACAAGTCTTTCAAACAAACTCAGAACCAGTCAACCTAAACCTCCCCTTCAGTCCAAGCACTAGAACATTTTAACACATATACGTCACAGATGAAAGATCCTGGAAGGGATGGGGGGAAAAAAATCAATCATACCAATTCCTTATAAAGTTCAAACTGCCGCTGGTTACCTGGCCATCGATCTCCTCCCTCAGTTCAGTTGCACCTGGGAATGTGGTGCTCACAGCTTCAGAGCTTGTTCTCCCTCTTCTGGGCCTTGCAGAACATTAACATCACTTACAGAATCAGTCCCGTGCTGCAACATCCGTGCATGCATCACTTCTCCTCGACAGCACACCACAAGTTGTGAATTTGTTTTTTCTAATGAAGCTCATGTTACTGATAGGGATGGAAATTTGGTTATGAAACTGCACCCTGTTTTAGCTGTGCATGTCTCCATGTGAATGAAGTGTTTGTCTTCCATTGCTTCAAGGCTAATGACTGTTCTCCATCACTTAACAGCTTGGAGTGTTTGCTAAAGGTCTGCACCATTAAGGACACTTTTTTAACCCCCAAGAGAGAGATGAGGCTTAGTTAGGCAACTTAAAGATTTCTTTTGACAAAGAATAATGAGATTATTGATTGTCCTCTAAGATATTTACCAAAGTCCACTTTGAAATCACCATACACACCAGAGGACTGACTAATCTGAATGGAAGCCAAGAGATCACTATTAATGACCAAGCTAGGAAAGGAAGAAAAAGGAGCGCACATAGAGAGGCGATGGCAGACTTTCAACTAGCACCTTCACTGACTGAAAACAAGGCCAGGGCTTGTCCTAAGGTGTCCCTGCAGTCATTAACAGCAGGAAAATTATTGATATAAGCTCAATGTCGTTTACAGCCATATGAAAAAATAAGCCCTGTTTAAATTCCAAGGTGCCATGACGTCAAAATTCAACAAATCATCTGGTTCTTGCAGGTGTTAAAATGAGGTAAATACAACCTCTGTCATTATTTACTGAACACTTCATCTGCAGTCGTGAGCATCTGGATGATGTCATCAGTCTCTCTCATGGTTGCAGAGGAATTCTGCTCCACTTCTTTCCAACATTGCTTCAGTTCATTGGTGTCTGCAGCTCTCTAAAGGTCCCACAGCATCTCAGTCAGGTTGAACTCTGACTGGACCATGTTATCACTCATTCTTTTCCTTTTCACTCATTCTGTATTTTCTGCTGTTTGTGATCATTGTGTTTCATTCATTAACTATTCTGATGAATACAATTGCTTTGAAGCCCTACTTACAAACTTTTTACAAAAGTTGTGGCATTCATGAGCATCTTCTACGTTGAATTTGTTTTTTGGTTAGAATAATATCTCCTTTGAACAGTCAGGAGTACTCTTACAGATATATGAGTGCTCATATGAACAAAATTACTGTTTGTGTTGTCTTAAAATACAATAATCAATACTTTTGTTAGATTTTCAGATTTGAACAGGGGCCTTTGTATTTAGAATTTGCATGTTCCCCCTGTGTATGTGTTGGCTCTCCCAAGGATCTCTGGCCTCCTTCCACAGTCCAGACATGCACAGTAGATTAATTGGTCACTGTAAATTCTCCTTTAGAGTGAGTGTGAACGTGAATGGTTGTCTGTCTCTCTGTGTTGGCCCTGTGATAGACTGCAGACCTGTACAGAGTGTTCCAGCCTCTCACCTGATTATTGCTGAGATATGCTCCAACTTCCTTCCAACCCTGGACTGGAATAAGCTGTTTAGAAAACAAATGTATGAATGAATGGAGGTTTTTCCCTGACTACCTGGTGAATAACACCACTGACCAACCTTCAGACTCAGGTTTTATGTCATCTGATGCACCACTTGCTCCACTGGTGCACCGTATTTTGCAAAGATGTTCATTCATTCATTCATTTTCCATACCGCTTAGTCCAGTTCAGGGTTGCAGGGGGCTGCTGAAGCCTACCCCAGCTATTATCAGGCAGAGACAGGGTACACCCTGGACAGGTTGCCAGTCTGTTGCAGGGCCAACACAGAGAGACAGACAACCATTCACACCCACATTCACTCCTAGGGACAATTTAGGTGCGTTCACTCTGGCAGTTTGGTCCACCCTAAACGGACAGTGGTCCGAATCCATGAATAGCTGTTTTGTTTGGCACAGTCTAAACACCAACCGTAGCCTACTCTGGTGCGCACCAAAGAAGTGGACTCTGAAAGCTGGGGGGTCTCGGTTCACTTGCAAACAGACTATCGGACTATCCAGCGCACCTAATGGAAGGGATGTTTGTCGACCGCAATAAAGCAGAAGAAGTAGAAAGAAGTGGGGTAGATAATCGTTTGGGTCAGAGCCACGTGCAGAGGGGGGTGCGGAGGGGGCTGAGCACCTGCCCCTTCACCCCTTGATGCCCAAAGTGCCCTTTTGTCTCCTTCATCTTTTTTAAAAATTTTATTTTTGCATCTCTTGTTGAGTTAAAGTTTGTTGGTGATGCCAAAAACAATAAATAAAAAGAAACAATAATTTAGATTACGGTAGTTACGGTTGGTCACATGATCCAAACGTCACTGCCCTGACCTGCCTACCTAGACGCGCCCAGACAAGCCCTGCCCTGCAGCTCGAGACGGTAGTGTAGGAACCGCGAGGGAGGGAATTATCAGCTGATGCTTCGGTGAGTAGGTTTAGCAAAGTGCTGCCCTGTATTCCTGCAAGATAACTGACAAAGTAAAGTGAGCATTCTTTTTGTGCGTCCTCCTACTCCGGACACAAGATATAGCTGCTAGTTAACCACACGCAGCGTGCTGAGTGGAAAAGTTTGTCACGAGGCTCCTGTTTAGAAAAAAAAAAAAGAAGCCTTTTCAAGTTCCCAGAGCTAAAAGTGCCCAAATCATTCTTGTTTGTTCCAAGTTGTCTCCTTCATGCATGTATTAGTAGGCTAGCAATGCTAGAGGAAAAGTGTCTGTGTCACATTTTGTGACAATAAAGAAAGAAATTTGTATCATTTTACCGTCAAGTGAGATTAGGGGGGCTTTTTCTGTTTAGAGGCAAAGAGGTCTATAGCCTATTAAGTAATTAAAATAAAACTAAGCAGTACATGCAAATATTCACATACTTCTGGACTATTACAGTACAAGTACAATAATATGAAGAATTTGAATTAAGATGTTTTCAACTTCTTATTTAAACATAACATTTACACACAAATGAAATATGATATAACTGTCCCTTACTGCCATTTGCAAAGTGGATAATAAAACTATCAAACTAAAGAAATTACAAATCACTTACATTTAAATATGTGATTTCTATTTGTATATGAGTAAACTCAGAATACCAAGAGCAGCCTTATATTTATAAAGCTCCTCTCAGCAAAATAAATCTGTTCAACACAATAAAGTAGATCATCATTCTGCTGCTGCCATGCTGGATAGGACAAGTAAAGTAAATAAACTGATGAATAAATAATGATAATAATAAAGGTGCCACAATTTTTCCATTTTTTCCTCTGATTTGATTAAAACTGAAAAGCGATGACGACAGGAGGAGAAACCACAGGTTCACAGTCCAGTGCTTAATGGTGATCTAATTAAACTAATACATTATCTTCTTATGTCCTAAATTACACAGCTTGGATTATGGTTTCTTGAATATATGCTGTACCTCCACCCTCTTTTATACCTGTCCCCCATTAAGTTCCCCTTTTAGTTACAGATGATCAACTAGTTCTGCTTAGTTTGAACAGTCTTGACTGCAGCCTCACTCAGCAGGAGTCTCCTACAAACAATCATGTCAGATCACAGTAAGCTATTTCAATGACAGCTTTCACCTAAACACTTGTATAAGTGGCCACGATCTCCCCCGTGTTTTTTAGGGTCTGCTCAGTAGAACCACCACAACTTCCTCACAAACCACCTCCACAATGTCTCCATCAGGTAAAACATGGACCACTTTTGATTTGCACTGCCTCCGAACAAAAATGGGAGGTTTGGGCAAAGATGTGGATATTGTTGTTCCATGTTACATTCTTTATGAACATGAGTTGCTGCAATTCAACCGGTCACATTACAGTATGAGGTCAGGTTCTGTTTGCTGTTTCAAATTTATGCTCATGTGCCCCTTTGTAACTTTGAGCACCTGCCCCTCCAGAGGTCTCTGCACGGGCCTGGTTGGAGGTAAAACAAAACAAACAGTGAAGTTTTAAAGAAGCTGAGGTCAAAACAACACAGAGTCCATTTTTCTTCTTCTTCCTGCTTTTTCCAGTCTAACCAGGCGGTTTGGTCTGCCTAACCTAACATGCATGTCTTTGGACGGTGGGAGAAAGCCGGAGTACCTGGAGAACCCACGCACAGGGAGAACATGCAAACTCCACACAGGAAGGCCACTGTTGGAATTATTCGAACCCCCTTTCCAGCCAGGACTCGAACTAGTGACCTTCTTACTGTGTGGCCCCTGCAGTGCTAACCACCACGCCACCATGCAGCCAGATGCTAGATGTGTTTGGATATAACAGACTGTAATTTCCGCTTCAAACTGTAGAAAGTTCAGCGGGCCATGCAATGAAAATTTACTCTACACCATGAGGGCATTCATCCTGATAGGTTTATGGGACCAGACAGGAGACTGCTGTTCAAGTTCAGGAGGAATTCATTCTCATTTTCCTCTTTCAATCATTCTACTGGTGTTTCAATTGTTTTATTGTGTGACACATCTGAATATTGCACGGCAGCAAACTGAAAAAACTTCGATGGTTAATAGTAGAGCTGACAACAATCAGGAAAACAGTGTAATGACAAACAGTGCCTGGTGGCTAGGCAAGGCAAGTTTATTTGTATAGCACATTTCATGCACAGAACAATTCAAAGTGCTTAGTGAATAAAGGCTAGTGACTTTTATTCCTCTGGAACCAGAATGACTGGAGGTAGCATCTTATGTTTGAGCTTGTTTTTGTTTTTTTGTTTATTTAACACAGGATAGTTCATGTAAATGTACATAGATAATTCAAATATGCAAGATTATAGCAAAGCTAATTTCCATCCTAAGTCCCTTGGCAGGTCTTAAACAATTAGAATTGGAATAAGAATAAGAATGAAAATGAAAATAGCAATGGAAGGGGATCAAGGTGCACAATAATAAGAATAATGAGAAATTGACAAATTATGAATATCATTGACCCCCAGATTCGGGGGAGAACCTCATTAATTGGGATATAGGTTGAGATGTTTAAGTGCAGAGTGTCAAACTACATCACATGTTGTTAAAATGCGAAGTGTGTTACATGATAAAGTGTACAAGTGACACTGCACAAAGCCAAGATATTGCACATTGCCCATACTGATCCTATAGGTTTAAAGGGGGCTCAAATCTGATCTATGATGGTGGCACAGATTTTCATGCCATGTGTTATTTTTTGTCTGAAGTTGTAATAACATGGATAGAAGATATTCTCAAGACCATGTTTGTCCTTCTACATTAGTCCATAGAACTGAAAAATAATTTTAAATTGTGAGTTGAAATTAACTTGTTCACGGTAAAAATAAATCTCTTTTAACACCACTTGATGACAGCAGGGAGAAAAATAAACCTCCCCCCAAAGGAAACCCCAGTACCAGTTGGCCTTCATCCCTTAGTACCAGACTAAGGCCAACTTCTTGCTCTGGCATGTGTGAAGGTGCCGACAACAGATTGACAAACAATGATCATTGGCAGAGTTGTTCAGGCCTGGAACCCAAAATGACCAATTTCTGGAAGGAAAATTTCAAGTGAGAGCAACGTACACAGTTCAAGTTTAATCAATATATTCATAAGTTTTAAAGCAGTAAAAGTACATTTCCCACCAGAATGGCTGGAAGTGGGCAGTGGTGACCCTGAGAGAGAGGCCATACTCCATTTGTGAAATCACAGGTTTAACTTCTGTTTCACTGCAGTGCTGCTTCTGGGAAAGGTTGGTTATTCTCTCCATAGCTTTTCTTTCTTTTCAACAGGCGGTCACCTCACAGTAAGGGAAGATCAAAGACCAACAAGTTGGAATACCAGGATGAGAAAAACAACATCAAATGGATCAGAAAGTGATACTGATAAATAAAAAAGAGAGACAACCAGAACCAAAGCTGTGATGGTTGCAAAGGCACATGCATCACATGGCTTTTGTTTACGCCTGCGTTTTTAAATTAATCAATTAGACTTTATTTGTTCAAGACTTTTGATCCAAAACTGTGTGCAGCACAAAGTGTTATTCAACATGCAAATACAAATTTAAATTATTTAAAACTGTTATTATAAACAACAAATTCTATCTTGTCCACCTCTAACTGAATTATTTACTATTAGGAAATATAATCATTTTATTTACTAAAATAATTACATTCTAAACAACATTAACAGAGTCATGAAGGTGAAAAACTGAAGAAATGCATTGCATTTGGGATAAAACAAACAAAAAATCCTGAAAATTAAATATCTGCCTCTGATGTTCTGAGGAAACGGAAGTTTCAGCTTCAGATCTAGACCATTTAACTTTCCCAAAACTGATAAGTGTATGTTGAACAATTCTTAACCCAACACGTTGTTAAGAAAAATAAAATTTTCCATTTCATATTTGTTTCATTTACCTGTAAATTCTGTCTTGTAGGTTCCTACATCAGGACGAGCCACCTACTACGTTTCCTACAAGAGAGACTCATTTATTCAAATCAAACTGCCCAAATATTCCCTTCCTAAGGTGAGCTGCAGTATGTTGATGATGACTCATGAAAATATATTTAATTTCATGGTGTCACAGTAAGTTAATCATAGAGATGATTACGTTTTCCATATTGGAGGAAGATGTGTTTAGGTCTTTTACTGAAAACAATTCTCTTTTGGTGTTCCAGTAGAAGCCGTGTCAGTGCAATACCATGCTGTATTTCTATTCATGCCACAGCATTGATCCTATGGCCAGTCCCACTGGGTTAACATGCTGTAATCCATCACCTGTATGCCTCCACTTAGAACTCTGCCTAATCTCTCCCACTTCGCCCTGACAGGATTTACACATTGTCAGCACCGACGGGAAGCAGGTATTTGCGGCAGTGCAGGAGTGGAACCAGAACGACACCTATAACCTTTACTTGTCGGACACCAGAGGGATCTACTTTACCCTGGCCATGGAAAACGTCAAGACCACACGGGGCATC
The DNA here is from genome assembly GCA_023101725.1 of Atherinomorus stipes. NCBI lineage: Eukaryota > Metazoa > Chordata > Actinopteri > Atheriniformes > Atherinidae > Atherinomorus > Atherinomorus stipes. The sequence continues at coordinate 146,358 of JALJCO010013057.1, read as the reverse complement.
AGTGGGAACCAGATGCTGGACCTGTATGAGGTAAACACCTGATGAAATCGGTCACCTTGGGAAAGTCCATACAAGCTGTTTGAATCCTCCTTTGAATTTCTTTAGATAGAACATTATGTTCTGTGTTAATTTCTCCATATACTGTCAGGAAAAATAGAGCCAATGATTTTTTGACATGTCTATATGATAAATGTAATAACATTTAGTATTAGACTAAATCGAATGTATAATTCTCAGGAGCTTGAAAGTAAATGTTAAGTCTGAGCAGCTTGGCCCCTCAACATGGCCTAAACCCTCTGACAAGTTTTCTTGTCATTTTTTTCAGGAACTATTTAGAAATACTTCTGCAAAGGACTTTCCAAAGCTCTTCTCTGGAGTTTGGCTGCCTTTTGTTCTGTTTTCTGTCAAGATGATCTCACACTGCTTCAATAGAGTTGAGGTCTAGGCTCTGGGGAAACTTTGTCACTCCATCAAACCTGCTGCCACAGATTTTTTTTTTTTTTTTCCCATAAAACCTAGTCTGAAAATGATCAGGTACAAGAGCTGAACTAAAAATAAGTGAGAAAACAACCATTGTATCTACAAAACTTTGAGAAAGATGGAGAACAATTGATGAAGACCACTTAGAAATATCCTAAAAATGTCTGAATGCATGGATTAGATACATGAAGAAAAGAAATGAGGGGTGGTTCAACGCGACCACACAGTATCAGATGTTGAAAGGTCTGAGCTGCCCTCAGCAAACAAATACAGCTCTGGTCTTTCTTGTGGAGAGTATTGGTGATTTTTGCCTTCTCCAGTTTGTTTTCAGTATGTACCAAAGTGTTTGTATGTAAAATTTCCACTGCTGGTGATTGAGTTCACCAACACCAAAGAAAACTACAAGCATTTCCTCAGACTTCTCAAGTTTTTGATAGAACACCAGCCTTTGAAGCCCTGAAAAGAGTTTCATTGATTATTTAGATGTTATTACATTTCAGAATACCAACTCTACGAAACGTGTTGCAGATGGCATATTCATCCACTGTGGGATATGTTTGCATAACAGGCTGTTGCCGTCTATCTTTCTGACAACAGACATATACAGAACTAAGAACAAGTTTAATGAGGCTCACTGCTATGCGTCTATGGACTTGTAATGACCTTCTTAACTTGCTGGCTACCGACTGTATGTGTTTGCATTCATGGCAGGTGAGTACATTTCTCTCCCTCTACGCTCCCCGGTGGACTTAGTTTATCACTCCCACACTGGCAGGTGTGACTGAGAGAGTGAAGGAAGGAAGTGAGATATTGGCCAGCTGCAATGACAGCAGGGTGGTAATTAACAGTGGCATTGCATCTCCTGCCCAAGGTGTGAAAATGTGTATTCACATGCAGGCCTGAGTGAGTTTGCGGCTCCTATTTCCATGCAGCATTTACTCATTTCTACAGTAGCAGAGAAATCTCACCAAACGATGGCTTAGGAAGACATCCATGCAAACAAGTGTCAGTAGGCTGAGAAAACTTCTTCATGGCTTCAACTTGTGCCTTGGCTGTTTTCAGTGGGATGAAGATCTTGAGGCAGCTGATTCAGGTGTGAGTACTCATCATGTACCACGTTAGCTTATTTACCGTACCTTAATGGTAAAATCATCAATCATAGGATCTACATTCCTACCCTCACCAGCTGTACATGTAGGTTGTAACCGAAAGAGCGAGATGTGAACACAAGCGGCTGAAATGTTTCTTACACAGGGTGGCCAGCTTCCCCCCTTAGAGATAGGTTGAGAAGCTTGGTCATCTGGGAGGGGCTCAGAGTAGAACTGCTGTTCCTCCACATCCAAAGGGAGCCAAATGAGGTGGCTTGGACATCGGATGCTTCCATGATGAGGCATTCCAGACTCGTCCTACCAGGACAAGACCCTGGGAAAGGTCCAGGACAAGTTGGAAGGACTTTGTCTCTTGGCTGGCCTCGGAATGCCTCAGAATCCCTGCAGATGAGCTGCCCAGGGATGGGGAAGTCTGAACTTTCGAGCGAGACCTTTCTTTTTTTTCTCAAGGCCACAAAAAAAAAGATGTCATTTTTTTTTCACGGACATGACCAAGGGCAGATTGCAGCTTGTTCTCGACCCCTCAGCCAAGCAGAAGTTCCTTATTGTGGGGCTCAGAGAAGTATTGCGTTATTGGTCGGACATTTGAGGCGGGCAGGGTTAAAGCGGAGACACTTGAAGCAGAGCTGTTACCTTTGTATTTCTGCAGATGCAAGGTTGAATGAACAGTTTTAATAAACAGATAATCAAGGTGGAGAGAAAATACGAAAATGTGCACCTGGTCGCAGACAAAGCTTCTTGTGGATGAAAACAAAACTTTTTTCTTATTCTTGCAGCCTTGAGCAAGAACAAAATTCTTGCTTCTTGTATCAATATGAAACAAGCCTTACGTTAGGAGCACACTGCATGCGGAAGCGTGCTGAAGCACTGCGAACCGATTTTCTGGTCGACACTGCCCCTCTTTTTGTCCACATTAGACGTGCACAGTTTGCAAGCAGTCCTGCTTCTCTAATGTACTTCTACCGCTGATAATTCCACAATGGGTGCATCTCCTGTTCTGCTTTCATACTATTTACAAGCAGAAAGCTGAAATTTCTGTGTATGAATCCCTCCACTTGCATTTTCAATAAAGATGATGACATGATTGAAATATAATTAGATTATTAAAAAGAGATCAGGTTTTAAAGCTTAAAGCGTTTTTACTTTGAAAATGGGTTTATTTTCATAGATTTGTTTCATGTTCCTTCTTATTTTCCTGCCTAGCTTAACAAATTTGGCCACGGCTCGCGCAGAAAATAGAACAGAAGCCGAATCGATTGCTCCACAGCGTGCATCGATTTTGGCGCTGCGCGCCGCAGCACAACACACGGCGCCTGATGTGGTCGACACAGTCTGTTAACATGGGCGCCGAAATGAAACTGCTGCACTTTGGCGCGCTTCCACATGCAGTGTGTCCCTAGGGTGAGGCTGCTGTCCGTGTAACCCAACCCTGGATAAGCAGATGGATGGATGGATGGACAGACGGATGGATGGATGGATGGATGGATGGATGGATGGATGGATAGATGAATAAATGAATGAAAGGGCTCAAATGTTGGAGGAAAATATTGCATATCTCACCAGCAGAATGCTGCATTACATGTGTCGACTACATATGGTGAATTTACCCCCACCCCCACCCCCCACCCCCCTCTTATTTTATCAACAGCAGCCTGCTATTTATTCACCTCTCATAAAGCACAGTTGGTGTGGGACTTTCAACATCCCATAACAGTTTTGTATAACCTCTGCTGCCAGAGACAGCCACTAAGAATGGCCTCGCCCAGTCAACACTGGTGAAGAGGATTAATGGGGTTTGATCAATAATTTATTTATTTATTTATTTATTTATTACTATGAGAGGCTCCAGAGAGTATTATTATTCAATATGAGCAGCCTAACAAGATGAGTATGCATAATAAATGTGTCAGGGTGGTTGAATAAAGCAACTGTCATCATCCTCTTATTAAAGGTTGATAAGGTAATTAATTCCACATCAAACAACTAGGTTGTTATGGTTCAAAATTCTGCATTTTTAGACAAAGCCAAAGATACTGAACCACATCTGATCTCACACAAATATGGGATTATTCAGGAGATACAGTCAAGTATCAAACAGAATATCCATTTCTTTTCAGTTTATAATAAACCAACTTTTACCATTGTTAAAGCCACGCTTTAACAATGTGGGTTTACTGGTTTAATGGGAGTATGGAGGAGGTCATGGAAAGATCCGACAGTTAGATACTTAGGGCCTTGTGATTCATGGCTGAGAAGAGACTAAAGCTGGAGGTGTTCAGAGTCACCCAAGCCAACTTAAGACCCCCAGATGTCATGTCATTTTTTTCTGTAAGTAAGCAAGTAAATTTATTTATAAAGCGATTTTCACAGATAAAAATCACAAAGTGCTTTACATAAAAGGATAACTGGTACAACAAAATGACATAAATAACATATTAACTCATTGACTGCCAGACCTTTTCCGAGCAGAATGCTCCATATTGCCAGGATTTTTAAGCATTTTCACTGATTTTGGGAGATCCACAGAATATTGTGTACTCTGCCAATGCAAACACTAAATGTACCAAAGGAAAGCTTAGACTCTCTTCTTTTATCAGAAAAAAACCATTTGTTTTTAGCTTTTTCCATTCTTTAGTAATCTGCAGTAGAACATGGGTTTGTTGCAGCGAAAATGCCTGTTTCTGACCAAAAAGCAGAGAAAACTAGCTTTGAATGCTACAGTCCGCTTCAAGTGGAAACGTGTCTTTGATGCCAATTTTTTTTTACTTTAGTAACACCTTCTTTATCTGAACAGTTGTTTACTTCTATTAAACAACAAATACAACACTGAGAAAAGAGTTTTGGAGGCAAAATATTTATTTACTTTATAAATAAGCCACAAGAAGTTTGTTTCATAACAACATTTTACAGAAACATAAGGCAGAAACGTCTCCCTCTACTCCTCCCCCCCTCCCTCCTTCCCTCTACTGCAGTTTAGGTGCGCCCGCACACATATTTCTTAGATGATAAAAGCAGCTTTTGGTCAGCTGTCGGGAATGAGCCTCCAAAGACATACATGTAGCCTGGTCAAGCACCACACCAAGGTTCCTAGGGCTAGCTTGGACAGACGAGCCAGACCACCAAGGTGGTTCTTGATCAGGGGGATCTTTTTGTCAGGGGCAATGATCAGTGTTTTTGTTTTACTTGAATTACCGCTTTACTGTACCAGTTCAGGGTCGCGGGGCCCTGAACTGTACCAGCTATTATCAGGGACCCTGATAATAGGATAAGGGACCCTTGACTGGTCGCCAGTCTGTTGCAGGGCCAACACAGAGAGACAAACAACCATTCATACCATTCACTTTCATGCCTAGGGACAATTTAGAGTGACCAATTGACCTAATATGCATGTCTTTGGATGGTGGGAGGAAGCTGGAGTACCCAAAGCGAAACCACGTATACACGGGGAGAACATGCAAACTCTACACAGGAAGGTCACTGTTGGAATTGTTCGAACCCCCTCCCCAGCCAGGGCTCGAACTAGCAACCTTCTTACTGTGAGGATGCAGTGCTAACCACCACATTAAAAAATGAAGTTGGTGATAGTAGGATGTATGAGGGAAGGTAGGATGAATGAGTGCGGGAAGGGAGGGAGGATGATGTAATGATGGATTGTTGCGGAGGAAGGGTGAAAATAGATGAATAGGTGAGAGGAGTGAGGAAGAGATGCATGAACAGATGAAGGATGGATGAACTAATGAGTTAGGTATGGATGGATGGATAGATGGGGTGAAGGGATACATGAACAGATGAGAGGTGAGGATGGATAAACTGATAAGTTAGGGAAAGAAAGGATGGATGAGTGAGAGGATGGAAGATGTATTAGAGAAGGAAAGGATGAGAGACAGAAGAACTGATGAACAGATACATGAAGAAAAAAGGATAGGTAAAGAGATAAAGGAGGAATTAATGGATGGGTGAGTGAAAAAATGGATGAATGGATGATGAAAGAAGGGAAAGATGCATGAACAGATGAGGGAGCAGGGTGGATGGACAGGGATAAGGAGGGTGGGGTTGAGAGAAAGTGATGAGCAGTTAAGGAGGAGGGAGCAGATAGGTTTTTCATTTTCATGACGGGGTGAGGGTTGGGGGGGTTAGTCCACTACAGAGCATGTGGAGATCAGGCAGTGAATAATGTCAGGTAGAGAATAATAGATGGGTTTCACATTTACAAACATTGCAGTTGCGCGCGCATTTTTCTTGTTAAAACATGGATATTATTCGTGTTGGACCTCATTTGAAATTTGCCTGAAAAACCCGAGTTAGAAAGCGGCTTAAACTTTGGTTTCGACTCTTTGTTAAAACTAAAATAGGCCACAACAGCCTGCGGTCTGCAGCAGGTTCAGCTCCGGTATCATCTTCACCACCTCCATACAGGAGCAACTTGCACTAGTTTGAGATTAAACCAGGCAAAGACGACATCATCACTACGTTTGGAAATGAGGCGATTCCAACTGTTAGGGACTAACACGCATTGCTGTCAGTAAGTTTTACTGCTTGTGTAACGTGCTTTATTGTGTATGAGATCGTGGTGGACAGTAGACAGACTAGCTATCTGCGAACAAGCTAACGTAGATCGTATTAAAACTCTGGGATGCGTTGCTATGCTGCGTGAATGTTTGTAAACGGCTCCAGCATCACTTTATTCTTTTTTATTTTCCTGTCTGAGCAGAGGACGGCTGTCACACACAGCTACAGTGATGTGATGCTGTGGCGGTGATGCTGGTATTAGAACCAATCTCCCGACTAGAACACCGGGATATTTTCTGTCACCCCGGTGGTTAAATCCTACACGGTGACCATGGTGAAAGACTAAATAAATCATGTAGTCTGAACCTGAATAAGTTATCTGAGAGGGTTTTGTGAAGATCAGTCACGCCTACTGTCCTATTTTCACCATTTTCAACTGTTTACATGCATTAATGTTTTGATTTTTGCAACCGCACAAATACCAGGACATAAACATTCTATTTCCCCGACACTTTCACGTCATATCTTGACCTCATCTGCATTAAAAGTCGATTCTTGTACGTAAAACACAGGTCTTCTCATAGTTCAATAATGCTTTTTTCTGTGTTTTCTTGCCCCCTGGTTGCGCGCGCATCCTATCTGTGACGTTGCTCTGAAACCATCTATGGAGCGACTCAGGAATGTGGAAGCAGCTGCCTTGATGAGAGCTGATCAAATTCTCTGAATGCAAAGGAAACGAGTTCCAGCTCCTCCTCCAGTATCTCCTTTAGCATTGGAGAGAAAAAAAAAGCAGAAACGACGAGAAAATTCTGTCCCATCATTTCTTGGAAATTTTAACTTTTGAAATGATGCCCAAGTATGTTTATACTGTGCAGTGGTGCAAAGTGGAGTGGATACTTTGGGGCATCCAAGTTTGATCTCTTCTTTAAGTCCCCTGAACTGCTTCCTTTGTCATGAGACAAAATTGCAGATTTGCAGATGTGATGTCATCTATTTGTTGGTATGTTTTTTTTTCTCTCAAGTCTTGGGACAATAACATCTCAACCCTTGTACATTTCAGCGTCCAGCATTAGATCATAATGTGATCTAATTGCTTTTGTTACATCATGACCTCAGCTCCTCTCTTGGTCTTGACCAACCAACTACCTACACTGCTGTGTGATGAATCAGAGCCATCACATAAGGAAAAATGTAAGCTGTTGAACACAATTATTGTAGTTTAGTCTCTGACAAACTGCAAATCAGTCATCTGTTGTTGGAGAGAGAGGATGCTGCTGCAGTCTTTCAGGAGGCAGCAAAGTATGTGATTTTCTTTTGTTCCTCCACTTAGACGTCATGTCCCTTCCTTGGACGGCCTTACTTTACTTCGCTTTAACCCCACCCCCTCTCCCTAACAACAACAACTACAAAAAGAATCAATAACGCTTTCCCTCTACAGAAAATTGCACAATTATCTCCTGAATTAAAGTGATTTTATTGTTACTCTGACTGGATGAGAGCAATATCTGTAATCATGTTGTTGTTTTTTTTCTTTTTCTTTTTTTTTTTTTTTTTTTTTTGTGCAAACTGCTTTTCTGTTGGCAACATGGTTCCACACCACCAGGTAAATTTCTTCTCAGTCTGACAGATGGATTAGCGGGTGGCTGTTGACTGGCTGAGGTTCAACGTAGCAACAATCATTCATATCTCTTTCTTACACACGTTGCTGTAAACAGCTTCGGATGATTGATTGAAGACATGAAGTGGGTTGCTGTCAGTGGAGAGAATTAGATGCTGATACTGGTGATGATCTGAATCTTCATGTCTGTTTTTCTGGCAGCGTACTTAAAGGCACAAAGGCGGAACTCAGCAAATCAGTCCTGACTAAACTGCCACCCTCCAGCTTCAATGATGCCAAAGCTTTTTTTTTTCTCTTTTTTTTTTTTTGCTCCAGACTGAGAGCCATGTTCTGAGCTGGAGACTGGGACTCATTGGTCTAATGTCATTGAATGATGTGTCAAAAATAGAAAATCTCTGAAGCCTGTAGCAGTAAAAATGTTATTTTAACGTCTCAGAGTTCATTTATGCTACATGTTGAATATGCACGTGTGTTTGGGTGGAGCTTTACAGCCATTCTTGTGCATGTTTCAGTCTGTATTCAGAGAGCTTGCAGATGCATACCCAGATGTAGCGAACAGAGCAGTGACAGTGTTGCGCAGTATCGCTTACAGTACATGCAACCAGCAACAGGATCAAAGAAAAACAAGTTGCAATGTATTTAAAGGTAGAATCTGAAGTCCCCCATCGTTTCTGTTTGCAAACAGCAGTATTGAAACTGAGCGCCCCTCCCTCTCAGGCTAATGGCCGCCTCATTCTTCAGCCTATTCAGCTTCAAGCCTCTCCTTCAGAGCTCAGAAGCGACTAAAAGCCAATACTGTATTAACCCTGGTTTTCCAACTTGCACTATCTAAAGCTCTTACCTTTTCTTCGGTGTATCCGCCGTTTTTCTTTTTTTTTTTACCTTAGAGAGTTTGAGTGACTGGCAACTGCTCCAATCATGAGCTTATTCCCACACAGCATCATGCCCTTAGCTCTGTCATTGGCTGGCTATATTAACGGAAATCTCCACCCAGAAATGTCCCGACCACAACAAAACAAAGCTAAAGAGCGAATTACAGGCAGGGGGAGAGAGAGAGCTGCATTCAGACGCACCACTGCATGCGAGTAGAGGCCCAAAGGCGCAGTTTGAGACGGATTTCACTTGCACAGGTCCAACGTTTATTTTCAGGGGGGAAGCTTTGGACTCTCTCGCAAATACCACTGCCATACACTGCCTTGCCTCTCCCTATGCATCTGTCTAAGAATGTGCATGGTCTCCTCCACAGTCACCATATTTGCTGTCTGAAACTAATATTAAAATGCTGAGCTCTACAGTGCCCTCTAGTGGATGTACTGCCTAACAAGCATGGAAAGCACGTGTAATACGTTTGATGTTTGAAATTCACAAACTTATGAAAGTGATAAGGGAGCTTAAAAAGGCTTAAAAATATGTTTTTTTTTATTTTTCCTTCATTGAATTATAGAGACAATCCTGACTTCTGGCCTGTTGAGGGGGTAAAAAGGTTAACATATTTTTCTCTTGAGAAAGAACTTCTCTTTCAAAATTCAATTTACTTAAGCTGCTGAAGACTTACTGGGAATATGTAGCTGAGTCTTGTGAAGAAGTATGAAGCAAAGGTGGACCTGGGTATAAACCTGAAGCATTATGTCTCGTCATCAAGTCTGGCCAGCGGAAATGTGAATGTGTTGTTGTAGGACGATGAAATCATGTGACTGCCATCCAGGTGTTCAACCCAGTGTTGTCTACAATTGTATTATTTGCTGTTTGGTTTAAGAGGGTAAAACCTAGTTGGTTAGTATGGGGGAAACCTTACAGTTTGCCCCATGTCATTCTGTCACAGTATCTATCACATCAGAAAACTTTCTCTGGCTTCACAACTTAGAAGTCCTATCCCATCTGCAAAATCTACAAACATGCTACAGACACAAATACCAAAGAAAGAAGGAAACTTGACTGCTGGTTTAGGCTTAGGATATGTATGACTTGAAACATACAGAACAAACAAAATTTCCACTAACATGAATTACCTTTGTGCACTTTGTTGTTAAAAACAGAGCAAGAAGGAACTTGCAATTTGTGGACCCTATGCTACTAGCTTACAGTATATGTGTTGTTATTGATACCTACATAGTTACCGCAACCACACAGATGAGATGGTCACATAAAGGCACATAAATCTCTTTGAATTACCTGCAAGTAGCTGCACTGGTAGTCTCTTCTGAATATTAGAAACACATTACTGTATATGCTAAGCCACACCCACTTTGGAGTTATCCAATCACAAATGAAGGATTTGAAATAACAATAACATGCCAGAAGATGGGCTGAATGGTGGTTCATTGCCTTACAGCAAAAAGGTTCTTGCTTAGAACTTTAACTTCAAAACACATGGCTTCCTCCTACTGTAAGGTTCAGTCAAAACCACATGGTGTCTCTAAATTCTCCCAAGGAGTGAGCAGTAGTGGTTGTTTGTCTCTCTATGATAGCCCTGCTAGTGGACTACTGATCTATTCAGGGTGTACCCTGCCTTTTGCCTAGTCGCCACAGGGATGAGCTAGATTTCATCATCAAAAGAAATCTTACAGGAACGGTTTCACTGTTACTGGGAAGATTTTTTGCTTCACATATACAGTAGATTTTATACTTTTTTTATTGTTAAGGTGCAATATTTGCATTTAATTTAATAATTTACCTTCTTTGTTGCTTAAAAAGTTAACAGTTGCAAACAGAGGGCAGATGTGGATCCAGTATTGGTACATGGAGATAATCTGTTTCAGTGCGTCATAGTTTATAGACTGAATTTGAATAGAAACAACTGAAAATGAATTTTAAATGTAAGATGTCTCGCTTTTCTGCACTTTAATTTGCGCTGAGGAACAGAAACCTGACTGTGTCCTTCATTGTTGCAGAAAAAGAGGTGTGAGTGATGGATAAAGTGAAGTGTAGGCCGGTGGGCCTGTACGCTTGTCAGGTATGTGTGTGTATGTGTGGAGGCGATAAATAATAACTGCAGCGATTGACAGGTCAGCTTGGATAAGGATGGGAGGACCCTCATTAGCCACATCCATCCTGAGCGCCACGTTTCTATGACAATGTCAAATGTGCTGCCTATTAGTGCCACTTATAGAGACGTGCCCCTTCAGGGAGGGAAGTGGAGCCCCTCGCTATGGCAACCATTTGGAGTGACTATCCGTTCCAAAGCACATCAGGCTTCGGGTTGGTTGCAGGATATGTCTGATCTCTGAAAGCCAACGATTTAAAGAGATGACTGTGAGTGTTTTGGAATGTGTTTTCAATTTTGGGATGTCCCGATACCACTTTTTCGCCGACCAAGTAGAAGTACGAGTATGAGACATGTGAGCACTTGCAGATACTGTGTAACAATATGAGTAATTACATTTTTTTTTTCATTTTTTCAGCACAAGATCCCTGAACAACCATGACACCACTACCAAAGATTTCACTTTTACCATTTCAAATTTAGCCTCGCAATCTGTGCATGTGCTGATCATATGAAATAGAATAAAACATCATTCCTGAATCAACATGCTACATTTAGTGCTGCACATTCCAGGTAACCTGTAATCTTTAAGAGGTTAAGAAAATGGATAGATATCTGTAAATACACCTTGAAATAAATAACTGAAAATAAACTTTATTTCCTCACAACCCCTGTCAGTTATAGCAGATTCCTTTAGAACAGACTGGTATGCTGAATAAAGCCAGAAATGTCTTAAACTGTAAGCTATGTATATGGGGATACCACAGGTCCGGTGGGAGAGAGAGAGAGAGAGAGAGAGAGGAAGGTTCGCTCCGGCCGCCACTAACGTTTTGAAAAATATCCCAGGGACATCATACCGGTCAGATATATACAATCTATCCTTGCATAATGAAAAGCCTCTTCTGATTTAAAATGAGACGTAAACTTCGATGGAGTAAGTGCAAAGCCGGTACCAATCATATTGAAGAATATTGTCCTGCCAACATGGTGGCGTAACCACAGCGAGTCACATGACGTCCAGAGCTCTATGGTAGGTATCGGATGCTGTCTTGAGCGAGGATTTGATGAGTACGAGTGTACAGCAAAATGGGCCAGTATCGGAGCGAGTTCCAAGACTGGCATCGGTATCAGGACATCCCTGCTTTCGGTTATGTTCCTTGTTATAATGTGTCCATTGCGTTAGAGCATGATAAACTTGCATGGTCCTGCAGCTTTTGAGTACCAAAATCTTGGATTTAATTCTCTGAAATAGCTTTTCAAGGGTGAAAATGTGCTTTGACTCTAGTTTTGGATGAGTTAGGATATGCAATTGTGTGTTTCCGTTGAACTGTGAGTAAACAGACAAGGTATGACTTTTATATCACATTTTGTGCTGTCTGGATTGTTGAGACACGTAAGGATGTAATTACAGATAGCACTTAGCACAGTCTAAGAACCCGAAGCCGACTCTGCTGATGGAGTCTGCAAGATTGTCAGCTGCAGAAGGAGAAGATAAGCACAGCATTTGCATTTAACTGGTGTTGTGAAGATTGCTGCTGCTGCAATACACAAAATGCCTCTTCTGATGAGAGTGTGGGGTATGCTCTTTCATCATGACTGAGAACCAAACTGTTATGGGAGTTGGGAGGAGTGTTAGATGTAAAATGCTCCCTGCTGGGTTACATTTAAAATTCAAAGATCAGATCTAAACTGTTTAAACTGTCTGTGTCCATCAGGTGGCTGGAATTAAAGGCATGTTAATCGCTAACAAGAGGCAGGACAACCAGGTAAAGACCTACATCACCTACAATAAAGGCCGGGACTGGAGACTGCTGCAGGCTCCTGCTGCTGACCTGGAGGGGAATGACATCCACTGCATACTGGTAAGACTCTCCACTGGCTCAAATTGGGACGCCTCTTATGGTCACAGAGAAGTGTGCAGTAAATATGAATTGTAGACCAGAGGTGTCATAATGAGAAAGTTGTGAGAGCTCAGGGGCTCAGGGTGCTTAGGGGTGAATGTTTGCTACAAGCTTTAGCAATAAACACCACACAGGTCGTTTAGTTCCAGCAGAGTCTCATGTCTGCTTGACCAGACAGAAGGGAGTTATCCATGAAGCTAGCTGCAACTTTGTCTCCGCCTCCTCACCTTCACCGCTGGAAAGTTTAACAGCTGTTTTATGATGGAGTTTTCACAGACAGTGAATGGATCAGACTAGAGCAGCACAGTTACTAAACCATCACAGAAATGTTGCCTCAGGAGCAAAGACACCAGACTGAGAGACAAGGAAAATGACTGGTTTTGTTGTTGAAGAATGCTCCTTTGGGCAAGGTGTTTACTTCACGTAGCATAGCAGCTGCCATTTTTTTTTTTTTTTTTTTTTTTTTTTTTTTTTTTTTTTTTTTTCTGGGGGGGTGGGGCTTTCTGTTCCCCCCCTCTCTCTCCTGTGTGTGTGAGAGAGGAGAGCGGATTTTTATTTCGCCCGGGGGGGCTCTGGGGGGGTTAGAGCCTTTCCTAGGGTTCCCAACGTTTTTTACCCTGGGATCCTTCTGGGGATTCAAACCCCGCCCCCCCCCTCCCAACCCCCCCCCCCCCCCCCTAGGCCACCCACTCCCCCAAATGTCCATTTTAAGACCAGGTTCAATCCCAATGTCTCCCTGACCCACTTTCTCATCCATCTACTGTACAATGGGCACACTAGAGCCTATACGATGATAAAAATATAACAAATACACTGAAAAACACTATTGTATGGAACACACACATTCCACAATAAGATTTCATACAGGTTTTACAATTGCTCTTTGAACATGAATTATTATCTTATTGGTGACATCATGATGAAGTTATGGATAATCGACTAATCAATCTTGACTGGCCCAACGAGTCGACTTTTAAAATCCCTTTAATGCCCACCCCTTATCTATACTGTAAGTAGATAACTCTACATCTCCCTTGATTTTTGACATCCTTGAATATTTTATGAGTTTATGGTCAATTGTTGGTTTCAGCCACTTTTCAGTGCATCATTAAGTCCATTTTGTAAATTATGCTCACATTTCTAGTAAAATAGACAAGGGAGTATAATTTTGAGCATGACTACTTTCTGCTTGGTGTGTTCATTGTTTCCATAAGTAATCAGATTGCTTACATCTATGGTCTGGTTTTACATAAACAGGATGGCAAAGGCCAAATTCCTAAACTTCAGAAAGGAATTTCCGAAACCACAATGTGATGCTATCCTAAAACATAATCAAATCAAATCAAATTTATTTGTATAGCACATTTAAAGTCTCGCAGACGTAATTGAGGACAGCTTGCGGCTTGTTCTCGACCCAAAACCTTCTTCTCTTATTTCTCTGTGAAATATTGATTAGTCGGACATTTCAGGTGGGCGGGGTTAACGTGAAGATGCTTGAAGCAGAGTTGTTGCTTCTGCATTTCTGCAGATGGAACATTGAACGGACAGTTTTAATAAACAGCTGATTGAGGTGGTGAGAAAATACAAAAATATAAACAACACACGTGGCATTTAAATACACGGACACCATCATGTGTCCCGTCCTGCCATGGATGAAGTTTGTTTTAAATGTATCATCACATGGTGAACACCGGAGCCTTGTCGGTACCCCCCCCCCCCCCCCCCCCCCCCCTGTGTGCCATGCGCCCGGTCACAGAGCTTCTCATGGAGTAAGTATTTACTTGACGAAAACAAACTTTTTTCGTGTTCTGGCAGCCTGGTGGGCAAGAACAAAGTTGTCACTTCTCACGGAGTATGTAACACACTTAAAGTGTGGTCAAGGAAATATTAGAATATCAAACATACAAACAAGTTCTATGGAGAGTATTTTGTTTCTTTATTGTTTAATCAAATAAAATAGATTTGAAACCAAAAAAGAGATTTGAGAGCAAAAAAAGTAAGTGGCAATCAAAAAAAAAAAAAAAAAAATTGAGATCAAAACTAAACAGGTTGCAAAAACAACAATTTTGCTTATAAATCAGTCTTTTTTGAATTCAAGTTTTAAAAAAATTGGTTGCAAATCAGTCGTCTTTGCTTTCAAGTTAAAAACTTTTGGTTGCAAATCTGTCATTTTTGATTTCAAATTTTAAAGTTTTGCTTGTGAAGTCAAGTGCAGTTGATGGGCGGTGGCCTACACTGGTGGATGAGAGACGTGTTTCTGTTGGTTGGTGTGACCTGGCTCCAGCCTTCCGCATTACAACTACTTCTCCTTGTGCTGTGGTGCTTGGAGCTAAGTTGTTAGCCTGTAGCTCTTGCAACGTTTCCCATAAATAATGAATTGCGCTAAATATGGTTGGCTACAGCCTGCTGTACATTCACATCATCACCATCATCACAATGAATTATAACGCTCTGCTGCTGCAAACACTGTTTAGCAGCGACATGGTTGTCTCCGCTGGTCACGGTCTGAGCTCAGTAACGGACTCAGCGAGTGAATTACAGGGAAGCATGTACAACGTAGGGCTGTGATAAGACATATGGCCATAATATCTGTATTTGCATCGTAATATCACAGAGTGATCGGACTGTAGCCTATGTGAGATCCTGGGAGTGGTAGTGGGTTGTACAGTATGAGATTGCGGCCCTACCCCTAGACAGCAGTGTGATTGAGAAGCGGTGTGGCAGGTACTCGGGCGCTGAGAGCATCAAGTGGGCAGGAGGAGCAGATCCTGGTCGGTGCGGAGTGGGGCCACTGGAGGACATCCAGCAAGCCGGGTGAACACCGACGGAGAAGCGGTCGCTGTTCCTGACCTGTGGCGGACAGGCCGACCGTGACTCAACAGGCTGGTGAAACTGCAAGATGAGCGGCCTGGTCAGGCAGAGCTGCCTTAAATTTGACGATCACACGCCACCGCAAATTAAAAGAACATTAAAACCATGCAAAGCAGCACAATCGTGACCACTTCATTATAAACAGAGAAGACGATTGTCCTGCGCTCCCATCCACAATGGTGAACAGCGACCGCCTCTTTGTCGCTGTTCACCCAGCTTCCTGGATGTCCTCCGGTGGCAATTCACTATCTATAGGAAAAGTTGCAAGAGCTACAGGTTAACAACTTAGCTCCAAGCAGCACAGCACAAGGAGAAGTAGGTGTAATGCGGAAGGCTGGAGCCAGGTCACACCAACCCTTAGAAACATGACTCTCATCCACCGGCGTAGGCCCCGCCCATCAAGTGCACTTGACTTTGCAAGCAAAACTTTAGGATTTGCAAACAAAAGTTTTTAACTTGAAAGCAAAGATGACTGATTTGCAACTAATATTTGTTTTAAACTTGAAATCAAAAAGGACTGATTTATAAGCAAAATAGTTGTTTTTTTATTCCAAATCAGGACAGGGGTGTGATAGGACATCAGGACAATACTGTGACTGAAGGGAAGCAAAAGTTTAACAATTAAAATTGAGGTATTCTGCATGGAGCAATGAAAACATTCTGTTACCTTATCAGGTAAAAACCTGCAATCTGACAAATAAACAATCTGATAAAATGCTGTAGATATATCCGAAGAAGAAATCTGGATTCAATTTCTGTGTCAAATTCTGTAGTTAGTCAAAACTATGGTATATTGATCTGAGGGAACAGTAATTAGACATAATTTTCCAAGACTGGTGTAGAGCATTGTTTTAAATATTAGGGGTGAAAGTTCTGGTTTGCACAGATACACACATCTTTAGGCTAAACATGCTACAGCACATTCCCCATCCAAATCTGCCCTGATGGTCCAGCAAATCATTCAGACAACCCTTGGATCACAGGATATTTTGCTTCAGTTGAACTGACAACCTTATAGGTTACTTAGGATGATGCTTCCACATTGCTTCACCCATTCATTTTCACAGACCCAGTAAAAAAATAATTATTTCAGCTTTAAATTATTCAGTTTTTCCTTTTATTTTAGCAAAAAGGTTCAAAATCTCAATCTATTATGTAAGCTATCTTCCAGAGGTTGTGTACAGGCCAATGAAACCATTCAGAGACAGAAGAACCAGTTACATAACTGTGTAATACAGTATGATATGTTATATCAGCGTTAGCAATGTTAATAAAATCAATACAAAAGGAAATCCAAGCATGAAATTCTAGGTTTAGAAATAAAATGGAACTCTGGCTGAAGAGCATTACTAATAAGTAAGCTGGTGACTTTAAAGAATGTAACTGTTTATTTATGCAACACTCCAGGGATCACCAATTCAAGACCTCCTGAGGCAGTGTCCTGCACGTTTTTATTGTGTCCCTGCTGCAACACTCTCAATTAGAATCAAATGGTTTTCAACTAGTTGAAATTAAATTGTTTTCCAACAGCTTGTTGTCATGTTCAGAACAAGCATCCAATCGATCCTTTAATTTTAGTTGCAACAGGGACACATTGAAAGCCTGCGAGACTGGCTAAGAGGTCGGGGGCCGGTGATCCCTGCTCTGTGCAAAAGATGGATATGGAGCATCTCATCTGTCTTATGCACCATTTATGTGAATAATTTGGTCCATTTTCAGGACCCTTTGGGATCATTCTCCTTATGGAGCAAGCGGAGCTCTACCACTGGAAACCACAGAGAGAGTGATGAGTAGCTTAGCTGATATATGCAACCCGCTAACGGAACAAAGATGAAGCTGTTGTGTTTTTAATGGAGCCAGAGACCACTGCCATCCACTGTGCTGCATCCTTTTATGTTCCTTTTGTTTTTGTCTGAAACTGACATCAAAACTCTGAACTCTGCTCCGTCCTCTGGTGGATGTATTGGCTAATGATGTACTCTAGCTGATCATAATTCTGGTTGAAAATATGTCATGTCATTACTTGGTAGTTGACTTCCTGCTGCACCAACTTGGAAAAAATGGACGTCCCCAAAGTTGCAAGCTTGTAAACAACTACAATTGCTGTATAAAACTAGAACAGCATGAATCAACTGTGAACATGAACACCATGAGAACAGCAGCCAGTTTTGATTATAATGATTGATAAACCACACATATCTAAATGACTTGAACAAACCCACTGTAATAATGTAATTATTGATAACAGCAACACACTGGTTTCAGTAAAAAATTTAATGGATAAAATATATGAGAGAAATTTAACAAAGACAATATTCTACAGGCAGTACTGGGTGCTGCCATCTTTAAATATGGAAATATAAGGGTTCTCTGCAACTTATGAGTAAAAAGAGTTCACTTAGTCAGATCCGATAAAACAAATTCCGAAGACAAAAGGAATGCATGATAACAACCATGCCAACGTAACGTACATGTAAGTATGATAGGAGGGACATTTGAAACGGACGCATCTACAGTCATCCTCAAAATTATCCGTACCATCCAATTAAAGAAAAGGCTAAATTCACAATAGTAATTCAAATATAAAGAAACTAAAGAAACTAGTAATAAATAAAAATTTACAAAATTATAATTTAGTGAAATTAGATATTTTGTTTGAATTGTGGTTGGAAATAATAATTGAAAAAAAAATCAACAAAACTGTCTTAGACACATTAGAGCATCTTTCCCATGAACAGTGGACAAAAATACCTGTCAACAGGTGCAGAAGTTTCTTTGTTTTTTTTTTTTTTACATTAGAGAAAATAGCTGATTGCAGTGATTGTCTCAAAAGTGTTACTCAACAGCATTTTAGCTTAGGAGCCCCATCCCGCTTGTTTACTTGTTTTATTTTTTGTGTGTTTGCTTTCAATATTTCTCTCAATCCACAATCCAAAATCAATGTCATAATTTTCATAGAATTTTTTATTCTTTATTGCTTTTGTCAATTTCAACTTATTTTAACTACAGATGATTTTTCTTTCCTTCTTTAATTGGAGGGCATGAATCATGTTGAGGACGAATGCATTAATGACCAATTGTGTTGAGCAGGTAAAATTGTACTTGTATGGGTTATTTTTTCATTTCCTTTGTTTTGTTTTTTTCTTTTGTTGTTCTTTTGTTATAGTCAAAGTGTTGAAAGTGAAGGCTACTGAAAATCAACTGTACGTGACATCAGACCATCTTTTTTTATTTTCATTTTTAAATTTTACTTGTTCAAATAGGGGGCAGGCAAATACAAGACTTGTTTTCTTCTTGCTGCTCCTTTCCAATCATTGAGGTGTTGATTTGAAAATGTAAAGTGCATTTTTGTACAAATGATGTTGTCCACTTTCATGAAAGGAACAAATAAATAAAGGGAGCATAAATGGACCTTTACAGCCAAAAAGTTTCAGAAGTTTGAAGTGTGTTCCTAACATTCGACTCAGTGGATGGAAAATTAACACATTAACCAAGTTTTTTGCAAGATTAGTAAGCCTGCAAAGACCATAGGGTTAATGTAACTCAACTGAGATTTTTACGTTAAGGCAAAGACCACAAGCTTTTTGCTCTTACTTAAAAATCCATCCAACGGTCTGAGCAGAGTTCCCTCTGAGCCTGATCAAACTCCTTACATTGTCCCTAAGGGTGAGCCAGTGACCCTTCAGAGGAAGATCATTTCTGACCAAAAGAGTAAGAATCAGATCCAAATTACAAGTAGGTGTTGCTCGGTTCGATGGTTCTTCTGTCAAGATCAGGTACTAATTCTGGTCTGGCTTGTTCATACTGACCACATAAAGGTGTGTCTGCACTGTTTTAGCCTGCACTTAAAACAGCATACCTGTCTCACAAAGTCGTCTGCACGATGACAGAGTCGGGATTCTCTAAATCCCTCTACTCCCAGTCAGGAGGGATGTCAGGAGCAAAAGGGCTGCAATGGTCCCTCTATAAATGGGCAGAGAATCAGTTTCCATCAGTTTCCATCCATCTTTTACTCTTTCCATCCATCCACCAACCCACTCATTCATTTTCCTGCCACTTGTCTGAAAATGGATCATCAGACCAGCAGTCTGAATTCCTTAAACATCCCTCTCCTGAACTGACCACTTTGGTTCCTCCAAGAGGACACTGACGACTTTCCAAACCATTCTTTTATGTTTTTTTTTTCCCCTCAAAGTATTATCATTAGGCCTTTTATAACCACATTAAAATCCCATTGAGATCAAGATGTCTTTTCCCAGGGTGACCTGGCCTCAAGGACTGCAGCACATGTCACAAAAAAGAAAAACGTACCAGAAACAATTTCATTCAAAGCCTCATTTCGGCCCCTGATATTTATAATCCGATTCTTTTGGTCACTACTCACAACCCTAAATTTCCCTTTTAGAAAATACTTAATAGGAGGAACGTCCAAGGAAGCAGCCTTGTCCCGTTTAGGTGAGAGTACAGCATGAAGAGAAAACACGAGCAGGCAAAAAAAAATGAAGCAGACTTTGTGTCAGAGGTGGCAGACCCAGCTCGCCTGCATGTGTTAACATTCTCTCCTCATTAGACAGCTTCCCTGCAACTACAGCTAACAGGCCGACAGTTAGGAGGAATCATGTCGGAGACATTAGGAAGACTTCACGCTGATCAGGAGTTGATTTCAGGGCCATGCCATGTGGCTCTCAGGTTCCCTATGATTGCACATTCATGTGACATTTTAATTACTGCTGTAGATTCCTTTTGATTACCCTGTTCAGTCCCACCGCTTTGATGTCCTCAGACCAGTAACACGCTGTCTGCTGCTAAGATGAAAGCAGACGCCTTTTTTCTGCTCTGTGAACAAATGTAATTGTATTCTGTTGTGTGCGTGCCTTTCAGGCTTGCCTTCATACTTAAATGCAATTTCCATCGTTCTTGGCTTTAATGACAGATTAAATGCAATTAGCAACACTTATAAAAGCACAGTTCTCTTTTAGGCTCTAATGAGTATGGCTTTGTTGATGCTGATTTTTTCTTTTTTTAATGTTCTGAAGAGATCATTTTTCAAAAACGAGCTGCGCTCCCTTTACTTGGTAGTTATTTAATAAGCAGATGCATAGACAGATCGGTTTATCATATTTCCAGTAAATATAAGTGCTTTCTAATTTTTTTTGCAGCCTTTTTGTTCTCTTCATCTTCAACTGCAAATGTCGGAGAACCCTTATGTGTCAGGAACAATCTCCACCAAGAATTCTGCGCCTGGGATCATTGTTGCCACTGGTGAGTAAAACCAACTAAGAAGGCATATCATGTAGAAAACAGTCTTATTTTTCTTTTTACAAAATTTTGTTTTAAACTTTTTGCAAGATAAACGCAAAGCATTTCCAGAAAAGTTCTGCCTATGTCTCTGACTTGAAGCCTTTTTAATGCCCGCTCCCTCAGTGACTGTCTTTTCACTTTGCCAAGCTGAGCTCGTTTAAAGTTTGCATTCCTGCTCAGGCAATGTTGTGATTCATCTTCTTTAAGGACATATATGTTCATCCAGTAATGTGCATGTGGTAGAAAAGCCTCAGCTTGTTTTCTTATCCATATATATCTGCAAATGCACAAAGAAAGACACTAAACAGATCTGTCAGCATCACTCTGCTATGTTGCTGAGGGTGTGCATATTTATGTTTAAGTGTATGTTTTATCTTTGGTGTATGAGAAAGCTGGATAATCGCACACCTCTGCTGCCCTCCTCACACTGTGTACTCGTGTGTGTGTGTGTGTGTGTGCTTGTTCTGCTGGCCGAGACCTTGCCTTGGCAACACAATTCACTTTGCCCGCTGTGCCTTTTAAGACGTCAGCTGGTGCATCGTCTCACCAACACAACAAACACCATCCAAATCAAACACATGCCTACTTGCTGAGCCATGGCCAAAATCGTGAAGCAGATCAGCACAAGAATCCAGTTTGTTCGCTGCACTCCCGCCGGAAAAGGCTGTGTATGATTGTAACGCTGCCAAAGTGGCGGAAAGCCTTTTCCATAGTGCGTTACGGTCTGCATGACTGATGCAGACATCTATTAACCTGGGCCATTGTCTGTTTTATTGAATTGAGGGACAGCAAGCTAATCTGAATTTCAGGCCAAATGAAATCAGAGACGTGTCACATCTGGTAGCTTGCATTTAAATCCCAGACAGCTTTTTATTCATGTGACCTCCTTGTGGTTTTGCTCGTCTTTCCCACTGTAGGAAATATTGGACCTGAGCTGTCGTACAACAATGTTGGCATGTTCATATCTTCGGATGCAGGAAATAGCTGGAGACCGGTGAGATTCACACCACCACCTGACAGGCTTGTTTAACAGTTTGAAACTGTGACAACAGCTGTTAAACCGGGTTTATAGATTCCTGCAGTGCATGTTACATATCATGAAACATATTTTTGTACAGCACTTACAGGTTGGTTATAGTTTGGTGGGAAGCAGATCAGGGATCTCTTTAAAGTTATTATGCTTTTTCTGTATGGAGGACCAGGAAGGTCTTTGAAATAGCAATACAGCATTCATTTTAATGTGCACTTATCACATAAAAATATAGATTGCTAAATATAATTTCAAATACAAAAAGATTAGACTGCAAAGTGTTTTTTACATTTTGCACATTTTAAATTGAAATATTAAAGATGAATTGCATATTGAAATATTAATTCATAATTAAATACAGTGATTTGTGAAGGTATTTTCCAAAGATATTTCACTCTAAACCCAGTTTAGTTGAGTTTACTAGAAATTTGCTTGTAAACCACTCTATTTTCTATGCTGAAAGGTTAAATTGTATCAACATAAGTTATCATTACTGTTTACTAAAAACAAACATAAAAACCCATTAATTCACTCAACTAATTTTCATTACACTCCAAATTGTTTAAACCAACTTTCTTTAGTCTAACCTACTCAAATCACTCCTACTTTTATGAAAAGTCACGTTAATTGTAAATAATTGTAGCTTGTTTAGATTTTGTTGCACCACAGAGTGTTTTGTTTAGGGAAAAATCCAAAATAGTGATCTCATTGTCAAAGTAGGGATATGGGATATGGAGCCAACTTGCAAAACGCTTACAATGAAAATACAAGCCAAATTAAATTTAGCCAATAACTCAGAATATTTCCCTCCAACAGAGTGATGGAGTGTGTAAGTTAATTATTCTGATCCAAATCTTACAGTTTATAAATTGCTACCAGTGATTATTTCCTTGATAAAAAGAGTAACTATTGATTGAATTCTTAAATGATGAAAATAAAATAAAATGCAATAAAGTTAAATAAAATAAATAAGAATGAGCAGGCCTTTTGAATAGTTATTTAATGGAACGGCTCCTCATGATACAGTTCCCTTGAAAGAACCAAAAATCCCATGTATGATTGGTCCATGTAACATCCTAAACAGGTTGCATTGAAGGGGCAGCTGTGATATGTTTAACTTGGTTTTCGCTGATAAAGGGCAAGTTAACCATTTCACTGCTCGAGTGTCAGGCAAAAGCTAAATGGAAAGGGTAAACCGTTTTGGGGATAAGAAGAAAAAAAAAAGTGGACATGGAAGAGGACATTAGGCTAGCATTTAAAAGTTTTTGTGAGTGTCAAGTTTTGACCATTTTGTTGTCACCATATTTTTAGCTGTTATCTTAACCATTTGTTAAAAAAAACATGGTTTGCACAACTGCATTGAAAAGAATGAGCAGAAACATTTTTTTCTTTGAGCAAACTTCAACCGTCTTTCTCAATTTTCTTTTGAATATAATTTCAATATTGTGAAGTATCAAATATTTTGTCCACACATGTGTCTGCTATATTTGTTAATACAAACTTTCTGTATGCCTGTTTAGATTTTTGAAGAAGAGCACAATATATGGTTCTTGGACAAAGGGGGGCCCTGGTCGCTGTGAAGCAGCCATCTGTGCCAACCAGACATTTGTGGTATGTCCATTTAGAGAACTTTCTTGGACACGTTTCCTTTCTTAAATTGCTTTTCCTATTCCTCATGGCTATTCTAAGGTTACATCAACCTTTATGGTCCCAGAAAAGAGCATATATGTGACACTTGATCCATTTACTGATGTACTTTGACTGAGGTGCAAAAAAAGTCACAAGCAATCTCATTTAAGAGATTTTTTTTTTCAAGCTACTTATCATTAGCAGCCAGCAGGCAGAGTCCACCCCCCCACCCCCTGTTTTAAGTGTTTTCATTAACGCGTTGCCTTCCTCTTGCCAAATCGGGTGCTTATGCTTTGCCTCAGTGCAGGCTAATCCAAGTGAGACCAGATCTGTTCTCCAGTCGCTTTTGCAACAATTTTGAAATTAGTTTTAGAGCCAGTGAAGTGTGGCCTGTTGGCGTTTTGTCTCCCACCCAATTTAAGTGTGATGTTAGAGAAGGTGGAAAAAAAAGGTGTTATGAAGAGGCTACACAGCAGCTGTACAGCAGTGACGGCGTATTTGTTTCACAGTCAGAGTTCAGTTCAGCACTTCCCCGTCTGAATCATATAACAGGTGCACATCAGAGCTTTTAGCCCAGAGACAGGCTTTCGTGGTGTTTTTTTTTTTTTTTTTTTTTTTTTTTAAGGCAACTTGGGGGGATTTTCCTTGAGCAGGGTTTCTACCCATGTCACACTCAGGTTCTTCCAGTTGTTCTCACTTCAGCAGCAATGTTGATAAGCTGTCAGTATCAATAGAGCTGAGGTCCCAACGATGAAAGCTGTCCATTTTTTCTTCATCTTATTTTACTCCTGCAATTTTGTTCTTGAACATGAAACGGCTCTGTTCTGGTGGGTTTTTTAACCTTGGTGTCAACTTTTTACCCAGGACCATGACATCGCTTTTTTTTTTTTTGTTTTTCCTTTTTGACACCAAAACCTTTTCTGTCTTCGTGTCCTCTGAAAGTTCTCAGCATCTTTGCTTTGATAACCATACAGACAGTCTCTTAAACATCCCTTTAATGCTCAGCCTTTTGATATTTACCCAAAGCTACAGTAACTAATTGCACAGAGACTCTGAGACTCCTCTGTTGAGACAAGCCAGTCATTTTGATCCCCACCTAAATCCTCCCCTATGACCAAGCTTAAATAGAGAGCGTCTGTTTCCGTGCCACTGCTGTTGCCGGGTTTGTGATGGGAATGCTTTCTGACACAGGGTCAGCTTTGATGAGGGGAGGCAGTGGACCCAGCACAGCTTCTCCTCCGTGCCTCTGTTCGTGGATGGCGTCCTGGTAGAGGCTGGAGCGGACAACCAAATTATGACGTAAGTCCGAAAATTTCCAAAAAGGGTTGAATGATGTTTATCCTTAATTGTGAAGTGACATTAAGGTACTTTACATTTTCTTTCTGTTGTTTAGTGCTGTGGTCGTTTTTTCTCAGCAGAGAGGCTAAAATGGATTAAAGACTTAATTCATCTTTATTAGGCCACTTTTCTCAGTTGGAGGGTCAAGCTAGCTCTAAGTATGGTGGATTTTAAGTAACCTGATGAATAGAAAATTATCTTTTAATAGGACTCAGGGCTGCTGAAAGTCAAAGACTTATGTAATGAAAAAAACAAACAAACAAAAAACAACTGCAACAGCTGTAAAACGACTCAACCTCCCGCGGCACCAAGAAGCAATAGAAGTAGAAAAGTTTGGCTAACTGGTTAGAGGAGCTAGAACGGGAAGAGATTCACAGTTTTCCACCTTTTTAGACAGAAGCCTGATACACGAGAAGCAAACAATTTCCTCTTTGTCTTAATGCTGCAAGAACAAGAAAAAGTTTGTTTTGGTCTTGTTGACTCATAATGTACTGGATTACTAACGAGGAAGATGTCTGTGTTTTTACAAGCAATGAACAATTAACCCGGTTAATGACAAACTTGGTCCGTGGGGTTGTGCAGGCCGTGCTGTCCGTGTCTTTTTTTTTTTCCTGCCTTTTTTTATTTGTCCTAGCTTCTGTCCAGCATTGTAACAAGCAGAATGATGATCTGGCTGCTTTGTTTTGATGAACAGATTTGCTTTGCCAAGGTTGTTTTATGAATATAAAGCTCCTCCTGATGATCAGAATTTATTGATTTTTTATTATTTATTTATTTTATTCAATAATTGTTTATACGTATCTGCATTTTACATGATATTGCTGGACCTGGCAAGCTGAAAGAAAAGAAACAGCTGAACCAAAAACTTGAACAAGACTGAAATGAAGAAAGAAAAAGCAAAGATACAGCAAAACAGCCAACTGCTGCATCTGCACAGAAACGCATCAGAGAATGTCCCACAATCTTTACTGGAGAACAAAGTCAGTCATTTCCTACAGGAGCGCCTACAGGGAACAAACAAGCAGAGAACAACCTAAATCATAACAGCAACCTGAGCATGATAAGATCACACATGCACAGACACAGAACTACACACAGATACACACACAAAAAAACCTTAGGAAGAGTGAGCTGTTGATACACATCCAACGGAAAGCACAACACCAGCATACAAAACATGAGGAATGGAAGTGCCATAAGGTGAATGTGATCGTGCAAATGCATTGTCCATGTCTTTAAAACGATCAGTTCAACCTGCATCAGCAGAAATATGGAAGTTACAACTTTTTGCTTCTCGCGTCACCGTACGGCCACCTCAGATGTCCAACCAGTCACACAATACTACTGGGAGCCTCAAGAGAAAAAGTTCTGGTCGCTTGATGTGTTGAGAACAAGCCGCCAGACATCGTTGACCAGGGAGAGAGAAGGAAATTATGTAATTTTGCTCTTGCGGCCTTGAGAACAAGAAGAAAGTTGTTGCTTCTCTCTGAGCAGGCTTTAATGCTCACGTACTGATCATGTCACTGATCAACTCTTTTACTCTTTTTTTTTCAGGTTTAATTTTTGTAAATACTTGTTTATTCAGAATACTCCTACATTTCTGTCTTTGTTTTGGTCCCTATAATCAGAATTAGGGATGCACAATATTGAAATTTTGGCCGATATCCAATATGCCAATATTTTAAAACTCATGTGGCCGATGACCAATATCGATACTGATATTAAAGCTGAAAAAATAAGAAGTCATTGCAAATAGCAGTTTTGTTATCTGTTTCCGACACGTTGATAAAAAAATATCAATACACTGAAATGTCGTGATATTTTCATATGCTGACATCAAATCGATATTCAAAAACAAAACGCAGTATCTATCTATTTTGCTTACAAAATCTCACGAGATTTCATCGTTCTGTTACAAAATCTTACAATTTCATAAATTCTCATGAGATTTCGTCACGGAACGATGAAATATCGCAAGATTTTATTAGTAAAATAGATTGATACCACATTTTTAAATGTCAATATGATGTCAACATATGAAAATATCACAATATTTTAGAGTATCAATATTTTTCCCACCCCTAGTCTTTAGAAGTTTTAAAGTCTGTAAAAAATAAGTTTTTTAGAAGAAGTTTTTTTTTTTTTTTTTTTTTTACTTTAGAAACAGCGGGCTGATAGGTTAAATATCGGTGGGGTGGCCGATGTCCAATACTCAGTTTTAAGGCCGATAAAGGCAGATACTGATAGTGGGCCGATAATATTGTGCATCCCTAATCAGAATTTTATTGTGACTCTCAGAAATTCTTACTTTAATTTCAAGAGGAATAATTTCAGCTCAGCCCGAATTGTTTCAATTTTCTTCTCCTTCTTCCATGTTTCTCTCCAGGTTTTTTGGACATTTCAGTCACCGCTCTGAATGGCAACTTATCAAGATAGACTACAAGTCCGTTTTCAGCAAGAAGTGCACAGAGGAGGACTATCAAACCTGGCACCTGCACAACCAGGTGAGAATAACCCTTTGCAGACGAAGGTGTTTGGATTTGTCCCATAAAAAAATACCTCTGATTCCAACTCTCGTGTTTGTTGTGCCAACAGGGTGAGCCGTGTGTGATGGGCCAAAAGCAGATTTACATGAAGCGCAGGCCTGGGAACTACTGCATGCTGGGAAAGGACTACTCCAGAATCCTCTCAGCTGAATCCTGTATTTGCCGAGCTCATGATTTTGAATGGTAAGACGATGTGGGCCTTTGTTCAAGGGCTCCTTTCCTCATAATCATCGAGGGGGATTATGTCTCCCTCCATTGTGTACTAAAGGAGAACTTCATTAACACTTCCGTTTCTTCTCCAACACTGCCACACATGTAGAGGCAGCAGTCAGAAATGAAGTGCCTTTTGATTCATCCTTTTTTTTTTTTAGGAATTTCCTTTTTGTTGATCTTTGAATTGGTTTTTAAATGGGCTGCTGCCAAAAATGACTGCCATTCAGCTGGTCATACCATGAAATGCTATGCTTTATCAAAGTTAAAAAATAAATCTGACCTATTAAATGCAGCTGCCCTTTAGTAGCCATTTGTTATTTTCAAGTGCATCCATCCAACAACCATTAATTTCCCTCTTCAGTCCACTCAAATATGTTCTTCTAGGCTGATCCCATCTGTCTGAGCCCTGAAACTTAACAAGCTGGATTTGAGGCAAAACAGGCAAATAAATTGCATGGATTATAAGATATGGTTGACTTGAGCCACAGTTAGATTTACCATCTCAAAATGCATATTCCAGTCTTAATGGTTTTCTAATAACCACATTTACCAATAAACCCACTGAGTGGACACAGATTTTCATTTGGAGGAAAATTAACTTGATGTTTGCTTGGCCTGGTGGAAAATACAGCAGCAAAATGGCAAGCCATATGTGCTAATAAGCATCCAATAAGATAAAAATACAGTTCTCTAAAGGAGAAGTCACTTTTTTTTGAGAGAGAGAGATTCTCCTTCAAGAGTAATACTTTACATAGAGCACAAAGAAGGATCTGCCCCTCACCAGGTTCTTACTGAGGTTAATCCAAACAAATAAACAGTTTGTGACATACAGTACAATATTACATTGTCTAATTATCTACTGAAAAAAAACTAAAAGTCAGAAATGATGTGTAAAATTGCCTCCACTCCATTAAGCTCTTTTAACAGCATAGGTTGAAGTCGGGGTTTTCTGAAAGACGTTATCAGTCTCTTACATGGTGGTGGAGGGATTTTGCTCTACTCTTCTCTCCAGCGTGGCTTGAGGCCATTTACAGTAGGTTTGCAGCTTTAGTTTCTGCAGCTTTCTGAAGGTCCCACCACAGCATCTCATTCAGGTTCAGCTCTAAACTTTAACTGGACAGTGTCAACACCTTGATTCTTTCTTTTTTTGTTTTCGGCCATTCTGTCTGAAATGCAGCTCTGGTTTGTTTTATTTTGGGTTTCTTTTGGTCTGACTTGCCGGGCCACATCCACGCCTGGAAGATTGCCAGCTTTCTTAAAAATTTCCACTTGTAAATTAATCTTTCTTTTTGTAGAATGTTGGACTCCAAATAGGAGATGGCCTTCTATTTCATCCCAGATAAATGGGCAGCAATGTTTGCCTTTTGAAGACATTGCTGATGTCTTTCCTCCTTGATATTTTGTTAGCACAGTGTTGTGTATTGTTGTTCATATCAGGTTATTTTTACTTGGTGTGGACAAGGGTGGTATTTGAATTCGTGAGAGCAAACTTATTCTAAACTTTTTCCTTTGTTTTGTTTACCATTTAAGTAGAATCTATTGCATATGCTTTTCATGATTTTCATTAACTTATTCCATTTTCCAATAATCTGATAAGTTTGGTGTGGTTTTACAGTTTACTCATAATTTCTGTCTCTGTAGCATCTGTCAGCAAACTTCCTGTACTTATAATTCTGTTCAGCCATGTGAGGGTGTTAATAGTTTCAATTTGTATGCAAATCCCACACGATTGTATTTTTTTTTTTTTTTTTTTTTTATCTTGTAATGACAGGGAACAGAAAAAAAGCTGTCCCAACATTCAGCAGTTATCTAAATAGCGTTTGCAGAAGGGCAGAGAGTGAGTGCTAATTGCTTCGTATTTAACAAGTTGAAAGTTTGTTATATTTCTCTCTGCAGATAATTATATGGCACATGCTTGAAATTCCAAAATGAAGACTTATAAAATGTTCACTACAATAAAGCCCCAAATCCTGTTACTTAATTTGACGTATGAAGCCTTAGTCTCTTATATCTTCACTTGTAGTGATTAGCCTAATTTCAAGTTACTTCAATATGCTGTAATGCCCTGAACTCTGCTGTTTGGATACAAAGCACTTTCATGTGCAGATGATACAAAAGGCCGATTTAACACAATACACATTTTGAGTCGTTAGTCCACAGGAAAAACCTCCAAAGCAGTTTAACTGTACAGATGATACACAGATCAACAGCTGAAATAAAGGAAACAAAAGTAGTCGTTATTTAATTTTATGAATCTGCAGAGCCTTTAGAAGAATGTGTGGAAGGAGATTCTTTATTAAAATAATAGGACTGCAAAAACAAACAAAAAAAAAAAAACTATTTTTTTGTTGTTTTGTTGTTGTTTTTCAGGGTTCAGTTCTTGACTCTGATTACCATGAGAAGGATTCTGATTACTTAAAAAAGTGATTTGATAGTATAATTCATAGGACTTTGCAGAATTCATAAATTGACTTGAAAGGTACAGTGTGTAAAAAATCAAAGGTCAATGGCGGAAAAATGTGATATATAATTCAAAACTTTGTTAGTATTGATGTGCAATTTCTGCACTAGAATAACTGTATATTTATTATTTTTTTAGAATGAGTCATTTATATCTACCTGCTGGGGGTCCACATACATAGAGGCTGCTATATTTGTGACCCCATTTTTACTACAGTGTCCCTTAATGGACAAAACAATGTGTTTGAAGTAAGAACCCTCTCAACTTTAAAACTGCTGTACCAGTTTTGTTTATTGGAAGTTAGAGCACTGTTTGGGATCAGTAATGTCTTAAAAGACATTACAAGTTGTTACTCAGAGTACAGTCATAGCTACACCTGAGACCACTGGAACCACTCACAGATGAAAACATCTTTATATCAGGGAGAATTTTGGCCATGAACAGCCACCGTACACTCCCGACAGTGCTTGGAATATGAAGTCATTTGAAAGAAAACATATTTTCTTTCAAATACCCATCTTTGCCATTAGATGTCAGTAATTCTTACATACTGTACCTTTAAGTCCTTCAGTTTTGATTAAATCCATATACCCATAAAGCTCTTATTGGCACAGCAAATTTGTTCAGCACAGACCAGACCAGATCACCATTCTGCTGCTACTGGACAGGACAAGCTTGAAAAAAAAGAAGCTTTGATCAAGTAGCCACATATCTAAATTAGGAAATAAGTTCATTGTCTTCATGTGAGTTGTACAGAACAGCTTCTGTCAGACTTCATATGGATGATGGAAGAAGTTTTTTTTTTTTTTTTTCTTTTAAATAGCAGATATGTGGTTCAAAGTAGAGGTTCAGAAATAAAGCCAATTATAGATCGAGAAACAAACTAAGCCCTCACTTTGAACCGACTGTCAAGCATGGTTGTTGGGGGTTGATGATTTGGGCTTGTTCTAAAGCTACAGGATCTGCAAACATTGCAGTCCATGTGGACCATGAAGTCCTCTGGATAATAAGTATTCAAGATTAAATGGTGAGCCCACCTGTCTGACAGTTAAAGCTTGGCTGACACTGCCTCATGCAGAAGGAGAATAATCCCAACACAGCAGAATATACAACAGAATGGCTGAAAAAGAAAGCATCAAGGTGTTGACATGGTCCAGTTGAAGTCCAGACCTCAGCCTGACTGAGATGCTGCGGTGGGACCTTCAGAGAGCTGCAGAAACCAATGAACTGGAGGAACAGGCTGAGAAAGAGTGGAGCAAAGTTCTTCCACAACCATGTGAGAAACTGATAACGTCATAAAGAAAAGTAGAAATGCACCAGCTGGGAAATTTTAGGCTGATACTGATGTCCAACATCATTTTTTTGTTGGATCCTGATTGTTTTGTCATTTATCTTTTAAGCCAATTAAAAAATGTAATCTGATTTATTAGAAATAACTCAACAGCTTTAAAGTAATCTTCATAAACCATGTTTTCATTTAGTACAATTCAAACAAATGTATAAGAATATTTTCACTATTGCTTTAACTCATAATACACTTTAAATATACACTTTCACTCTAATACACAAGATCTTTTTCAAATGACCTTTTACTTTGTTAAATCATTGTCAATTTTTTTTTTTTTTTTTTTTATTAATGTGGCCCAACACGATTATGTGGTACCCAACACAATTGCTTCATAAACCTGTCAGTTTCAGCACAATGTCAATGGTTCGCAACCAAAGACACATCAGGTACAGTTTAACCACAGGAAACCTGAAGAAGTGCATCAGGACTGCTAAAGTAGCATACAAAAGGAAAATTTAGGGATATACAGTATAGGAGATAAGAACCCACATCAAGTCACTTCCTGGGAATCTCAGGGAAAACCACCTGGAACCCAACCTGCTGGTGTCCTTATACCAGTCAGTCATCTAAAGCATGCTCACCTTCAGCATCACAGCTTGGTAAGCAGGATGCTCGGCAGCAGACAGGAGGGCTCTGCAGAGTGTCATAACTAGCCCAAAAGACCATAGGCTTCCCCTTGCTCTCCGTGTAAGAACTTGCCAACTCCCACTGCCTCTCCCAGTCCAGCACAGTCTGTGCAACATTTCCATTATGTACTGTATTTTGCAGAAATTAAGTGGAAATAAAATGCACGTATCAGGAACTTCCTACAGATTTCCTAAAAGGCATTTGCCATCTGACCCAATCCTCCACATTTTCATCCAAGAAAAGCAAAAAACTTTTCAAAAAAAGTAAAAACAGACAAAACTCTGAATGTGTTTTCATAAAAAGGTGAAGTTTTCAGTTTCTGACCAGCTTTCACGCCCTTTTTCTTTCTTTCCTGTTTAGCTTTTGCCATTTTGCCCTGACATGAGTCTCTATCGGCTCTTTATCTCTTTGTCTTTATGCACCTGTGAAACCGATCAGCCTTGACAGCTTGTTAGTGACCAGTTTCCACTGTATTAATCACAGAATCAAAGTGGACTAGTCAGCTGCCCGCTTGTTAGTTTTGTTTATCTGTTTTGGCCTGGTAATTATCTGATAAATCAACATCACAGTCATTATTAGGATGGACACTTGCTTACTCTGCTTGCTAACATGTAAATCCTAAGCTGATTGGAATTTCTAACAGGCAACTCAGAGGTAGCCATCCTTGTTTACAGTAGCAAACATTCACCTTCAGAATGTACATACACACAGCTTCACCCTGTTGTGCTGCATTTATCAACACAAACCTTAATCAATATGTAATAATGATGTGACTCAGTGCCAGACAGGCCACTGGTCACCAGCTATAAAGAGGTAGATAAGACATGGATGTGAGGCACACTGTAGGACAATATGTCCCTTTGCACATGCTGATATTGATCAGCGGCTGTGTGGATGTTCTTTGTGTTCTGACAGTGATTATGGATATGAGCGGCGCAGCGACGGGAACTGCCGACCGGCCTTCTGGTTCAATCCTTTTACTGTGTCCAGAAGCTGCAGCCAGGGTCAAAACTACCTCAACAGCACGGGGTAAGGACTTGATCATTTAGTTGGATTTTTATTTTATGCTGCCCTGCATCTGTGTTGTACACTAAGTGTTTTTATGAGGCACAAATAGTTAATTTTCCAGGCTTTCTCTCGGCTTTTCTGATAGCATCTCAGAACAGATACTGATCTGACTGAATATAATATCTATGGCATGAAGCAAAAGCTCCCAATCTGGCTGTAACATGTGGGTTTAAATTCCTGCAAATGTCTGTTTGTTTAGGCAAGAGCTTTGAAGTTAGCAGTTTTAAAAACAGAATCATGTACAATTGCAGGTTTTTTTTTTTTTCATTATCATTCTGAAGCTCCAATGACATATGGTAACTTTACATTTTCAAAATTCTTTACCTCATGCTGTTTGTGTACAACAAATTTAGCCCCATTTCAGCCTTTTTAGCTTATTTCTCCTTCAGGTTCTCATGAAGTTGTTATCCTTGTCTCATCTTAAAGAAAGGAGGTCACACTTCCAACCATTTCATGATGCAACTTTTACAGAATGTAGACACAGTGCCTTAATCACCATGATGAAGTTGATGGTCAGGGATGTGCTTAAGTTTAATTTAACCAGAAAGTCCCCATACACACTAAAACCTCCTGGGTCAAACTGCTGGGTTAAAAAGGCACCAACTAATTTCTTGGTTATTTTAACCCAGATATTTGGGTTGTTGGGTTAGGTTAAAATCTCGGTTAAAACCCAACATTGTAGTCAACATAACCTGACTTCTTGGTTGAAATAGCCAAACATCGTAGTCAGTCATGTCAGTCAATCATTTTCTGTACCGCTTATCCAGCTCAGGGTTGTGGCGGTTGCTGGAGCCTATCCCAGCTACTATCAGGCGAGAGGCAGGGTCCACTCTGGACAGTGTCGCAGGGCCAACACAGAGAGACAGACAACCATTCACACTCACATTCACTCCTAAGGGCAATTAAGAGCGACCAATTAACCTAACATGCATGTCTTTGGACGGTGGGAGGAAGCCGGAGTATCCGGAGAGAATCAACGCATACACGGGCAGAACATGCAAACTCCACACAGGAAGGCCACTGTTGGAATTGTTCGAACCCCCTCCCCAGCCGGGAATCAAACTAGCAACCTTCTTACTGTGAGGCTGCGGTGCAAACCACCGTGCAGCCACCAGCCACATGTAGTCAATATAACCCAATTTTTGGGTCAAATATTCGACCCGAAAGTTGGGTGAAAAAACAAAAAATAAAACAATTTTCTGGGTCAAAAGTAACCCAGAAATTAGTTGGTCCCTTTTTTAACCCAGCAGTGGGTCAAAAAATAGGTTACTTTTGACCCGTGTAAATGATGTGTTAATAAATTAATGTTATTAAAAAAAAACTTACCTTGTATTGCATTACATTTTGATAGTTAAGTGTCTCAGTGGCAACTCATTTTTACTTGCATTATTTGGCAGCGGAGTGATATTGTCTGCTGTTAAGTGTACTGTAATTTGATTACAGTAGTGGTTAATGTAAAAATGAACACTTATATACCACGTTGCCCATTACTGTTCTTAATTCTGTAAACTAATAAGCTATTGAAAATGTGCAAAAATTGTGGCACGCTTCTGTTTGTTTTGAACCGCATTGTTCTCCCGTCTTACCACCTGGAAGCAATGTATCATTCCGCTGCTGGTGAGAAATCCTCAAAATGTAATATGTAACTTGTGTTGCAAGGTAAGTTTTATTTGTAACATTATTTTGTTAACATGGCATTTAAACAGATAGTCTTGTGTTATAACTGATTTACCTCGGGTGTTCTGTGGAGTGGAGATGATTGTTATTAATGAAAGGCTGGCAGATTCTTATTGATTTATGCTAGCATTAGAATCTAGGACCACCGGTAACAAGAATATGAAATAAGCTGAAACTGTTTCCAGTGTTAAGTAGGACCCTGACTCACTCGAAATAAGGCCCTATGTCCAAAATCCTGAACTTCCCCTTGAAAGTCACAGTTTGTTGATCCCCAGTTACCCCAGTACAAGAGGACTGATCCGGGTCTCCATCTTTAAGGTCCACATCTAAGGTTGTTTTCGCACATATTTGGGTCAATCCAGGTGCTGTCGCAGCAGTGAAGGGGTTGCAATGTTTAAATTTTCAACTAATACCGCTCTGTTTCACATACTGTATGCTTTTTAATCACCGTGCACAGCAGTCGTTTTACAGACTGGAGTGTTGTGTATCCATGGCAACCAGATGCAAGTAGACACGTTCCAGCTGTAAAGCGTGGCTGTGTTGTAAAAAAAACATGTGAATGATGAAGCGTGTTTAAAGCCTGGTCTAAACTACACGAATTTAGCCCGATTTTGGCCCGACGGAGGCGTCGCAGACAGTCGCTCACTGTCGTGCACGATTCTGCGTCGTCGGGTCGCAGGACGTCGTGTCTTCGCTCCGTGTAATGTGACACAATCAGCGATTGGCGATTTGGCGTCTGCGACGCTCCACGACCACGACGCAGAAAGACTGGCGTGTCAGAATTTTTTGGTTTTGTCCGTGTAGTGTGACACGTCCCACGACATGTCCCTTCATATTGACCAATAGGAGGACAGTGCGCCTTTCGCCTCTCGCCTCTACCAGAGAGACGCTCAGGTGCGCCGGTACACAAATAACAGTGGAGGAAAGGAGGAGAGACGCAGTCCCGCTCCGGTGGAGCGATTTATGGAGCTGTGGCATCAGTTTACTCCAGAAAAAAAAGAAAAGAAAAGCAAGACTGAGTGTGCCAAAGTTATTTTCAACAGTGTTAAACCTCCACGAACATTCAAAAGGGTGTATCTCTCTTGAATAAAACATTACTTTATTAACTCGAAACATAACCACACAATGTGTGTGTGTTCTATCAGTAATAGTTAAAGTCAACAGGAGTTTACAGCAGGTCCAAACGTGCACGAATGTGATGCTCGCAGATAAATCAGTGACAAAGTCACAGAAAAATCACTTTGTTTAAATAAAAACACCGCAACATAACAGACATCGCGCTCAATGAGATGAGCAAATATGACACCCATGCGCGCTCGTGCACTCAGCCGTAACCATCCACATTACGCGTGATCATCAAAGCTAATTAACCGTCTGAACACCTACTGGGTGCAGAATATCGACACAGCGATGCTGCTGCTGCGCAGCTCTCAGTTTATCATGCGTGTGTGGTTTCATGTGGTTGCCATGGTTTCCAGCGTGCGCTCTGAACTGATGGAGTTCAGTGAATGACGTGAGGACGCACCCGTATGCGTTCGTATAGAACAACACACTTTATTTCACTTTACGGCAGTTTTTTAAAAGTAGCGTCACTGGGTCGGCTGGACTTTGCTCTCGTGGCAGCAGACTGTGGTCAGCCTGATGGTTTTGGCTTCGCTTGGCACCGGGCGTCGTGCGCGCGGTGCGTGATGGACCTGGTGGAAGTAACGGCGCTGATCAGAGCCCAGTTTCTCTCTTTCAAAGCTCTTTTTCAAAGATGAGCAGCGAGTCTTTCTGTGCGCATCGTGGATTTAATCCTGTTTAGTTACAAATGAAAACCCGCTCCACAGAACAACTGGAACAGGCAGAATACGCACAAACAGTTCATGTTGGTCACAATAATGGAGGGAACTGATGTCTCCGTCCACTTTCCACTTCATGAGTGATCCAAACAGTCAATTCAGAGACTCCAAACCAAGTGACTGATTGACAGCTGCTTGTCCCGCCTCCCGTTTCGTGTTGTCTTTTGCGACACCCCGCGACGATCAGACGGTTGTCTGTCTGGTGCAATCCTTGTAGTGTGACCACTCGCGAGTAACACGACACCGTACGATTTTATGACACAATTTCTGTTAATGTGACATATGACCATCGTGAACGACGGAAAAAGTCGTGTAGTTTGATCCTGGCTTAAGACAAGACACGGTTGCGTGTGGAGAACAATAATGTGATACACTGGAGGCGGTGGATTTCCTGACAAACCAGAGCAAGGTGCAGATTGATTTTGTTAAACTGCAAAGTCCGACCATACAGATACAATGGGCAAACAGCCAGGTACTGGTGAGTTGTAACATGAGTATTAATGCTTATCCTACTAAGCACTCTGTAATTTGTCCAGTGTTTGTGAACGCCCCGTTGATTTGAAATACATTAGAAGCTAGCATACACATGATGATACCAAACGTTACAGTTCAGCATGCCGTAACCCTGTTATTTGTAATATAACACTGTCAATAAGAAGGATATCCCTATGTACAGCTGCCTATGGATACCTGTTTGGTTAAAAAAGGCGGAGTATCTGGGATTTAGGTCGAGCTAAAGTTGGTGCGCGTTCACACATCATTCACACCGCAGTCATCGACACAAGCCACTCCGAGACCACCCTGTCCAACAGGTCTAAGAGTGGGCGAGTTAAGTCGACTACGAGCGCAAGTGGCGTGTTCACACAGATCCAGTCGCACCATGTTTGGTACCAAAACTCAGTTAAGTCAACCTAAATAGGTCCTTTGTGAAAACACCCTTCGTCCTTTTAAATGTCTTACCCTCGTAAGCTTGACCAAGGCCCAGTCTGATTACTATTTTTTTTATCCCTACCCCTTGGCCCTTGTCACTTACAACAGAGCCAAAAGGGGTAGTGCTGAAAGTCATCCCCACGCCAGCGATTGTACCAGTTATAAAGGACACAAGATTTCAATTTCCCTCCCTCTTTCCCCCTGTTCCCTCCACTCTGTTCTTTCTCTGTCTTTTTCTGCCTCTGTCCTGTCACTGCTACTACTGTACGCTATATACTGGCTAGCATCATTAGCTAGGCTGTTAGCTTAATCGGCATGCTGATAAAGACGAAAGAAAGAGAGGCAGATATTGGACAAAGTAGGAGAAATACTACTATACTACTAATATTACTTTTCATATTCCAACCTTGTGATTGTTGAATGAGTGGTGTTAAATAACTTAGGCCTACAGGCTTATACAAGCTGTTGTGGCTTCTTCATCATGTCAGACTGTTGCTTTGCCATGTGGGAGCTGGTAGCCATGCCCCTTTGAAACAGCAGGTGGACCAAACCATTTTGAGAAATAGGGAAGTCCTGATCTTTCATCAGTGAAGAGAAAAGTTATTTTACATTTATAATTTCCACTGTATGTGTTCTGATTTTACTGAACATTATTGAATTAGTATACAAAGATTGTATTGTTGTTGACAATTATTTTTTTATTTTTTTTTTGGGGGGGGGGGGGGGGGGGTTCACGTCCCTTCTGTTCTCCCCAGGATTCTTCCCTATGGTTGTTAGCTTCAGGAGGGATGTAACCTTCAGCCAGAACTACTATACTGCCTCTTGTGGCAGCTCAACAGTCAGGTTTACTGGAAGAAGATTCAATCACCTTAATACAGCATGCTAAATCAACATGCAAGTGAAAACTTTAGAGGACTAAAACCCATATTTTTGTGTCATATGTGCTAGTTTTGAAGACTCTCCAGGGGAAAGACCTTACAAAGCTTAATTATGGTTGCAGCATTTTATTTACTGCTGCTCTAATTAAACTTCTGAGACTGTTTCAGCCTCTGACACAGCTTGTCTTGTCAGTTGTCATCTGGCCTGAGCAGCTGTTAAGGCAAAACAGCTGCACTATGCTAAGGTCAACAACAGCGTCTATAAACCTGAAGCTCATGCAGTGTCTAGGGTATTAACTCAAAACCCCACCGATGTAGACCATGAAGATGATTAGATTGAACTAAATATTTTATAATGCTGTGCAAAGTTGAAGAACTCTACATTCACTTTTGTCTTTTTGTGTTTCCCATTAGGTACCGTAAAGTGGTTTTAAACAACTGCACTAAAGGAGTTAAAGAAATGTACACAGCCAGAAAGCAGCAGTGCCCAAACAGACCTCCTAAAGGACTCATGCTGACCACCAAAGATGCCAAACTTACTGCCACCCTTGGCAGCAATGTCACCTTCCTGGTGCATCTGGATGAGGTGAGGTTTCCTATTTTCATATCTTTAGGATACAAGATGACAGTCTGCTGTAGATTAACTAGTCATTGATGTTTGTCATAAACTGAATGGGAGAGCCCTGCTGCTTGTGAACTTTTAGGTAAAATTATTTAAGAAAGCAACACAAACAGAAGGCCATGGCAGCATACCCCCTGTTTTCCACCAGAAGCGGCAGCTGCATGAATAGAGCCAAAGTTCAAGAAAAAAAAAAATGGCGGTCATCTCAACAGATCAAGAGTTTCCCATCAGGCCTGAAGCGCAGACCATGAATCGGCTTGTGCAGCAATCGTTTCGGTGTCAAGTCCAATTTTTGCCCTTGCACCAGCCGAATTTGTGACATATCGCAGGAAGTGGGATGGAAAAAGTAGAGAATTCATTTCCAAAATAAAAACGTCTTTCAAATTAAACAGCTGGACCATGCAATGATATGAAGGTGGATCTGCACATAAGCAGGAGATGAAGACACATGTGAAGGAAGTGGGGAAGCCAGGGTGTTGTGTTTCAATGAACCCACTCACATGCGCAGCAACAATTTGATTATAATAAGATTTCTTGAGTTAGCTGAATATTGGGTTGCATGTAGAGGAGCTCAAGGAAGGATACACGCACACAAGAGAAACAAGAGGGTAGGGGACAGATCGGGTTTCATTCCAGGTGCACATGCACATTAGAAACAAGGGGGATTGGGGTGTCAAAACATCTAAGCACATGCACGAGATAAACAAGGGGGCATCGGATAAACACGCTGACACAAAGTAGTTGGGAGTGAAATCACTGCTGACTTTGGGTCTGGTGGAAATACATAGTCGCCTGATCGGATGCGAAATTCATAAGTGCAAAAATCTGTTCTGTTGGTATCCGGTGGGTAGCAGACCTAAGTCTCAGATGCTGATGGACTTGAGTTACACTATGACTTGATCTGGTTAAAACACCAGCTGAATCTCCAGGGGAACATCAATATCCTAGCAACAGCAGGATGGAAGTGAAATAGAAGAGTTTTACTATAAGACTAATGCAGAAAAATCAGTGTGTTTGTTACTGCGTAACAATGAGAGAGACCAAAAGTCCTGTGGGCAGTTGAAAAGATAGATTGTTGTGTTTGTAAAACGTTCTAAAAATATTTAACCCTGAAGCACAACTACTGAAGGTTGAGTAATGTCTGATGGAAAGTAACTGCACTCTAAACACTCTCTAAAGTTGAATACAGTCAGTTCCCTCTAAATCGCCCACACAATACAAGAGTTCTGAGCCAGAAAGAGAAATAAAAGACCCCACCAGAGACCCTGTTAGTGAGTGAAGGGCACTGTGCTCTGAGCCAGGCCTGCCAGGCTGCCTGGTCACCAGGAAACTGCTTCACATCTTCCTCAGACGGACTACGCTCTGCTGATATTAACTGCAGGCTTTAGGGCTTTAGCAACAAGAGTGTTTTCCTGACACTACTAGAACAGCTCAAAGTAAGTGTGTGTCCCCCGGGGGGCTTGTCCAGGCTCAGTTGTCATATTACTTCGTGATGAGTTGAGGAATCGAGGCCTGTTTTCTTTCATTTAGAGTGGCTTTCTCTGATGGAAAGGGGAGAGAGGTGATGGAGGAAAGGAGGTGAGTTAGTTGAACGATGTGATCAAAGAAAGGAATTGTGGGCTAAAGGATCCTTGTGGCATCAGCCCTATTTGAGAAAATTCTCATGATGAATTCAAACTTTAATTTATATTCATGAAGTTGCGATGGCTGTATTTCTTGGGGAGAGCAAATGGCACTAAATATTTAATGAGTAGAAGACTCTGTGGCTCACATCCACATTTAAAAATAGAGTTAGAGAGGGTGAGAAACTGATACATGTTTTGGGATTTGATAAGGACTTCATCATATTTGGTTTTTGTGTTATTCGGAAACCTTTGTGCAGCACATTAATTACATTTAGAGATGGCATCAGTTTCAAGAAAACATTTAGCAGAAAAGTGTCTGGCTCATGCCTCAGTGGCATTTACCAAATTTCATCCAATGCAGTCTACATTCAGCATGGAAGAGAGGCAGATGGCAGGAACCCGGGAGATTTATTGCAATATTGCCATTATTTAGATACACGTTGTGTACGCTACTTTAGTAGTGTATAGAGAATTCCTGTAGGAATGCTGCACTGGAACATTTTCCAAGAACAATCAAGTGAAAGACAAGCGAGTCAGTGTTGCGCCGTATATTGTGAACAAGAAAATTATCTGACGTTACAAACAACTTATATTAGTTTGTATAAAGTCTGAAAGAGAATACACCTTTTTTTTTAGGTGTTGTAAATCGGGAATATATAAATAAAGATAAACAACTTCGTTCTTACGAGGTCTTATAGTAAATACAACCTGAACAATGCATGCTATATTATATCTTGTCATTAATTATTCAACAAAAAGTTAACCAAAATGCAGAAGCAGTCTCAGGAGTAGCCAGGTGCTACTAAAACTGCACCATTTAGCTCAGTGCTTCTTATCCTTTTTTGAGCCAATGCCCCCCTGCCTAATATCCAGGTCCCCTACTGCCCCCCAATATTAAAATGTATGATAAAGCGACATTCACACTGCTTACCTCTAAAACCATGCACAGTCACAGGGAGAACACAGAAAGATTGGGACGAGCTACGAACCAAGAACAGTAACCACCTCATGACTGAGCTGCCTCTACATGTTAATCAGTTCATGTAATATTTTGTTACACAGAAAACTCAGGCAAGTTGTTGATATGATGCACATTTTCATGAATGATTTTAAACCCATAGAATTGTTATATTTTGCTTGTTTACTCAGTCATAATTTATCAATAATTTTAGACCCACACTGCCATAAATTGACAACTATTTGTCAGGAAATTTCCCAGCACAAGGGATACTCCTTTTTCCAACTTTTTTTGTTTGAGGAAGAACCAAACCAGTCTCTTGGTAAGAGTTGTGCTAATGTGTCTCATGGTGACATTATCAGATTAAGAAAGAAAATGCCAAATTAAGCTTTAAAAGCAGTTCAGAGTGGTGCCTTTTTAGGTGGCATGTTTCTTCCTTTGGGTTTTATGACTTTGCAGACTTTTTGCATGCACAAAGAAAACACAGCCCAATAAAAGAGACAAAAACACACTGTGGTCCCTTAAAGGGTTTACTAGAGGCCTGCATATTGCCAAACTAAATCTTAAAAGAGGTGCAAAGGGTAAATTAAGTTTCTTTGTGTGTTTTCTTTGTTTGGCTCATTATAAAAAAGCAGGTACAGTAGATTAAATGAGAGATTGACATAAAGTGAACTCTGACTGGTCAAAGTAGCTTCATTT
This sequence comes from Atherinomorus stipes, assembly GCA_023101725.1. Classification (NCBI taxonomy): domain Eukaryota; kingdom Metazoa; phylum Chordata; class Actinopteri; order Atheriniformes; family Atherinidae; genus Atherinomorus; species Atherinomorus stipes. Next base: position 104,096 of record JALJCO010013057.1, on the reverse strand, counting down.
TAGCTCAGTGTTGCATTGAACCAGTTTTTCTGAAACAGCTAGAGCTAGAACTGTGTTTACTCTGGAGCACACACTGTTGACAGCACGCTTCCCTTTTGTTATCTGAGACTTGTTTCCTTCTTAAAACATTCAGATTGCTCTCTCATTTTGGGGTTTCATTGTAACTTTGGCCCCCTTTAAGGTGAGAAAAGGATTAAGGATTCCTTTACATTACATGTCAGCTCAGTTTCTGTGTGGAGCCCCATCCTTGTCTGTGGCTATCCATTCTTTACACACTCAGTCCAGATCTCGTCAGAAGTCGATCAACTTTTGAAAGTTCACACAGTGTTTCGTTTTTGTTTCATATGAGGTCCCTGTGATCTGAATACAATAAATTAGTCTGTTTTCATCTTTATCAGCAGTTTTTCTCTTTTTTTCCCCTCAGTAACATTTGTGAAAAGATGTTGTAGAGTTGTTCGTGTTCATGTTATCCTCTCGTGAAACCTATTTCTGCCCCAATGGAAAAGCTTGATGAATTTCCTACCAATGAACAATGGGATTGAACATGACAGCTACATCAGGCTACAGAGGATTGCAGCTAAAATATTAAAAACGTAGTTCAGTTTCAAGCTCTGTGTAGCCAGAACATCAGGAGAACATGTTTGGCTGTGAGTGAAATTGATATATTCTAATTCTACTATTGTTCACTGCTTTTTTTTCATTGAAGGTGTCATTACCAGAAATCACACTTTTTCATGTTAAAGCGTGTGTTGAAATAGGATCGCAGTTACTTTTTTTTTTTTTTTTTTTTCGTATAGCGTCAGTTCAAGACAAAGTAACCTTAAAGCCCATTTATGCTCCCTCACGTACATAAATGGCGACGTCCGTTTCATGTGTTGCCCTGTGTCTCCGTTTTCATACTTCCATGTGTCTACTGCGTTTCGATGGTTCATATGTCTGTTTGTCCATGAGGCGGCAGTGCTAAGGTCATAGTTGATTTCCCTGTTTTGATGTGAGTCTACACCTCTGGTGTCAGTAACGCAGATATGAGTGTATTTTCGGTCACACTCGCACAGCCTCCCCTCAAAAGCTCCAGCCATGTCTAAAAATGCTCTTCTCTGTTTGTTTGGCGTCTTCTTTCTCAGGCGCTTATATTGAGCAATTTAGCTTCTGCGGTTTTGTGTTGTTTTCATCCGGTTCCTGTTCTTCTCTGGTTTGTTCCTGCATATCAGCTACACAGCTCAACACTGACCCCGCGATTTCCGGTAGTATTGCTCCGTCTTCTGTGTCGAGTGACGGACCAACAAGCCCCTCGAAAACGCACCAAATTATGTTTGTAACAATTGCAGATGACAGACGAAACAGTCCATCTGTCTACATATCCGTCTTCTGTGTCAAGCATAAATGGGCGTTTAGGGCGCTTAACAGACAAAAATTCAAGCCATATTCATAATAGCCTAGCTAAGGAAACCAACAGGCTGAATTGAATTTTGACTTGACCCGGTCCAATCCCCCATCCTGAGCAAGCACGGAGTGGTGGCGACAGTGGGAAGGAAAACACCCTTTTAACAGGGAGGAAAAGCCTCCGGCAGAACCCGGCTCAGGTAGGGCGGCCATCTGCCTCGACTGGCTGGGGTGGAGAAGACAGAAAGAGAGACCAACAGATACGGCAACTTTTATCCAGCCAGACCTGCTAAGAGAGGAGAAACACAGTTAATGATGCAATACTGTCACAAGTTAAAGCATGCCAGAAACTCCGGAGTGTGAAAGTAGCTTTGTTTTTGAGTGTGGGGTCTTTCTTCACACCAGAATCGGCCACATTCGATTTGGCTTCTCATCTGAGGATGATGTCCTCCGTGGAAGCTGCTAGCTGCTAACATAAACTTGCCTCTTTTCCACCACTTGATCTCAGCTGATTAGCTGCCAGAGAGTAGCGATTGATGACGTAAAAAATAAATGTCAGATTCAGTGTGACTTTTGTTTTGCCAAAAAAAGGCTCATTTAAAGGCGTTGTAGAAGATGTTTCTTTCAACAATTTTTGCAATATTTGCTAAAATTGGGCTCACATACACTATGATTAATTAAAGGTTTGAATATATAAATATTATTATACATCAGCTGTGAAAGTAATGGGGCTGGAAAAACATCTGCCAATCATCTCTGCATTCCTTAACTTTATCATTTGTCTACTGGCTCGTCAATCACTTTTACTACCGTAGTAAGAACAGGTAATAGGCAAGACTGATTAATGAGAGTGATTGATTGGTGAGAGCAATACTGCAACCCGGAAGCTGCGCGCACTCGTCTGACGTTTACAGCAAGTAGCTAACATCATTCTGCTAGCAGTTAGCAACGTTCAGACAATGACATCTGCGTACTTGCGTTTGTGAAATGATACCTGCTGTCTGCCAAACACCGGGGTGGCTCGTGCACGTTATTCTGTGGCCTGAGGAGCGAGCTGTGAATCTAGCAGGTTGGTCTTGCTAACAGTCTCTGCTTTCTGAAATGCTGAAAAATCTTCTATAATGCCTTTAACTGCCCTGTGAACATAGCTTATTGTTCAAAAAGATGTTTCTGGCATATCCAGATGTCTACATAATAACATTTTTGTGTTCACGTTCTTCACTTTAAGCATTTCTCCTTTGAGTAATGTCAAGTCTGCAGTTTTGCCCCCAAGAGCCACAGAATGCATCTTTTTGTGTTCTTGCCCTTTCAGACACAGCACGGCATTGTCATTCCTACACTATGAAAACTGTCATTGCTTTGGACCATGCAATGTCAGATGAAGTGGAATAAAGGTTGAGGTCAAGCACAGGCAGGAATCACCGGGTAAACCTTGACCACTGGGTGCTTACTAACCTCTGGATCTCAAGCCCTCCCCTCTCTTCAAAGAAGCTGTTACAGTAACTATAGAGGGAAATAAAATCCAGATTACCCATCTGCACTTAAACATACCGTGCATTTGTGGAACTTAAAGGAATAATGGAGGTGTGAAGGGGGTCGCAAAACTCAACACGTATGTCATACGTGCACATGGATTTCACAATTTATTTGCACTGGAAGCTTTTGGAAAACAAAAATGATCACAGATAATTATGCCATTTTTAATGTAAGTATTATCTTAACAATAGGACCAAAATCTTTGACTGAATCTGCTCACAGCTTCTCTCTCACCCTTGACCAGTCCACACTAAAGATGTTGGAAGTGTTGGGCACTTGTGACTCATGTACAGCACTGACTGGTGCATATGCGCCATTAAACACTGCCACGTCCCTCCTGCTGTTGTCTAAAAGTATACCTAGCTGCAGCCACAGACCCAGAGGCATGTTGTGAAACTGGGCGTGGTTTGTAGTGAAAATGGGCGTAGTTTGCAGTGACATGGGCGAGTGGTCTTTAGGGTTAAAGGAGGGGTTAGGGTTAGGGTTAGGTTCCACTCATTGCTATGGTGGGCGTGGTTATAGGGGCGTGGTTTGTAGGGGCTCTGGCTGCAGCTAGGTGCTACTCATTGTCGAGGTAAAGTTAAGTATAACATCTTGTCTTTGTGGTATTCCGCTGAATACATTATGTGTGTAAATGGATTTCCAAATCCCTTCTTTAGAAATGTATTTATGTTATCCACAGCATCCTGTTGTTTCAGCGACCTGAGTAACCAACGTCAAGTTATTCACACAGATCACAGCAGATGGTTGCCTCATTATGGAAAAACAAACCACATCAAAACACATAAGGGTTAATTCATGGCTATCACTACAACAACTAATATACAGATTTACTTGTGTTTACATGAATGTAGACATGAATGTAGATTTACTGTTGAAGTATTTGCTGTAAATATGTGTATTTGGTTTGTTCTCCTCTGAGACCAAGGTGCATTTGATGGCACTGATCCACAGATTTATTCTCTCAGAGTAGTCTTTACTGGACGGAATGCGGTAAAAATACAATCCCGGCTTTTCTTCATGGCAGTTTGTGCACCAACCACACAAAAACTCTCTGGCATTTTCAAGTAGCACATAAGTGTGTGTTTCTGGTTTGTTCAGAGCACGTGTGTGGTGGGCAAGTGAACTGTTTTGCCCTCCAAGGTGGTGTCGAATAAAACTGTTATATCACATGAAAACTATCAATATGCAGTCACACATCTTCTCACCCAATCCAGCACCAGTGAAGATTCTTAAGACAGAGCCCACATCTCCCCTGTCCTCAAGAACCTTTACTGGATTCCTTCCCTCAACCCATCTAGTTTTAAGTCCTCCTCACTTTGAAAGCCCTCCATAACAATGCCTTCTTCTACCTTATGGAACTTCTTCACCGCTACACTCCATCTCAGCCTCCAGGCCTCAGACTCCAACTTCCTACCCCCACCACTGAAGACCAAGCACAGAACCTTGGGGAACAGAGCCTTCACCATAACAGCCTCCTTCTTACTGGAACTCTCTAAGAAGAAACTCTTTGGCTATACACTTAATGCAACAGGAAATAAAAGAAAAATATCCACACAGCAGTAAATTTTAAAGCCTCACAGTTGTGTAGAATTAAGTACACGTTAAGAGTTTGTGGCCCAAAAAAAAAAGGAATCTTCTCGAAGTGCTGCCTACACACTTTTCTCCAACCAGCTGACAAAATATGACCTGTCACTGCAGAAAGACAACATAGTCTCTGCTGCAGGAATAACCAGTCATGCTCCAGAATTATTCAGCATCTTTTGTCACACATCACACTGTGAGTCTGTGGGTTCAGGTCTGACATGCACCTGAACAAATGCTGGCCTTGTGTATCCAAACCTCTTGTCAGCCTGTTTAACTGGGCCATCATTGTAAACCAACAGTTTTGTTCCAGCCTCAAGGCTCCAGACCCTGATGTATTTGGATCAGCTCAGCCCTGGGAGACACACGGATACAAAGAGTGACATTTAGAGAGAAGGGTCAGCATCACTCTCATGCAGATTAGCGAATCCCACTGCGGCTGATACAGACAGAAAGCATGAGCACAGACGGAACTGCAGACACTGAGAAGAGCTGAGTGACATTGGCGCCACCAAGCCAGAGTCTTGTTTGCATGCCAGCTCATTACAGTTTTAAACAATAAGCCACACTGGAACACCCTGTGTTTTAGCCGTTCGTTATTCTTTCCAGCTACTTCTCAACGGTATCATTTCCCAGGCAGAGAAATATGAGACATCCCCAGAAGCCTCTGAGCAGTCTCCTGCGTTTTCACACTCTGACGCACAGAAAGAAGAGACTCATGTATGGAAACAGCAGAAGAGCAGGAAAGAGAACAAGAACAATGGACAGGGTGGTGTTTGTGTGTGCTTGGTGGAGATGGCATGCTAATGTAATACAAATGAAGATCCCAGAAGCTTTGTGCTGCATTGTGCCAAAGGGAGGCTGTGAGTTTGACTTCACAGGCCTGGGAGACGGATGCAGATTTGGTCGCCGTGGCAGCTGGAGCTACCAGCACCCGTGGCGTGCACTGATCCTCAGATAGCAGCAGATGTGACTCCCAGAGGAAACTACAAATGCAGCTTAAGACTCACAGACCATGGAGAGGCAAACACACACATGCATATATGAAATTCAGTTTTTTTCTTTCACACGACAAAACTCATTGACAACACATCACAAAAGATTTTGGAAATGTCCTTGTTTACTTCCCACTGTGTTGCATCCCTTTTCCTTTTCACTACTTCTACTCTTCGGCTGCTGTTTTAGAATTTAAATGTTTTCCCGTTTCTGCTGCTCAACATTTTATAGCCTGATTACTTTTCATTTAATTATGTAGCAAATGTTTTCTAATGTAATTTTCCCCATTATGATTATAACTAGTGAATTAACAGAACAAACTCAGCTCACTGAAAAGATTCCCTGAAGGGAATAGAAATGATGCTTCAGATTTAATATGTGATTTCCAGCAGTTTTGAGTTTGTGAGACAAAGAGCAACAACTGTATTATGAGCCACAGTTTGTTTTTTTTTTTTTTTCCAGTTTGTGTTGCAAAACTTTAAAAATCACAAACATGAAAGACAGAAGTGTCTTTAAAGGGTCAGATCTGCAAAGCTTGGCATAATAGTTTGATGCTGCAGGGAGTAGTTTTTCAGGGCATGTACTAACAATGTCAACATTTATAAACACAAAATGGAGCCAGCTCATTTAAATAATGACCAAACATCCAATGAGTAATTAACTAACACTGGCACAACTCGCTGGTTGTTTTATGGGAAATAGAATTATTCTTAAATAAAAAAGATGGAGCTTTAAACCTTCTACATCATGGCAACATTTCAGAACCTGAGTTTGAGCTAACCAGAGTATAATCTACAGCACACATGGGACATGATTGTGGGAGCAATTAATGGGTCAAAATGCAAACAAAAAGGGAAGAATACCTCCAGCCAGGAGGCTGCCAGGTTGTTGTCAATCCTTTAAAGGAAGAGGTGAGGGATTCGCCACATGAAACCACTGCAGGGTCGAGACAGATGGCAGACACGGGATGCTCCAATATTTTGTTTTCTGTCCATTTTGATGTTAACATTTTAACTTTAAACATACAGTATATCCATTTTTTAAACATTAATTACACTGAGAATGCACCTGAAAATCACACATTACGTATATGCACTTTTTCCATTAGTGACCTCAAGTCTACTGATGCTTTATACAGCTGCATATGCAGTCTGAGAAATCCCAGCAATAAAGGCAAAAAAGAAGGATTGCATGACCCCGTCCAGGTTGTGTTTGGTTTTCTCCAGCAAACTAAAAGTAATTAACTTGGGTCAGTGATTGATGTGGAGAAAGTTTGCTTCCCCATTTGCTCCCCCTCCCACACTCTTTGGAACAATCCTTCCTGGTAGAACCTTCACAGCAATGTTGGATTCCAAATCCTTCTGACCGTCCGTCCTCTACCACTTATCCAGGGTTGGGCTGCAGGATCAATAGCCTGAACAAAGAGACCCGGCCCTCCCCGGCCACATCTTCAAGCTACCCCAGAGGGAACCTCAAGGCATTTTTAGGCCAACTAAAAATGGCTTCTCCACAGGGCCCCCTCCCACTGGCAAATGGCCAAACAAACTCCCCAGGGAGGCGTTCAGGAGGCATCCTGGGGAAAGGGGCACCACTAAGTTGGTGTGCCTCAGTCTCTCTGTTGGACAGGTTGTACTGGAATGATGAACTTCCCCCCATGGATTAATAAATATCTTGATGAACTGATTAACCGGATGCCTGAGCCACCTACTGAAATCTGGCTCCTCTTGATGCAGAGGAGCAGCAGCTCTTCTTCAAGCCCCTCCCTGATGACCAAGCTTCTCACCCTACCCTCTATGGGAGATCCCAGCCACCCTGAAGAGAAAATTTATTTCAACCCAAATTCATGCATAATATCGGACTCAACTGACTAATGAGAACTTTCAAAATAGACTACTCTGTGTCAGAAAGTTTGTTCCTTTACAAAAATTCAGGGTCTTTATGGGTGACACGATCACTGTTTTTCCTGTCCGTATTTCAGCTCATCTGCTTGTAATCTTCCTTTGTAGTGAAATAAATCTCTGCTGCGTTTCAGGGTGACTCCATGCGGACCAATATCCAGCTGGATTTTGGTGATGGCACAGCCGTGTCGTACTCCAACCTGAGCTGGACTGAAGAGGGGATCAAACACGTCTACAAGACCGCCGGAATATTCCGTGTGTCGGCGCTGGCAGAGAACACGCTGGGTTACGACACCACCACACTGTTTCTGCATGTCACATGTAAGTGTTCACAAACTGCATTGTTTTTGCTCCTGTATGTGCAAGTACACACATTTTGGTGTTATGGCGTTGTTGCTGTGTTTGTTTGGAATAAATAAACAGAAACCAGCTGTTTCACAGTATCATAGTCGAGAACTGTGGCTGGGAACCTCGGCCCTCGTCCTGCAAGTAATAGATGTTTCCCTGCTCCAACACACCTGATTTAAATTAATGAGTTACGGTGCAGAACTTGGAAGGCTTTTGGATGCTTTTGATTTGAATCAGGTGTGTTGAAGCCGAGAAACATCTAAAACCTGCAGGACTGGAGCCCTTGTAGACCTTGAGGGTTTCCCACCACCGCCCCAGATTCTTCCTCACCTGCTACGACACTGAACTGGGAGGATAATATGATGAAATGACCTGATGTTACAGCTAGCAATATACTGTATTTTTGTACTTTGTTGAGTCCTATGGTGATAAACAGGAACGCTATAGACTTACATAGTGACGCAGTCAGCTGTGTGTTGATAGCGAGACACACTGCTGTTTAGTGTCCACGAAGACAAATGTTCAACACCGAGCCAGTGTCTGGATGATTCCTGTCAGAAGGCTTGAGTGGTGGTTACGGTGGATTTTTTTTTTTTTTTTTTTGAGTTAAGGAGAATGGAGAGTTTGAGACAGTGGGCTGCGCCCGGTGGTTGGTCACGTAGCTGCGTGGCTGCCGTCCTATGGTGAGTTCGCTCAGTTTACAAGGTTCATATTTAATTGTTTTCACAAGCTGCTGCAGCAACGTACGGCACAAAATGTCCAAGACCGCTTTTTGGGTTTAACAATATCCACTTTTCAGTCATTGAGTTTGGGAGCTCTTCCCATGTGTGTTGTTGATTTAAGTATGTCCTCAGTGTAAAATATCCTGTAACCGTGGTAACCTGAAGCCCTTGGCAGAAACAAGCAGACATGGGGGCTCCCATGGTTTTGGCCGTGAAACTTGTCTATAGGTCTAGATAAAATTAGCTCAACTCACGTGTCTCAACTTATATGTTGTTGCCTTAGTACAAGAAAGCATCTGTAGCATTTATCGCTCTTAAACTGAATCAAACCTGCACTCGCTTAACTGAAGAGCTGCAGCCTCTGTATATAGGGCTACTGTTCTACTACAGGAGGTGAACACAGTAGTTGTTTATTTGATTTCGGGCCATTTTGAGTTTTCTTTTTCTCAAAAATAAAATGTCACATAAAAATTTGAATGTCACAATACCTTGCCACACCTACCTTACCTGAATCGTCATCCTTCTGCGAGTCAAAATCTAAATATGTTGATATACATTAATTCAAGATTGTATTTAAAAAATGTTTTTTTTTTTAGTCAGATACCCCATAGAAACGTCACCACAAGCGTGATGGTAATGACATTTTACAGCTTTTAGCTTACTGTGCTAAAATGGTTAGCATAAATAATCTTTTAGTCAGATAGAGCTGTACAATGTTTTTATAAGAATCTGAAGTTTTTGCACAAAAAAAAAGCTGTTTGGTATTGAAACGTAATAAAAATATCATGCAACTTGTCAGTATAAATTGGGGAAAAAAACTTGCTATTCCAGTGTTTAAATGGCCGTCTTCCTTCTGTCCTGGCATGTGCTTGAGTTGCAGCACAAACTGAGAGGCAGTTAAAGAATCAGATTTCGAATAAACTTTATTGATCTAAAAACATTTAACGTGGTGGTAATGACGGCAATATTAAGAGACAGACATATATATATATATATATATAAAACAATTAATGGACTGGACATTTTTCTCAAATATGATAAGAAATCACTCATTCTATTGTATTTTAAGGAATTTATACAAAAAACTGCACAATTTTATCATTATTTGGTAGAAAGAAAAAGCACTGCATATCTAAAACCTATTCTGGCGATAGAGGGAAAACAGTAAAATAGCTCCAGAAAAATGCTTTAAAAGATTATGAAAAAACACTTTAATGAGCTTGATATCTTAGGCAGACTTAAGAAATTTTGTACAGTCACCACTGGTCATTAAAGTATACACTGTACATTTATATTTTTCTTAAAATTCATCAGGGACACAAAAAGGCCCAAAATCAAATAAACATCCAGTATGCAAATGCTAAGCCACAACAAAACCACAAATTATTCATGATCATCCATCTGGTCTCAGCTTCTGGAGTACAACATTTTAGACAGTTTCTAAATCAAGTTTAAGCTGCAATAGCTTCAGGGTTTGAAAAACAGGAGAGCCGAAAGGAGCTCGGCTCCTCTGAAATGCAGGTGATCTCACTTGAAAACGCTCACCTGAGACTCTAAGAGGAAGTTCCAGTAAGTAGCCCACTTTCAGATTATACCTCATTCTATTTTACCAGAGGTTTCTGATCTTTCTTAAATAAAAAGTTTTTTTTCAGGGTTTTTTTACTTGACACACAATGCATGTGATGTTTCTTCCGGCATTATGGACAGCAGCTTTGTTTGTTGCCCAAGAAGTAACTGCTAAAATTTACTTTTTATGGTTGTTAATTAAAACTTTCTGTCACTATATGACAAGTTTGTATGAGCTGCATACAGTAGTAGTTGAATGTTTTTGGCAGACTGTACAGTACCAGTCAAAGTTTGGATACATATTCCCATTGAGTCTAAATGTAAAATGTGTCTAAACATTTGACGGGTGCTTTATACTGTATGTTGTGCATGTGGCATGCAAAGTCATGGTGGACATCCAAAAGATAAGGTGCCTCCAAAAGATTCATTTGAACCCTGATTATCTTGATTCCACATAATGTGCCTTTAACTTTGTTGACCAGTTAAGGGAAATAGAGTCATGCTTCTCTGGCCTCTTTCTTCTGCTGTTGCTACAAACTCCAGCAGAAAAACCATCGTAAGCATTTCTTCCGTTCTCTATGCAGTGAATCATAACCCATGAAGCAGACTACTCCGTCCTATTTTGGGCCCCTTTTTTTGTGGACCAGAAGTGAGCCTAATACAGGAAGCAATTTCCTTGTGAGCCACATGTGGTGGTCATGTGGCTGAGTTGTGGCAACACTCTCAGTTTGGACCAAATTTGGGCCAAACATTTTTGCTATCTTGGAATTCCCCCTTATGCCACAAACCAAAAAAAAAAAAAAAATTCCTCAAAGTAGAAGTTGACTATGTGTCTTGCTCTAAGTATCAACTAACGGATTCCCACATACCTACTGTAAGCTGTGGCACACTTTGTCTCAGCTCCTACAAAACTCCCAACAAAACATTTGTAAGCCACTTTATTATGTATTTTTTATGAATTCTTGGCTTGCTCTCCATTTTCTAAAACTTAACATTGCAAAATCTCAAATCTTAGCAAGTGTATTTTTCTAATTTTTTAGTCCAAATATGTCATTACACTCAAAATAAGACAAAATTTCCTACAGAGAAACATTTCAGTGAGACATAGGAACTTGTTTTAAGCCAAATGCATCTTATTTCAAGAAATTTTCAAAGAAAATTTTGTTTGTTCTATTAGCAGAATGTTTTTGCTCATTACAAGCAAAAAAAATCTTGTCCTCTTAAAATAAGTTTGAAAAAAAAAAAAAGGTTTTTTTTTTTTTTTGTTTTTGTTTTTTTTTTTCAGTGTACAAGGACCGAAGAAGTAACCCCTATCAGTTCCATGATTTTAAATATTGGAGCAACCAACACCAAGTTAAATGCAAGGCATTTTCCAGAGAGCAAGAATATATTCAACATGCATGGTCTAGTCTATGGATGTAATGATATGAAAATTTCATATCAAGGTAAAGGATCACGGTTATCATTTTTATCGCGGTATTACAGAAAGCCCCCCACCATCTTTAAAAATATCCTAAATGAGTCTAAATGTCTACTTTGTACTTTAGAAAGGGGGGAAAAATCTTAAGAGAACTGGGGTCTGTTGCACAAAGAAGGTTCAACAAACTCTGAGTGTAACCCTGAACTCTGAGTTGATCGACTCTGAGATTCAAAACTCTGAGTTTTCAGTCCCAGAACAGCTGATTTGAGTTGGTTTAATCAACTCAGGGTAGTTCAACCCGGGGTTTTAAACATGCTCTTCCATGATAAAAGCCAGCATCAATTGAGCACCGATTTGACGAGTCACCATGGCAACGTAGACGCAGAGGCGGGGCTGCAATTGCCATTGAATGGAACGAACTTCTAAAGCTTCATATGGCGAGTTTGAACTGCTGGTGCTGCAATTTAAAAAAAAAAATGTCGGCGTGGGAGAACATTTAAGTTAAATGCTGTCATTTACAATCACAATGATGTTATAGAGTAGAACTGTTTAATGGTAACGCGAAAGTCTCAGATCGTATCAGTATGATTCCGGCAAGTTTTGTAAATAATTATTTGGTCGAATGGTGTGCGCATCTGCCTTTCACGGGGGAGGCTGGTGTTTTAATCCAAGTGCGTACTTTTATCGCAGTCATTTTATTCATTTAACTTGGGTGCGATCCCGCGGGGAGAAGCGCTTTTGTCAGCAGGATTAAGATGAAATATATCCGTCACATTTCTCAAATGCCCTACATCTCCAATTAAAGAAAAAAAAATCTATTTGTGAAAAAACGCAGGGCAATAAACAACAGCCTATTAGCTTCGAGGGGAAAGCGTATGGCAACATGAAAAAATATCACATCTGGGATCGAACAACAACTTTCTGCGTGACAGACATTATCCTTGTTGATCTTCCCAGAGATAGAGACAGCGTAATGGTCAAATAATCAGCACAAATCATCTCTCGCAATCGGAGCGATAGGACCTCCAGCTGTCAGATACGGCCAGTGATATTATAAATGTACGGAGGATCAGCTTGTGTATGTAGATGAATGACTGTGATGTGAAACTGTAACACCAGAAATTACAACTGTCGGAAAATAAAAGAACTTCTATCCGTGGTCTGATAACGATCGCCGAGTGTTTAACTCTCCGTAGAAATGCAGCATCTTAATCCATGAAATCCTTATCGAAAGAACACGTCTGTAACCTACCAACTCTGATTTATTTATAACATGTTTTATTTGATACGGCAGCAGCCAAAACTGACCGCTGACTGAATGAATGAATGAGGAAATAAAACGGTGAGTGTGGCTGAAAGTGGGCGGAGACAGCAAGAAACTCACGGTTTCTCCACACTAACCTGCTCCCTACCAGGTTAGTTTCAGAGAGTCTGTTACCATGGTAACTGACCGAGGGTTTAAGTTACCCTTCTTCATGCAACAGGCTAGAGTTACTCCTCTTTCCCTGGGTTGAGTTACCTACCTTTGTGTTACGGAAAACTCAGAGTTTCCTGAATTTCAGGGTTAAACAACTCAGGATTTTCATTAAACCTGCTTCGTGCAACAGACCCCTGTACACGTGGGAGCCTTCGTTATCTTCTATGAGCAGCATCACTGGGAGTTTTTCCAAGTGCAGTAATCAGTCACGGTTTTAACGATAATTAAAAATTTAAACGGTATTACTAATCGTTGGGAATTTTATCTCGGTTAACCATTTTACCAGTTATCATTACATCTCTAGTCTAGTCTTCATTGAGCGAGGTTGATCATCACTTCCAGTCATGCATGATAGTGAGGCAGATGTAATCTCACAAGTACAAGCATATTGCTTGAAATAGACTCCACTAGAATTTACTGCAATCCTGCACAAATTAAAGTTCACTTGTAAACACGTAAACTTACATCCTGTAATTGCAAGTTGACAGAGAGGTCTGTGTTATGCATAATGTACCTCAGAAGTAGGAATTGAGAGCTTGGAATTATCACCTTTGATCTGCATGTTTGATGCACGACGTGAAAAAAACAGAAATCTGGCTGCCTCCATGATTTCTTTGTTGCTTCGCTCATTGACATTTTACTGCAGTTTACATCATTTACTGAAGAAATGAACTAAAAGGTTCTAAAGGTTTTGCAGGATCAAGAGCAACAACACAACAAATGAAAGCTTTGAACATTCACTGTTCGCTGTCTTTTCAAGGTATGGTGCAAAGTCCTGGAAGTTAGACAACTGAATTTGTTTTTCTTTGATTCTTTCTGGCACAGTTGTGAAGAATCCCTGCGTATGTTTTATGTAATTACACTTTAAAACCTTAATCCATGTCCACTCCTTATATTCGTTGTCAAAAGGATTTAAAGTTGGTTCATATTTCCTCTGTTCGCATAATAAAGGAGGCAAATATTTAACATGCAGGGGTGTTGTATATTTCCTGATGCGTTCAGCTCCTGGTGATAGGTTTACATGACAACTGATTCAGGCTAAAGTTAACTGTGCTGACCTACTATACAGCAGCTAATCTAAACACAAACTAATTCTTGGAAAATGGTTGAAAAACATAGTGGGAAGTGGAGCTGTGAGACAACTGCAGCTGATCACAAGTTATCTGAGGATGCAACGCAGAAGAAATCAAAAGAAGTCTGTGGCAAACATAACACATTAGAAGGTGGTCATGCTTTCCAGCTCTGTTCAGACACAATAAAATGGTGCATCGTTTTAACTCTCCATGGAAATTATACAAGCTCCTTTCAGCAAATGCTGAATTGTCTCTGTATCATGTTCATTACTGTTTCACTGATTTGTTCAATCCATTCTAGTTGAACCTCTTCCCATTCCCATCCACCAGCAGGTGTGCTCTGTATTAATACATCTCTAAAAATGGTAATTTTGCCTGAATTTATGTCACAGTGCAGGTCATACCATCAGGCAGAAATTCTGAAAACTGCATCAGTGATTTTTCAGCTTAGCTCATTTAAAGCCAAATGAGTCTCACCTTCCTGCATTCACACAAGCACACATGAACAAGAAAGACACACGGAGCATCACAAAGTGGGGATAAAGATTAGTTCTGGTTAAAGAGGATGAGAGCGAACAGATGCTTGTGCCACAGCGCAGCACTACTCAACACCGTTGTTGGAGGTTCTCCATGAAAGTGTGTTACATCTGTCCACAGCAGGAAATGTCATCCCTGAGATTAGTGTACAGCAACGCAGGCCGCTGTCGGGTTCCATTAGGTTCTTAGTGATGAGGTTCGCAGCATTTACTTGAAGGTATCACATCAGAAAATACATGATGTCATAAACACCTTTTCAGTGTCAGAATGGGACTTTTTTTCTTGGTGTCAGCCACAGTAACACAGTCTCCAGGGCCTGTTAGGAGATTTTGATTTTTGCTGTCACTTACTAATGCACGAGATTCAGTGACAGCTGATGCTGTGTTGTTTGACTGCCTTACTTAAACAACCAGGAGGTTTCAACTTGAGCACACTCAGGACAGAACTAAACGGGAGGAGGTCTGCTTTACCTCAGGCCAGAAAAGCAACTTGGAGTCCAAACCTGCAGGAATTGTGATGGATGCAATGCAAAAAACATTACTGTTCAGACAGACTTTACCACATATAAGAAACTCTTTCAGACTGACAAGCAGAAGATATATATCGTGAACAGAAATTGGCTTTGGGGTTAGGTTGTTGTATTTTATACACAATTTCTTTGAAATAAATCAGATAATGTCACCACCTGCACTTTATTCCAGCTGTTGATCATGGAGGTGACACGTGTTTTAAGAAACTTTAGAGAGAAGTCAGATGAAACAGTTTGGGGGAAAACACTCTTCATGTAGTTGCAAAAGGCTGCATTATCTGAAAAGTGGTTGTCAGAATTTGCCGTCTTGCTTCTGCTTTTGTGTGAAATTTTGGGATAAAGATGTGTTTTTACACTTAATGAGAAGCAACATAAGTTTATTTGTGACACATTTAATGAACAAAACAATTTGCTTTTATAAATGCACTGCATTCAGTTTTTATTTATTACTTTATTCATTTTTAATACAAGGAAGACGTTCTTAATGCTACAGTCTTTGTTAGTATAAGTCATAATTCTCCCACATCACGGCTGACATCACACAATCCCAGCATGCAACAGTCGACTGTAGAAACTGCTGCCAGGCAACTCGTCGATTGCAGCTAAACTGGTAAACTACCGAGTCTGAGGCAGAGGCCGTGTCCGAGGCAGACAACTTCTTTCCTGAGGCTAACTCTGACATCTGACAACATTTTGTGTGAAACTTGATAACTTTTTCTTGATATGTGATAACTTTTGTCCTGACACCTGACACTTGACTCTGACAACAAGGATGTCCTAAAATGAGCACCATAACTGAGGCTTGGCTTATGCCTCATGAATACTTGACGCAGCAAAAATACACATCCATATGGTAAATTAACTTTGTGTCAATCACAACTTTAATGGAACATTATTATAAGTTTTTATGTGAAGTAAATTTGAAATTTAAGGTGAGGCCATGCATGTCTCAGCACAACTAACTTGAAATGAGCAGACTATAAAAAAAACAAAAAACAACAACAAAAAAAAAAACACTTTGTGCCAATCACTTTAAAGTCTCATGCGGTACGAGCACCTCTTTGGCTTTTGAAAGTCCATTGCTTTGTTATTACAATTTGTTGTGCTTAGGTGTGTTAAAACATACCTGAACACAGCATATCAACACCTCGTACCAGCTGTTCAGCACGGTATTGGAGAGCTGATGATTTGAGCTCAGGTCTCAAAATTAACATCCACCACCCTGTCAAATCTGGACTAAATTTGATCTTTGTGAATATAAATGAAAACATATTGACCAGTAGGGCAGGTAATAAATTAAGCAAATTATACTGGGTTATTTCATCAACTGGCAGTGCTATCAGTATATTTCCCATGAACACTTTTTTTGTTTTGTTTTTTTGATAAACTGTCATGATCCCCGAGGGGAAATTAGAGCTCTGCGTTTCATCTCTGTATGTATCAGAGACCAGTGGGCTGCTACTTGAGGCACCCAGGGTGCAGTGGGGGGTTAAGGACCTTGCTCAGGGGTCCACAGTGGTTCACCTGAATGCTGTAACAGGGACTCGAATCCGGGTCTTCCGCGCTAAGGCCCACAACATTACCACTGGGCTACCCACTCCCCAAGTGTTATGATATGTTATGATATGTCATGTTACATGACATATCGGAGAAATTCCAGTGACCGGCTCGTGTTTATTAGCAAAATACTGCTGAATGAGGAGCAAAATTTGATTTAGTGATGGTTGGATGCTGTAAGAATGAGGCTGGGTACAAGAGAAGAAAGTAAGGAACAGGGAATGGTAAAAAAAAGGGGGGGGGGGGGGGATAACACAAAAAAACCCCACTGGGTTATTTCATCAACCCAACCCAACTGCAAGTATGAATGTATAACTCATTTGCTATTTTCAAAGCTCAACATATCTGGACAACAAAGGCTCGTGGGAAATGCAAATGCAGCAGGAGTTTAACCTTTTATGATTATCCTATAAATTTGAATTATGTTTTTTACTTACCTTAGTTATGTTCACATTTAGTCAAAGTTGTTGAAAATCTGTCCAACTTGAATGTTCAAGTTGGCACCATGGGTATGAAGGAGAGTGTTAGGATGTAAACCCACCACCATCGATAACTTTTCACTATCTGTTAGAGATAGAAAAAACATTAGACTCTGGCTATTCAGGCTATTGTTCTGGCTGCTTCTACTCTTAACCATACTTTACTTTAAAGGTATAGTCCAGTACCCCCTGAAAATAAATGTTAGACTTG
Source organism: Atherinomorus stipes (assembly GCA_023101725.1). Taxonomy (NCBI): domain Eukaryota; kingdom Metazoa; phylum Chordata; class Actinopteri; order Atheriniformes; family Atherinidae; genus Atherinomorus; species Atherinomorus stipes. Next base: position 86,780 of record JALJCO010013057.1, on the reverse strand, counting down.
TGCAAGTGAAATCCATCTCAAACCGTGCCATTGGGCCTCTACTCTTGCGCAGTGGTGAGTTTGAATTCAACTCCCTCTCCCCTGTCTGTATTTCACTCTTTCGCTTTGTTATGGTCTGGTCGGGACATTTTTGGGTGGAGATTTCTGTTTATATCGCCAGCCAATAACAGAGCTAAGGGCATAATGTTGTGTGGGAATAAGCTCATGATTGGAGCAGACGCCAGTCACTCAAACTCTTGAAGGGAAAAAGAAAAAAAAAGAAAAACGGCAGATGCCTCAAAGAAAAGGTAAGAGCTTTAGATAATGCATGTTGGAAAACCAGGGTTAATATTGGTTTGGCTTTTACCCGCTTCTGAGCTCTGAAGGAGTCGTTAAAGCTGCAGGCTGAAGAATGAGGCGACCATTAGTCTGAGAGGGAGCACCGCTCAGTTTGAATACTGTTGTTTGCAAACAGAAACGGTGGGGGGACTCCGGACTCTACCTTTAAGTAAATATGGTTTTTGGTCATGTAGAGATAAATTACATGAAGAGATCAAATTTCCCATTTGGCATTAATATAGTAAAGAAAACCCACATAAATTTGATTAAGTTGCCCTGAATTTGCAGTAAATGCACAACCCGTTTTGTTGGGTCACATTAACTACTGCTGTGTTGGTCCAATAGTTACCCAATCTTTGGGTTGGGTCGGGTTGTTTTTAACCCGAAATTTTTTAGGGTAAAGGTGAAAGCCATGAGGATCAGGCGTGCAGATAGTTTGGGGTCATGCAGTTCAGAGTCTGAGTGCAAATTAACACGTCTAGCTTAAAGAACTAAGAATTTCCAAAGTGGAACAGATTCAGAACAGACTGAACATCAGGGCTCTGATCTTTTATTTTTTGCCCATTAAACAACTAGCTAGAATAGTTAGGTTTTTCCATTTTCGTTTGTTTGTTTGTTTTTAAGTGTGATACATTTTTGATTTCTTTTCAAATAATCCAAAATGTTGGACATAATATTTTTTTCCTTGATATTTCAGTGACGTTATAAAAAATCTGCTAAATCAAAGTTGGTGATTTCAGACTAATAGCAAAATTTTGTGCCTTAAGTCTGCTGGGAAAACCCAACATAGTGTTCTTTGGCATGTTCATGAAAAAAAAAATTCACACAATACAATTTAAAGTAACATGCATGATTAAATGCATTAAGTTTTAACCGGGTTCATTTACTTTTAAAAAGGTCGCTTCAAACTCTGATTGGCTGGAAACTCTAGGAACTTCTAAAAAAAAGTTTACTTGATCCACTTTCAGCAAATTCTGCAACCTCAGGATTTGGCACCTTCTAGTCATTGAGTGCACCATAAAATCCTCTGGATACCAAAGTATTCTGGAGTCAAATGTGAGACTAACTTTCTGGCTAGGCTGAAATCAGCCCATGCCAATGAGCACTGCAGACCTCATCCTGAAGTGACCTTTTAGATAAGAGTAGTCTGAATAACCACCACATCATATGAGAGGCAGGTGACATTGTTCTCTTACATGGTCAGTTGTATAATTGCTGCTAAGGGAGCTTCTACAAGGTGCTAAATCACAGGCTACATTTTTTGTTCACCTCATTTTAAGATCAGTTAAGACCGGATGACTTTTGGTCCATGTGTCATTCTTTTCTTCATATTAAATTAAGAATCAAAAGTAAGTAAAATAATAATAATAAAAAAAATGCTTTTAATTATTATTTTGGAAAGCTGTTACAAAAAAACAAAATCAGGCTGTTAGTCATTTTTAATTTGAATTTAAGATTTGCAAACTGAAACTATAAAAACGACAGAAATCAATTTTTATATTTAATTGCTGTGACCTTGGGTTTTGTCTGATAACACATCAGGTAGAAGTTTCTCTTAACTTTCCCAGCAGTTTATTAAGACAAAACAAAAACAAAAATACTGTATTGCCAACTCACACCCTTATTGTTAATAATAATCACACTGTCAAAACTAAATGGGTTCAAAACCAAAGAGGAAACTTAGACCAAGATCACACAGACGAGCAGGCTTTCATCTCCTGCCATCACAGCATGTACATTGTTATACAGCCTGCCACCTAAAAGGCAGACACTCTAATTGGTAAAGTCTGGCTCACTTTGCAGATATCGCCATATAAAAGATTCAGACACTAAACTGCAGGAGATGTCCTACTACTCTGGGACTTAGAGTTTGTCATGACATTCTAAAATTGAGGTGTTTGTTACTTCAATATATCTTTTTTCATATTCACTTTTATCCTGTTATATATGATGGCATAAAAAGAAATCCCACGCATCTAATTCACCCTATGAAATTTAACTTTTGGTGACATGTTCTGAAGTTAAAGAATCCTTAAAAATGTTTCATCCATCATTTCACATTAATTCACCCCAAGGCTTTTCTACAAGCAAATCCTTTCTGAAAGTTGATATATATGTTCCCAAAATGTTTGCATTCATTTTTCTTACTAACTTATCCTGTCCTCAATTTGGAGGTGTGGGTGGATCCTATCCCAGAATGCGCCAGACCTGAACAGCTTGAAGGTTTACCATAGAGCTAACACATGGAGATTCACAGTCACAAATCACACTTGCAGGTTATTTATCATTTCACCCCAGGTGCAGGTCTCTGGACTGTGGGAAAACACCCAGCTCTATCGACTTGTCATGTAAAAGTGATGTTATCTGAGGTGTTTTGCTCCTAGAAACAGTCCTCACAGCCCATGTGCTTTGGATTTTTCAGATCTTACCATTTTGCTTTTTCATGTCGGAGTGAGAAAAACACTTTAGGTTTTGCCTCATAAAAAGGTCACTCTGCAACTCTTCCGTGGTGTTTCTTTCACAGGTCCAGTGGAGCATGTCCAGCTTCTCGCTCCCTTTGTGGTCATAAGAAACAAGGAGGTCAACATCACAGCAGTCGTCCTGCCGAGCCAATCCCGTACTGTCACTTACTTCTGGTGGCTTGGAAATAACACTGAGGTAAATGCTGCAGAACAAGACTCATTTATTCATATTTTGCTTTACTTGCTTTTTGTGTTTGAAAGCTGTGTGAAGTGCTGCAGATAACCAACAGCTGGGTTTGGTAAAAGCTAACTTGTCTGCCATAGATTGCATTTATTTTGCATGTGAAATGTCTCCGGGGGAGTTATCTTTTTGGATCGCTTACTCAGCAGACTTCAGAGCAAACCGAGCTTTGAAGGGCTTGCTTCAGCTTTAACCAGTCCACCCTGACTTTATCCAGGGTCACCCAGAATCGTTTCAGATCTCCATCTATTAATCACTCCGGTGTCTTTGTCCATTACCAAGGAGATCTAGCAAAAGGTATATTTAGTCATGTGAGTCGATTGGTATGACCAATCCATCATCTTGCTCCAAACTTGAATAAGAAAACCATCTGATATCCATGAAAGTTTGTCCTGACACTAATAAAACTCGGGGCATTAATAACGCTGACATTGCTGATCCTTTTCATTGCCACCTTGAAGCAGACACTTCTGGACCTGAGAGTTTTTCTTCTAGACAAACTAACAGATTGATTTATCCCCTAGTTGTTCACTGATCAAGAGAAATATCAGTCGTCACGTTACCATGGAGACACTTTCCCCTTTTGGATTGAAATCATTCTGAAATAAGATCTCAAGAAAGCTGTTTACATGGGAACTAATTTATTCCAATTTAGTGTGTACATGCGCCATCATTTTATCAGAATGGTCCTGTCTGACATGCGCAGAATGATGCAACATGATTTATCTAAGAGAGATCTAAAAACAGATTGTGGTTTGTGCAGTACATAAATCAACAGCAGCCTGATACTCATACGCTCAAACTGCAAACAACAAAGAGACAAAAGTGTAGATGCAAAGTTTGAACTAAAAAGAAACTTTATGCTGCTGTCCAGGGAATTTAGTTGCTTGCCGCCATCGTGTAAAGTGAGGAACCATCACTTTTTGCAGAGCTTACCTCAATGGGTTTGGGAAATAGAATATTCTACCCCTGTGAAACTGAATGAAAATTCTTTCAGTTTGGCACTTTTCATTCGGAAAGAGGTGTTTACATGGATCATTTTCATTTTGATAGAGCTTTTAAACCAAAAGCAACCACTATATTTGGCTCCATGTCAACGTAGCTTGTGATGCATGATCCCAGAGGGTAAATTTTCCTGATTAATCACGTGGTTTGAGAGGTGTTGAAATATTAGAAGATTCAACTGAAACCCCAAAAGGCCATTTTGCTCTTGCACAGGCTTAACATGTTAAGCTTAAAAAGCACTTTAGTCTCTGTAAATGTTTTTCCAACACAAGCTTGAAGTTTCTCCCTGTCTTTCCTAAACTGCAAAGATTGCCATTGTCCACAGACAGTACAAAGACTTAAGAGATTTAACAGGTCCAAAGTTTGTCTTAAAGCTGCGGTGTGTAAGAATTACTGACATCTAGTGGTAAAGATGTGCAAAGACAGTAGCCTTCAGTGGCCAAAATTCTTCCATCATTGAAACATATTTTTATGTGTGAGTGGACGCATTAAGACACATTACGTAACTTTCTGACCTTTAACCTCTGCGTTCAGGACTGGTTTGATGGCACAGTGACATTTGCTTTGCACATTCCTTGAGCCGTTGCTGCCCAACATTATCTTGAAGCTGAGAAACTGCTCTTCACAACTTATTCCACCTGGACATTGCAGCTGAGTTTTGCTTTGTGCTAGCAAGCGGATATAAACACAATTGCTGTTTTGAGTACGCACAATGGCTGATTCAGCAGTGAAATGCAAAAAAAAAAAAAAAAAAAGAGAGAAAGGGATAAGGCAAGAGATAAGACAAGAGTGAAGATAAGAATGTCTTTTGCTAGCTGTAGAGATCACACAGTACAGGTAGGATGCAAGGTGGATGCTGTATTAGCCGTTGACATTGCCTGCGTTATTGAGAAAATCTGCCGAATTTCTGCAATGCATCTTTAAAGGGAATTTGTTTAAGTTCCCCTGTTATCTAGTCACAAAAATTGATTATTTGGTTCAAAAGCATTTTTCCATTAATCAGTAATCACACCCATCAACAAACTGAAGTGCTCCGATAAGTTCTAAATTTGCCGTTCATATCATTTATATACTGTATACATCGAGCGGGTCGGCTCGGTGGTGGCTACCATGTCGTGTCGCCATGTTTTTAGGTTCAGTAGAGCGTGACAGTAGGAAACAGAAACTCAACGGAGACACCAGAGTTGTCAGCTCAGATCGAGGTGATGCTTTTGAAAGTCACTGCGGTGCAGTGAGGAGGCACCGAGTGTTCCACTGATGCTGCATTCACGTGCAGTCGGGCAGATGGCCGTCAGTAACAAACCAGATGTAATTTTAATCACAGAAGCTGAGAGAAAGATGGTAAAACATGGGTCAGGGAAAACAATACGACATCGCCATGACAACATATCAGATGTTGACTGAAGTCACTGTAACTGACAGACCACGTCCTCACATAGAGGCTTGCTTGTGCCTTTACATGCAGCGGCTGTCGGCCGTCTGCCCGGTTTCACATGAACGCAGCATGAAAAGTACTGGCGGGTTGCTTGCGATATACAGTACAATTGTTACACAATGTTCCTTCAAAGAGCAATAGTTTTTATTGTTAGTCTATGAAAATGTGTTTGAAAATGCTGGAAAAGGACAGCTTGTAACACGTGGGTTTCAAACCCTTATGTAATTAAAAAAAAAAAGGTATCAAATTAATTTCTCTTATACCTCCCAGCCCAGGGGCATCCAGCTCTGGTCTTCATGGGCCACAGTCCTGCAGGTTGAATCTTTCTCTGCTCCAACACACTTGACTTAAAATGAATGAGTAATTGTGCAGTACCTCATCGACTCATTTGATTTGAGTCAGGTGTGTTGAAGCAAGGAAACATTGAAAAGCTGCTGAACTGTGGCTCTCGAGGACTGACTTTGGACAGCCCTGTCTTAGCCGGTCATCATGTCTCTTCAAAGCTCCTTTGTATGGTGTGAATGGCTTGAATATATGTTCTGCTGTACTTTCAGCTGCATATTTTAATATTTTTTTTCCCCCTTACCTCTCCTTTTATATGATGTCTAAATTATATAATATTTTTTTTGAATATTTTTTTTTTTTTTTAAATATTTCTCTCATCCTTTTCTATTTTTTTTTTTTTCCTTTTTCTATTTCCTCCTCCCTTTTTTCTTTCCCCCTTCTTTTTTTTTTTTTTTTTTTTAAGTAATCTTAAACCCCAAAAATCTCCACACTCGCCAAAGATGTTCAAATTAATTGGGAAGTCATCCATTTCTGGTCACGAGGTGTCGCTAAGTACTTGCTCGCTGTTTTTGTTGCTGTTAAGTGACCAGACTACTTGCGATGTGGAGGGATATTAGGTTAACTGTAAGACCACAGGTTAAAAAAAAAAAAAAAGATCTGTTGCCATTGACAGCGGTAATTTTATTGTTTTAGCGGTCATTATACGAAAATAATGACTGCTGGAACATTGTGAAAACCCATTCAAGTCAACGGGGCATTCAACATCATTCTAAAGAGCCGTATAATAAATACATAAATTCTGCCTAGTGATTGGAAACTGAAAAAAGTTGTTTAATTATAGACTTTTTCTCTGGTGTCATCACTGTTACTGCATAACTCAGAACATGAAAATCTCTTCTATCTTTGTGCAACTTCAAAACAAAATGATCAGGATTAAATTTATCAGATGAAAGGTAATTTTGTTTTAATTGCCTGTAAGAATGCTGAAAACAAGTTTGAATAGGTGGTTTACATCTGATAATAAAGAGAATAGTTGATTGTGCATGCATGGAGGCACTAACTCAAGTCTGTTTATCTTTATGCCTGCAGCCGGTGATAACTTTGGATGGGAGTATCTCATACACCTTCACAAGTGAGGGAATGCACACCATAACAGTCCAAGTGTCTGCAGCTAACACCATTCTGCAGGACACCAAAACCATAGCAGTCAAAGGTTAGTGTTTGTTAACTCTGCTTTCTTTCCAGCTCTCTGGTAGTCCCTACATTAAAACTGGTGTTACAAAATATCAGTACATGACTCAGTCTTGTATGAAACATCACTGAAACATAATTGATCCCATTGAGTAGAATATATCCCATCGCAGTCCAAATCTCTAAGGAATATGTCTTCATTTGATGTAGAATTATTCAGCTGCAAGTATCTGTAAAATGCAATGATGTATTTCCAGAGGATGAGTTGGCGTAAAGCTGTGACATTTTCTAATTATCAAGAAGTGCATCTGGCACATTTAGCCAAAGGGAAATGTGGGGGATATGAGAAAGCTTCTTCTTTTCATCAAGTGTTAACTACCTGAAAACTCAACTTGAGCAAAATGACAGTTGGCACAGCTCTCTGTGAATAATGCCCTCCGATCGGCATGAATTAACGGTTGATTCTCCCCCCACTCTCCTCGACAGAATTCTTCAAATCTCTGCTTTTATCTTTCTCCCCTAATCTGGATGAGTTCAACCCCGACATACCCGAGTGGAGGCAGGATGTGGGGAGAGTAATTAAGAAGGCTCTGCTCCAAGTGAGTGAATTTCATTTTCGTTGTCCTTCCCTCTCTCTTCCTTTCCTCTGTCCATATCTGTCTTGCGCTGCTTTCATTTCTGTCCTTTCAGTCTCTGCCTGCGCTTTTACAATTATCTCCGGTACCCTTTTCCTGCCCAATACTCCGGGCTCACTGATGCAGCAAAGAGAACGCCCTCGGGCCACCCTGAGATTCATCATCAGACAGATTTGAAGACGTCTCTGCTTCCTCCACTCCCTCAATAGCTTCATGATGGCACCATTTCCTTAATTTCAAAAGTCACAGATAAAATTATTTCGGAACTTTGTGCACAGGGGTTTCTGGTGGAGACCTGAGAGTGACGATACCTGTCATTGTGTCTAATGCATGTGTGTGCACTTGATCGTAGGAGGGGTGCAAGGGCTCCCAGTGTGTGTGGGAAGCTCACCTATCATTGCTAAGTGCTCTTCATCTCCCCATTCACAGCTCATGAATAGCACGCTGTATTAGATGGCTGTGCTCGGAGCCATCCTCGCAGCATGAGAAATGCAGGTGAAGGGTTTTGGTGGAATATTTTATAATGGTGGAGGGAGGATGGGAGTCAGATGCAACCCCAATGACCCTATCACAAGCCCTTCTTTTTGAGGACGTTTTCTGAGCTTTTTTTCCCCCACAAAAGTAAAACATCACAAGAGTTTTCATTAAGATTTTTTTCTTATTAGAGATTAATTTCTTTCTACATTAGATGTGTTCAGTTTTTTTCAATAAATAATTCAGATTCATTTGTTTAATGTTAAACTAATAAGCAATTTATATTGATTATATGAGTAAATGTATAGTTTCAGTCAAAAGTTTGGACAAATTTTCCAAACTTGTCTCCAAACTTTTGACTGCTACTGTGTTGTGCTCATGTATATTGTTAATACTGTATGATATTCACTATTATTTCTAACATGTGTTGAAAACATTAATAATGGAATGAAAAATGCAAAGGGAAATTTTCCATTGTTTTTTTTTTTTGCATTGCCTTTTCTTTTTTCTTTCATTGCATCAATGGGGTGAACACTCATTTGATGCATCTATGTAATTCATCTTTAAGTCTATTATTAAGGTTCTTCATCCAGTATGATGTCATGCAAAGCAATAATGTGCAGGGAACATTTGTAAGTTTCTGAAAAGTTGTCAGTGTGTTAATCGATCCCAGGCTTCCCCAGGCTACATGCCAAAGTGTCCTTGGGCAAGACATTGAACCCCATATACCATCCAATGTACCTATCAGGGTGTGAATGTGTGACAATGGGTAACTATGACATGTAGTGTAAAGCGCTTTTGAGTGGTCGGTATATGACAGGAAAAGCACCATTTAAGTCTATTTACCACTTACCATGAACATTTGTGAAATGTAAGAAGCAGTATCAATACTGTGAATATAGAAAATAATATTTATAATATTGGATATTTTCTAAGCTTGGCAGTTATTTTCTATAAATGATTTATATGAATAGAGCTATCATAAATAGGACTAATGTGAATCATTTAAAGCTTTTTAATTAGATTTTAATTGGACTATGTTGTATTGGGTTAAATAAATCATATCACTAAAAGAACCTAAAGATGACCTTGGTGTTAATTGGCACTATACAAGTAAAGCTTAATTAAACTGAATATTAAAGAAGTGGAAAGCTATCAGTGCAAACCAGAAGGGAAAGCATGAGGTGTGAATAGCTGGAAGACAAGAGGGAGGTGCCTTTCACTGAATATGACTCACACTTAGTGCAAAGAATACAGAATAATAAGACCAGCTTGTTCAGTTGTTCTTTTGTTGAGTTTCAGCCTTGAATAGCTGAAAAAGCTGTAAAAGCTAACATACTGTATCCATAAGTTATCCATAACTGGGCGAAATGTGTCTGTGGTACTGGAACGGGCTGCATCATATCATCTTTAGGTTGACTAAACCTGCAAATGCCCCAATCAGGAGCTGCGTTAGGTGCTTTTCATTTTGCAATGGTGAATGCATTCACTATGTCAGAGTATTTTATTTATTTGCTCATTTTTAATATTTTATCCAAGAAACTTGACAATTATTTCAAATATCAGCAATGTCTGCTTTTGTTGTTTTGTTTTCCTTTTCTGGACAGGAATATTTAAACATTGATAACATGGCTATCCTCATGATAAACTAATAATAAAGCAATAGAAAAGGGGAGTTAAAACTATTGTCTTGGTGGCTTGATTTCTAGAGCATTAAAAGTGACCTAAAATGGTTGCTACTTGGCTAAACTCCCATCAGTAATACCCCTCAATTCATTTCAGTTGTTCCACTCTCAAAAAGGAAGCAGCATCTTGAAGCCATCAGGGAACAGGGACTCATTTGACTTTTGTTGAAGCCAGACGCTATGTCATGGTATTTTTGTTATGAGAGATGCACCAGTCCTCCTTTTTTGATCACCGATCCGATCCCGATATTTGATGTTTCACTATCCGCCAATACCAATCTGTTACCAATACAGAAATATGAGGGGAAAGAACAGCGTGGAGGACACACCTCACTGTTTGGAATGACTGGGATCATTCTTTTGCAAGGCAACATCACACTTGGCTTAAAAAATTCTTATCTATTTTTTAAAAAAAAGATAAATGTACTGAATTACTTATTAAACAAATGTGTGCACAAATGGCAATCTTCAATAAACTCTAACAATCTTAAACAAGGTTCCCAAGCCTGGTCACATGTAAAAATGTAACAAAACTTCCTCTGGTTCAGTCAGTGCAGTTCCTGTAGGAGTATTACACCCAATGTAAAATAATAAAATGCTGAAGCTGAGAACAAAAGAACAAAAGCTTGACCTTCTCAGTCAAACATTAGAAATAAACAGGAACAAAAGTTCTTTAAAATGCTTCAGTCAGTGCAATTAGGAATTTAAAATCCAATGTAAAATAAGTAGCCTCATAAGGGAGCGGAAATTGAGAAAAAAAAAAAAAAATCTCCACTAGTTTGGTTGGTAGATGTTCAAAACAACAAATCATCTCTTTTCAATGAATTATTATTATTGTGAAAATAGAAATGAAAGATTCATGACAAAAGCAGCTGAATAAAACAATAGCTTCATCAGAGTGTTTGAACAAAGAGGTAATTTCCTAACCAGCAGATCGGATTAAAAGCAACAACAATAACAAAAAACAAAACAATACTTTTCTCCCACAGGCTGCACTGGGAGGTGGGGATACCCTCTTTATAAAACTTGTAATTTCAATATATATATATATATATATATATATATATATATATATATATAGCCTACTGTATATATATATATTTTTTTTTATTTTTTTTTCTTGTTATCTGCGACCCGCTGGCAAATGTGGGATTTTTACCTGAAATATGGGAACCCAAACTGCCGTAGGAGTCTTCTTCGAGCAGGAACAGAAGAAGAAACTGGCAGCTGGCTATCAATATAGCAGTTGCGACCCTGACCGTTGTAAACAAACATAATAGCCTCCATGAGGTGCGTTGGTAATAGGAGTGTAACAATTAGGTTAACAACAATTCAATTCATGTCACGATTCATGATTTCTGATTCGATTCATGGACGATATCGGTTCTTTTAGAACGATACGATACGATTTAATTTATAGACTTGAAATCAAATCAGAAACCATGAATCGTGATATGAATCGAATCGTTGTAAACTGTTACTCCCCTAGTCAGTAGCATGTGATGTCACTTAAAGCGGGCAGCATAGAATTACACTGAACAGATCCGTATGTATCGGGAATGGAGGGGCTCATTTTTCCTGATGCCCAACCTAGGATGATTTTCAAGATCGGAACCGATCTTGATCCAAAGATCAGATCGTGCATCGCTATTTTTTATGACAGAAAGAAGTATTTTCTGCTGCTACCTTTAATATGTAAAGCTCTGTCCAGTCCCTTCTGGTTTACAGATGCGTGAGCTGAATCAGAGGACCCCACGCACAGGTAGACGCTACGTCTGCCCTTTGCCCTCTGGACCTTGCAAGTGCCCTTTTGAAAGTTTTTTTGTTATTGTTGGTTTTTTTGGGGTTTTTTTTAAGGTGTATGTGGCCCATGCTGACATGATCACCTAAAAAGCAGCTCGGTAATAAAAAGAGTGTGATAATAATGTCCCAGTTAATATTCTCTCCAAACCCCTCCCTCCCCACCCGCGCTCGCCTCTCTTCCCTGGTCAACATGAACTCGCAGAGCGAACACAAACAAGCAGCAGACATGCGGAGCTGCAACCCTAATCCCCGCTCCTCCCATGCCCCACCAACCAGGTACAGTGATGCATAAATGAGTGGAGTTGAGTGTACTGTTTGCCACGTCATGTGCCCTCTGTTGTCAAGTTATAGCTTGCGGAGTTGCCGTCTACAGCACTGCACAACTGAGCAGAAATTAGTCGACTGCTCACCTGCTAAACATGTTAGACACTAGACAAAATCAATATACAGTATATGACGTGATGGCGACCAGTAGCGTTTGTCATACGTTACATGATTAAACTTCAGGAGTAACTTTCTGTTTTTTAATTAAAAAGCCGTATATGAGCATGTGACTCTATCAGCAGTCTATACTTCAGCTGAATAATTGGTAGGGTATTGTGTAGGTTTACATCAGGCTACATAATTTAATTACATAATTAACACTTGCAGTAATTTATTTGTTAAATGACAAATAGGCATTTGCCTGCAGGAAAAGTTATCTTGTGCCTTGTCATGTTACCTGTCATCCTTATTCACACAACACTGGTCTCTTTTTATTTATCAATAGCAGCATAATGTCTACAAAAGGACAGGATTTAGCTTTTAATATTTAACAAAGAAAAAGAAAGAGAGCTCCAGGAGAGCAGCAAGGAAGGAGAGGGTGATAAAGATGAAAGGTCAGAGTCATGTTAAAGGAGTGATGACATAACAGTTAAAAACTAGTTTATGTTGTTGGCATTACTTTATATGTAAATACTCCAAAGAAAAAAACGGCATTTTTTACAGCGGAGTATTGTTTTGAAACGCCAGACCTCACTTCCTCAGTAATACAGTTGGGTCCGGTGATGATATGGAGCTTTACCCGGAGACCAAGTTGACTTCATTTTGATTGGCTACACCTTATTTCGCTATGACCTTATTTGGAGAATGTAGGTCAAGCTGCGATCGGAGTTTGCTAAAGGCTAACTGCTAGCAACATGGGCAGTTCAGATAGTGAGCTACGTTTATCAGACAAGACAGCATTTAGAAAATCAATAAACTTACAGGTAATGACAAGGTTGTGGTCGCCTCCCTCAGTGTTGCTGCAGAAGTTTTCTTTTAAATCCATTTGTTTGAAAACCCAGACCTGACTGCAGAGAAGTTACTACTAGCTCCATACACGCAGCTGAATCAGACAGGGAGGGGAGGGGGGGAGCGGACGGTGCATAAACCGTTAGGAGAGAGAGAGAGAGAGAGAGGGGGGGGGGGGGGGGGGGCGCTGTTTACTTAATAATGTGCTCTTATTGGAGCAATTAAATTACGTAGAATGATAGAACTACGTAGAATGATAGCCTGCTGTCTGATTCAACTGTTTCTGAGCAGAGAGACAAAGCTGACAGACCATAAACAGGAACTTTGATTCTCACTCTGGACATTCACATGGCCTCATCAGTGCACAACAGATCATATTATACACCCAAAACCCCAGAAAAGTGAAATTTGATGTCATGGCACCTTTAACTGTTTAAGGCCTTTAAAGCTCAGAAGTTGAACTGTACCTCTGATCTTATTAAAATATCTTAAAACCTGTCCATATTTTAACAACACAAAGTAGTTTGGCTGGACGAAATCAGGAAAAAAGCTATTTTAGCTAATTATATGTTGTCATGCCAACCACAACATATTTCTATGTTACAAGACTTGCAGTAATCTTGCAGCTATGTGCTTCTTGCTATAGAACATCTAGCAGCATGGGAAATGAGGGAAATGAATCCCAGAATACTCAGATAAAGCTGTGGTGCAGCAGCTGGTTTAGAGGGCGAAGAAGAACTGATCACTTGACAACTGTTAAACAAGGAGCTAACCAGAGATCATGTTGGTGATGTGGCAGTATTTCACTCTAGATATTCCAAATAGCAAGACTGCAATTAAAAATAAATGGCTTTAATTTGCTGAATTGACTAATGTTTTACAAAGGGTTAAACTTGAGCCAGAAATATATATATATATATATATATATATATATATATATATATATATATATATATATATATTTATATATATCAAAAATTTAGCAAATTGAATATTTATATCTTTTATTTTTATATGTGTGTGTATATACACACACACACATATATATATATATATATATATATATATATACACACAAAAATGTCTGTGCACACCACTGAAGGACACATAGCACAACAAATCCTCATGGAGCTGTACTAGCTTCTTTTCTTATTGCTTGAAAAGCTGTGAAGGATTTTTTTCCTCCTCCAGGGTCATCTTTCATGTGGAACAACCCAATCTCACACTGGATTGTCAAATAGCTGCCATAGTTCAAGGCACAGAATCTTGTAATTTTACAAAAAAGTGTGAAAAGTTGAACATTACAGTAAAAAGCAACAAAAGTTCAGTATGTCACTTTGCATCCACAGACAGTGGGCTCTATGCACAACTCCACTACTTCCTGAACTTAAGGTAGCACCTTTGATTCCTGTTTTTCATCACTGGATTAATCAGTTCATCCAGTAATGAGAGACAGGAAACAAAGGAGACACCTTTAGTTCAGCAAGTAGAGTTGTGCATAGAGCCCATTTCTGCTGTTTTCATTACAAAATTACTAATCACAAAAGTAACTACAGGCAGAGGTGGAAAGTAACTAAAAACATTTACTCAGGTTACTGTAACTGAGTAGTTTTTGTGACTACTTTGTAATTTTTTGAGTAGTTCTTTTTTTTTTTTTTTAAATAGGTAATTTTACTTTTATGAAGTAAATTTTGGCCCAAGTAATTTACCTACTTTGGAAACTTCCCCATTAAAGAGTAAAAAAATTAAATGCAGAGGGAGAAAAATCAGCCTGCATGGGTTTTATGTTGCTTAACATTATGGATTGTTAATCTACATTGCTGATTAAAGCCTTCTGCATACAAGAGCTTTCTGCTGAGCTAAAAGTCATTCGAGGCCATTTGCTCAGCAGATAGCTCGCTGTGTGCGCCTGATTTTTGGTAAGTTTTCTGCCTCACGAGGCCTTGAGGTGAAAATCAAACACATTTGATATTTTTTGCCCTGTGAGGCAAAAAACTCACTGTCTGCTGAGGGCATAAGATCTAGCGACCAATCAAAATGCAGATCACACAATTTCAGTCCTTTTCATTTATCTGTCAATACCTGAATGTTAACACCCCATTAACCACTCATGAATGTCAAACAAATGCATTTTCTGAGGCAAAAACTCTTTTTAAGCTTGTCCGCATATTTTTAAATTTTCCACAGAGACTGTTGTTTCTAATGGGTAAACACTTCATTTAACGCTTAGAAATCCACAAATATATCCAAATTTTACACTTGACACTCTGCTGCTTATTCCAAGTATATCTATCTGCGGCTTGCAACCCAGGAGCGTGTCTTGTAGTGGGCGTGTCGCATAGTGGTTGGTCTTGGTTTGCTTTAGGGGAAGGGTCAGGGGTAGGCTTAGATTTTACCATGCTCTCATACTGTAGGTCTGGTGGGCGTGTCATAGAGTGACGCCACCCTATGACACGCCTTTGTCTTGCGAGCCGCAGATAGACCCTACGCGCTTATTTCCTCCTATCTTGGGTGCAATGAATTCTGAGATAGGTGAGGCCACGAGGATATATCGCATGCATCCTTCGTTTCAGGCCAAACGGAGTGCGGGTTTGTAGGGAGGGTTCAAAGGCTCCTCTAGAAGTTATTTGAAATGGGACAGTACTTGACGCGCATGCCGAAGAATCCGCACTTTGCAGTGTGGAGACTGCAACATGAGACACAGCTTACAATATTCATGTGAACACCACTGATGATACTGACCTTTAGGGCAGCGTTTCTCAACTCTGGTCCTCAGGACCCACTGCCCTGCCTATCATTTGATTCAGGTGTGCAAAAGTACAGTAGGGTTGCCTCCAAGACATGCAGGGCAGTGGGTCTTCGGCACCAGAGATGAGAAACAATCCTTTGTTTTATTGTTTGTTTGTTTGTTTTTTCCCCTAAAGTTATCATCTCTATAGTTTTTGACTCATTAAAGTCAAAATGATTGTCCCGTCCTGATTTAGGGCCCTGTAGAGATACAACAAAACACTACCATCTGACGACTTTGCCAGATGACTGCTCTCCTGACTGGTTGGCCCATGCATCACAAGTCTGTGCTTTCTAAAATCTTTTATAGTTTTAAATGGAGCACAAAGACCTCCGGCAAGCAGCCCCCCCATATGGCCCTGTCTTGCAACGACAAAGAATCCTTCAAAAATTACAGGATCCAGACAGAGATCTGGATCAACACCAAAATTTAATTAGTTCCTCCTTGTGCTATTATTAACATTCCTGTAAAATCTCATTTAAAATTTCATCCAAAACTCCTTGGTTCGGAAATTATAAACCAATAATTAGAATACGAATACAATTTAATTTGTTGATAACAAATACATCAGAATGATAACTGGGAAGACAGAGGGAGCTGGAATGATCCACAGTTTAAAGCTTGAAATGCCCCGCAATGCTTCCTGCTTTATTATGTATATTCCACTGCTTTTCCACTCTTTTCACTCTTTTCACTATAGTAACCACCTACACAACTGCTCAGCTGTATTAAAAAAAACAAATGTCTAATTTCTCTGTTGTGTTGCCGGACAGGTATCTCATTATCAAGAATAAATATGCTCAAGAATGGAAAATGACTGCTTATTAATAGGAAAGACGCCATTGTATGTTAGATGAGTTTATTTTGGTCATGTAGTCGTATGCAGCTTCAGTATCATGGCAACACATTCAAGAACTCTGCTTGTGTTCATAGAGAACATGACAATCTTTACAGAACCGTGCATGAAGAGAAATATCCAATGAAAAAGTTGAAAATGAAAGTTTCTATGTGTCTTATTACTATATTAAATTTGTGGCTGAATCATTGCTTTTTTTTTTTTTTTTCATCCTCTGAAATTTTCCTGACATACTTTGTATTCTTTCCATGAATATATTTATACCAGTGTAGCTGACACTCCAAGTTCATCTCCAGACAAAAACCATTTCGTTATGGTTGAGATTTTTGTCTTCAGCTGATAGCTATTCAGCATAGTAAACTCCCCAACTACAAAAGAGATGAGAGTGAAGAACTCCCAATCAAGTCAAGCTTCATTTACCGGAGGTGTGTGTAACACAGATGCTGAATCTTTCAGGTCATGACTTTGCACTCTTCACCTGGGCTCATTCCGGTGCCACTGCTGTTCCCAGTCACACCCTCAGTAATAGAGGTTATTTCATTCCACTCCATCTAACTGCAGCATCCTCCCTCTCAAATTCCCTCTACATTTCTCAGCTCCAACTCGCACACTTTAACATGTTGATACTCCCACACAGCTTCCCTGGAGGTTAATGGCAGCTATCAAGCTACCATCTCCTTATTGCTTCCCTAAAGGCACTAAAAAACTTTGTCATCCTTGTACCAACTAAATCATTCAGTTATAGATCGATTTACCTTCGTCTTTCACTCAACGAAGATATAAAAAACAAGTTTAAGAATGATCATTTCACTCAATCTGTTCAGTAACTGCCTCCCCATTGAGTAGAATTGCTTTGGTTTTAGATTGTCGAGTAGTATTAATCTATGAATACAAAACAAATTGTCATAGAATTAATCTTTTATACATTTATGGTTCTCTGAATTTCCATGGCATTATGACTCGAATGTCTCTACAAATCAAATTTGTCACCAAAACTGATGGTTTCTAGAATATGGCTCTTACTGATGGTGTTGATTTCCTAGAGCGGAAATTGACAACAGAGTTATTGTGTCCGACATCTGTAATGTGATTTTGGACACAAAGGTCCCAGAAAGTAGACACACACACGCACACACACATGACAAAGCAAAATGTGCTTTGGGACAGTTCAATATTGGATATTACTTATTAATCAGATGTCCAAAGAAGTACTTATTCCTGGTAAAATAAATAAATAAATGAAATTAAATAAAACTATCTCTTCCTATCCACTAATTTATTGCTCTTCAGAATATTTTGGAGAAACTTAGGATGAACTGCTAATCTGCCAGAGAAGAGATAACAGAGCCAAAAGTCAGAACAGGCTGCGTCTTAGTAAATAAAATGAAATGAATGAAAAATGAATGAAAAATACTTTATTCATCCCCGAAGGGAAATTCAGTATTGTAAAAGCTTTTTTTTTTTTTTTTTTTTTTTTTTTATAAATAAACAAAAAAGTCAGTCAGTCTTGTTCTTTAGGGTGATGGTTGCTGGCAGGAATGAATTCCTGTATCTCTCCGTCCTACAGCGAACTTGACGCAGCCTCCCACTGAACACACTCTGTTGATTCTTCACCGTGTTGTGGAGAGGATGGGAAGTGTCCTCCATCATCTTCATCAGCTTGTGCAGCATTCTTTTTTGAACAATCAGCTCCAGCGGCTCCAGAGTTCTCCCCAGCACAGAACCAGCTTTCTTGATCAGCTTGTTTAGTTTCTTCAAGTCTCTGATTCTGATGCTGCTTCCCCAGCAGATGGCTGCAAAGCTAATTGCACTTTCTACAACAGACTTATAGAAGATCTGCAACATCTTGGTGCAGACGTTGAATGATCTTAGCTTCCTTAAGAAGTAGAGTCTGCTCAGACCTTTCTTGTAGATGTAGTCAGTGTTGCATTTCCAGTCGAGTCTGTTGTCCAGCTGAACTCCAAGGTATTTGTAGTTCTCTACCACCTCCACCTCCTCTTCCAGGATGTAGACAGGACTATGCTGCTTATTCTTGCTCCTCCTGAAGTCAACAATCATCTCTTTAGTCTTGCTGGTATTTAAGATGAGCTGATTGTTACTGCACCATTTCACAAACTGATTGACAAGTTCCCTGTACTCAGCTTCTTGTCCATCCCTAATACACCCCACAACTGCAGAGTCATCAGAATATTTCTGCAGATGATAGGACTCAGAGTTGTACTGGAAGTCTGAGGTGTACAGTGTAAAGAGGAATGGTGAGAGTACAGTCCCTTGTGGTGCTCCAGTGCTGCTGACCACCATCTCAGACACACAACCTTTCAGTCTCACAAACTGTGGTCTGTTTGTGAGGTAGTCGTAAATCCAGGTGGTTGTGGAGGGATCCACCTGGAAGTTATGGAGCTTCTGACATAGCAAAGCAGGCTGAATAGTATTAAATGCACTTGAAAAATCAAAGAACATGACCCTCAAAGTGCTGCCTGACTGGTCCAGATGAGAGTGGGCTCTCTGAAGCAAGAAGATGATGGCGTCTTCAACCCCAAGCCCATTACGATATGCAAACTGTAATGGGTCCTGAAAGGTATTCACTTGCTTGTTGAGGTGAGCCAGTAAGAGTCTCTCCAGGACTTTCATGATGTGAGATGTCAGGGCAACTGGTCTGTAGTCATTTGGTTCAGCTGGTTGTGGTTTTTTAGGGGCAGGAACAAGACAGGATGTTTTCCACAGCACAGGAACTCTGTTCTGTCTCAGGCTGGTGTTAAAAAGGTGCTGGAGAACTGGACATAGTTGTTCTGAGCAGGTCTTGAGAACTCTGGGACTGACACCATCTGGACCTGCAGCCTTGTTCCGGTTCAGTTTTTCTAGTTGTTTCTTGACCTGGTCACAGGAGACAGTCAGGCTGGAGGTGGAGGGCAAAAGAGGTCTCAGGATGTCCTGATGTGGAGGCAGAGGAGGTTTCAGGATGTCCTGATGTGGAGGGAGATGAGGCTGTGTTCAGGTCCATGACTGAGGTGCAGGGGTGACAGAGTGGAGGTGGGACAGGAAAGCTGTGGGCTCATGGAGGGTGTGTGGAATGTTGTGTTGTCGACAGGGGGGGAACTGAACCTATTGAAGAACATGTTCAGTTCGTTAGCTCTGTCCAGACCTCCATCAGTCTGGTCCCCCTTTAACTTGAAGCCAGTGATTTTCTTCATTCCCGACCACACATCCCTCACGTTGTTCTGCTGGAGCTGGCTCTCCAACTTCTTCCTGTAGTCCTCCTTGCACTTCTTAGTCTGTGTTTTCAGTTGTTTTTGTGTGGTCTTCAGTAACTCCCTGTCTCCATCCCTGAAAGCTTTCTTTTTGATGTTCAGCAGCTTTTTCAGGTCACTGGTGATCCAGGGTTTGTTATTGGGGAAGCACCTCACTGTTCTTGTTGGAACGATGTTGTCCACACAGAAGTTTATGTAATCTGTCACACACTCATTCATGGTGTTGATGTCATCTCCATGAGGTTCACAGAGGACATTCCAGTCTGTGGCCTCAAAACACCCTCTCAGAGCATCTTCAGCCTCAGTAGACCAGGTTTTAATCGTCCTCCTAATGACTGGTTGCTGCTGAACAATGGGCTTGTAGGTGGAGATGAGAAGAACCAGATTATGATCTGATCTTCCTAAAGGAGGCAGGGCAGAGGAGCTGTATGCATTCTTAGTATTTGCATAAAATAAGTCCAACATCTTATTTTCTCTGGTGGAGCAGCTGACAAACTGCTGGAAAGTTGGCAACGTAGCAGAGAGGGAGACGTTGTTGAAGTCTCCAGAGATCGCCATGAATGAGTTTGGATGCTGTGTTTGTAGTTGAGCTGATGACATCACAGGCTGTCTCTGGTGCGGTACCTGGTATTATATAAACCGCTACCAGAATAACACAGGCAAACTCTCTGGGAAATAATATGGACGGAAACTCACAGCTAACAGTTCAATGTCTCTTGTGCAGATCTTCTCCTTGACAGTGATGTGTCCTGGATGGCACCAGCGCTGACTGACCAGCACTGCAATTCCGCCTCCCTTCCGCTTCCCGCTGAGCTGTATATTTCGGTCTGCACAGACCGTCTTGAAGCCGTGTACAGACGCATTACAGTCCGGGATGTGTTCATGCAGCCATGTCTCGGTGAAACACATGATACTGCATTCTCTGTACTCTTTCTGAGACCTTGTTAGCACTTCGAGCTCGTCCATCTTGTTAGCTAGCGATCTCACGTTACCCATCACAACAGTTGGAAGAAAGGGTTTAAATCTCCACCGTTTTTCTCTCTGCCTTACCCCTGCCCTGCATCCTCTTGTCTTTCTCCTTAACTCCACTGGGATTTGACGTGTCATTTCGCTGAAAATCTTGATTTGGGAGAGTTTTAACAGTTGATCACGGTGGTAAACAATTTTTCCGTTGCTATGGATACACATCATAACAAGCAGTGAAAAAAGCCAATATACGAGGAAAAAAATCTCCCGAATTGCACACCGTTCAAACCAGCATAAAAAATCCTCCAAGAAAAACCTAATCTGACGAATAATGTCGATAAAAAAGACAACTATATTTAAAAAACACAAAAGTTAAGGGAGAGCTTTCACAAATTGCAGCTACCTAGCAGCGCATTCCAGAATTTTTTTTTTTTTTTTTTTCACTAAAGGTGGTATGGAAGATGTTTCTTTGAACACTTTTTGCAATATTTAATGAATTTGGGTGCAGTGTCCCATAAGGTGTTAGAGATGCACTGATCCGACACCCAAATCTGATATCGGCTCCAATACTGATTAATTAGCTGGATCGGATATCGGATGAATGGAACCGATCCAGCATTCCGATCCAGTCATTTCTTCTTTTTTTTAATTAACATCATATATTTCAATATAGTTACAGCGATTGAGTCACTTCAATTCTATGTTTGCAACCCCAGTTAAGTCATCACGCGGAGCAGAGAAATGTAATTTCTTTTTGCTAAGGTAATCTTTTTTTGTTTACAAATGATTTTATTACTGTGTTAATTTATTAACCTTTTTTAACAAGGCTAAATGTTTGTGTCAAGCCTGATGCCTTCACTCACATGGCAAGGTATAAGGTTCATTCAGCAGTATCAGATCAGTATCGGGTATAGGCCAATTCACTCAGTCCAGGTATCGGTATCAGACTGGATCGGAAAAAACTGGATCGGCGCATCTCTATAAGGTATGATAATTAAAAGTTTTAAATACATGGATATTGTTATACATCATAACCCCCTAACCTTTTAACTTGAGATCCTAATTTCAGGTTAATTACATGCCAACACCACAGTTTAATTTATGCTTCAATTTCCTGCAATATTTCCACCTCTTCACAAGTTAACGTTTAGCTAAACGTCATATTTGCATATTTTCTGTTTATTACCTCTGCCAAGGAGGTAATGTGATGACAGGACAGAAGGTGGAGATGACTTTGGCCATTCTTGTACAGGGTGTTGGTGTTGAATAGTTGCAGGACACTGTAGCTGCAGCTTTATACTCCACCTACACCAACAAGTGTTTAAAAAGTAAGAGGTGGACTACAAAGTTTCAGTGTGAGACATACAAAAGCAAAAATACAGGACTGGACAATACCAGATGTACCATGTGCAATAATGAGATGATGCCCAAAATATTATGTTACAGTACCAGCAGAATACAAGCTGGGGCTGATGTACCAAAAGTAATCAGGAGTATCAGTGTGATGCAGTGACAGTCATTGGATAATGTTATGGGCTATTTATAGTTATTGATGTCCATTAAACAGCCTGATGGCTGCTGGCAAGAGAGACCTCTTGAATCGTTTTGTCCTGCACTTTAGTGTCATCAGTCTGTAAATGAACCAGTCCTTCAGTGGCATGAATAGAGGCTGTGAGCAATTGTTTATGACTGGATTCCTTTTCCTGAGTATAATCATCTCAGCCACCCTTCAATCCGCTTAGTTCCAATAATGGTCCCTCTTCTGAAAGTTTGTTGATTAAAATTCTACCCCCCCCCCCCACAACTCCTGAAGAAGAGAGCACTGGTCATCAAGGCCTGATTGTAGGAGTGCAACAGAAGTCTGATGATGCTGAAGAATGCCAGCCTCTGTAAAGGCGGAGACAAACCAGACAGACTGCCAACCATCACGATCATCGCCAAAAAATGGAGTCGAACCAAACAGCTGGCCTTCGTCTACCCAACACAGTCAGAAAAGTGCTCGGGAATACACCGAAGTGATTCTAAACTACCTTCAGCGCAAGCGCAAAATATAATGTCACCACAACAGCAGGCAGCACTTATCTACAGTATATTGTGGCCTCAAAAACTAAACCAGAAATACCTCAGCGCCAGCTGCTCCTCCACCATGCTGATCAGCCGCTCATCCAAATTTTCATCTCACATGATTAAAGATGATTGATCCAAATTTATGTCAAACGATCTGAGAGTGTGCGTTATGTTCGTGCTTTTGCTCTTTATCAAGTTTGTTTACTATTTTTACTTCTGGTCTTCACACTTACTGATTCACTAACAAGAGCTAGACCTCCTCCAATCTGACTGGTCAGCCAATCACCAGCTGAACGACTGGCCAACATAGATTACACATGTTTAATTGGCTGAAAAGGAAAGCCGACGGCTTTGGTGACTGCTGCCAATGACACAGAACAAACCGAACTGATTTATCTCCCCAACTTAAAAAGACACCACAATAACTCCCAGTGGCCGAAAATTGTGTCTCTGCCTTTAGCAACATTTTTGGTTTTATCCTTTGTTGTGCAGCGCCATCCTGTTGCAGGTTCAGCCCAGTTTGTTGTCGCTCTCCGAAGCATTTGTAGCTGAAAACTAAATCTTCCCTACAACTCTCCCCGTGGTCTTTAAGATGTTGTGCTATGGCTGCTGCTCCAGTTTGTGTTTATGTACCTACTTTCCCTCCTGAATCTCCAATTTCAGCTCCCTGTGGGATGATGCTCTTATTGTGGAACTTTGCACGCCAAATATGTCTTAACAACAATCATATTTCAAATTTTTGTTGTTATCCAAAACATTCAAATACTATACCAGCATTTGGAATAAAATGGTCAAATGTAAATTACAACCAAGAACATTTTGCACAGATGCACAAGTGAAAAAGAAAAATCTTTTGTGTAGTTATTCCAAGAAGTATGCTCAAAGTACAGTAAGGCGAAATATATTCTGAAAGCATATTAACCCCAACAATAACCTCTGTGAAGGTAATGGTAATAAATCAGTGAATACCATAGAGACACCAATCAGATAAAGCTCACTGTAGTTGTGTGCATGTTGGCTTAATGAATTTATTGATGATTTATTAAGAGCAATTGCTTTTTCAGTGTCTTTCAAAGACAAATAACTGGCAAAACTGAAGGACTAATATAATTATAATTATTGACAATTTGCTCTTCTCAAAGTTTAAGAAGGAACACTGTGGGGGTTAATGTGCAATTTCAGTTGTTTTAAAGCCTCCATTTGATCATTGCGTTCTCTCAAACTGTCATGTAAATCTCAAACATTTTTTATATCTGGCTCCATGTTCCTTTTTTTCCAACAAGAAGAGGCGGAGCACCTGCCCCCTCTGCACTCTGAGCAGCCATCTTCATTGAACTGTTTCGCTTGGTTCAGCTTTACCTTTCTCCACCAGAGTTTGCTGCTTGGTGGCAAACCAATTCACAAAGTTGAGAATTACAATGACAAAATCACCCAATAAAGCAAGCAAAAAAAAAAAAAAAAAAAAAAAGAAAATAAAAACTCTGTTACTGTCAGCAAATCTTCCTTTTGCTTTGTTTGTTTATTTGGTAGTTAAATGACACTACATTAAAACAAACTTTAAAAACTTGACAGAAAAACTGAACATGCAACTGATGTAACTTTGATCTTCTCATCTAAGATCAAATCACAGTAATGTCATGTTATTATATTCATGCATGAACCAGACATTTCCACTCAGTTCTTTAAATGTCACAATGGACACCAGCACTGAAACATCTGGACACACCTGCAATATGGAATGAGTTTTTTTTCATTGTCACCAAACTGATTTATTCTGCAGGGGCTAATGAAACATCTGTACCATGTGACAGGTGTCTGACTTCCCAGAGGAGCAGCTGTTGGTAGCCGTATTCCCGGAGTTCCCACTGCTGCAGAGCTTTTCCTGTTACCCAACAAGAATCAATCAGAGGGCAAGAAAAAGAGCGAGGAGGAGCTTGAGCAGGTATAGGTGGCTACAAAACTGTTAAAAATTAATTAAGTCAATGTTTTGTGTACATATTAATGTGGTTAATTGTTGCCCAACAGGCATCCGGTATCATCGTCAGCGCGCTGAATCAGAACCTGGTTGAGTTTGAGCTGAAGCCCGGTGTTAGAGTGATTGTGTACAACACACAGCTAACACTGGGTAAGAAAGATTTCCTCGTTGCACTTTCACTGCTGTCATTAAGATGTCACCTCTGATAACATCCTCAGGAGGAAATTAGCTCATTTTATCTTTCTTTTTTCTTTTTTTTTGGGGGGGGGGAGTGCCAAGAAATAGAACTGTAATAAGCATGTTTTGCATGTTTTGACAACAAGAATTTCTCTTTGGTCTACCAATTAAAATTCCTGTCAGCCAGCCTCCATTGCAGGCGCAGGAACACGGGGGAGTGTGGGAGGGGTTGGATTTTAAAGTGGAGCTCCTTGAGACGGGGGATCTTTTATTCCTGCCATCAAAAGCTGAACATCTGTTCCATTTCTTACACAGCCATCCAACCACAAAATGAGTGTTACACTGAGCATAATTATGTTGATTATTTAGTCCTTGAGAGAGAACAGTGTATAATTTGAGGGCAGAGGCAGAATTAGGAGTAACTTGAGTAGTCAGCAACACTGTTAAGTTCTTAGGTGCTTGAAATGGGAAGGTTGGTTGACAGTCGAGACCCTCAAACGAACCCTTAGTTTTAAATCAGTGCTGATTTATGGAGACACACAGGGTGGAAAACTCTACTTTTTATTGACTAAGGGCTTGGTGGTTCTAAGAAACTCCTGTCCTTCATTGCTAGACTGATCTTAAGTTGTATTCATTGCTTGGCTGGTTTCATTAGGCACACAGTCTCTAGAGGCGCGCCACTAGTGTGCAGCTCAAAGCGCAAGGTATTAACAGGCCAGCACGTGCTGCTCGATGGGGTTCCGTGGTGTGCTACAACTCCAATGACATTGGTGGTGTACCCAGCTGAATCCCTCTTTACATTTCATTTCCTAAGAAAAGGTCTGAGAAGCCTCCAAGCTGCATGAGAAAGGTCAGCTGCTCGCACGATTCCATCTCAGAGCCGTGGGTCTTCTGAGAGCTGTGGAACTCTGGAAACTGCATTGTGATTTCCTGCCAATGACAGGAAAATCACTCCTAAATGCACTCTTCAAAACCCTGGCAAGAATTTAACGTGAGGGCCCTGTGAGGTGAAAATACATGGTGATTTTTTTTTTTTTATCAAGAGCACTTGTCTGGGACCTCGTATGAAATGAATGTTTGTGCCCAAAACCGTTTAAGACTCAGCAGAAATGTGTGGATTTCCTGCTACTGTCACCTGTGTCGCACTAAAACACCCTATGGCATTTTAGATATTAAAAACAAAACATCCTGATGTGGATATAAACTGAGGATATTTGTGATGCTTTGCCTTCAAAGCAGCTCTGCTTCTCCATTTGCAGAAAGTTCTTCAGCACACTTGGCAGGAAGCTGGGAACACAGTTGAGTGGGTCAACATTTAGGAGCCAGCAGAGCTGCAAAATAGCAGGAGCTTCTGGATTAAACATTTTCAAGGGATGATTTCACTCAAACTGCTTATTTAACATCGTGTCTTTCAAGTATGTATCAGCAGGCCTAAAGATTGTCGTTTTATTCAGTTCATTTAAATACAGCAGCAGCAGTTTTACACATCCGAGCTGCACTGGGAGTGTATAAAAATCTGTGGTCCACTTTATTCACCTGTGCATGGGTATTGTTGTATTCTGGCCATCATTCAGGAATCATGAGCAAACTGTGATATCTTTGGATCTAGTGGAAAATAAGTTAAAATAGCTGAATTTGGTGTTTATAATGTAAAGATGCAAGACAGAGGTCAGTGTCTGAGATAAATATCTAAATTAATTTTAATGGAGAAATTGAGCGAGGATACAGAATGGGAAAAGAAAGCTTTTTTTTTTTCCTGTTCACGTGAATAACCTTGTGGCCACATTATTTTCCAAATGTAATTCAAACATGTGGTTATTTTTATATATGCAACAGAGAGGGTGAACGGAATAGAAAAACAGAATGAAGAGAAGAGAAAGAAGATGCATCAGACAGAAAGCAGAAGTTCGGTTTTTCTTTATTCATTGATTTTTCTCACATATTTGGAGACCCTGTGTTCATCTTTGCTCTTGGCTTAGCTTTCATGAAAGACTCGACCAATGTTGTCTTTATTATAATTGTCTTAGTTTCTAGCCCTAAATGAACTCTTTCATTTCGTTCCTTCTTATTTTTGGTTATTTGTTATGCTTCAGGGCTGCAATGCAGGAAAGCATAAAAAATAAAATGAAGTGAACAAACCATTTTCCATAGCATCCCAGTATGTTGGGAGTTGGGGTTGTACAGAACTTTACTGTAGGAAGGTCAGAGAAAAGCTTTTTATGTACACTATTCCCTCCTTTGTGCTCCCCCAGCACCACTGGTGGACTCCAGTCCCAGACACAGCAGCTCGGCGATGCTCATGCTCCTGTCGGTGGTGTTCCTGGGCCTGGCCGTGTTCCTAATCTACAAATTTAAGAGGTGCACATCTTCCACCTGCTGCATCCGCAGCGTGATCATGCCGAGACTTTGTATATATCAATCAGGGTTTTCTCCATTATTGATAAAAGCAGATGAGCCTACTGTAGTCAGTTTCAGGCTCATTCGATGGTCCCAGAAGAGGTCGCCCTCATATTTGAACATGATTGCAATGGATGGGGCTTGCAAACTAATCAGTGGTAAAAATGCAGTGGAAACACCATTAAATGGTTTGATATGCAGTTTTGTGCTCCAACTCTTATTTGCTGGATAAATTATTCATTCTCAAAATGATTCTGTTGAAAAGTCAGCAGGAATTGGAAAAATCTGTCATTAATTATGGATATGCAATTTCTCCTGCCAGTCTAAATAGATACATTTTTCAAGAAACTTCACAGTTGACAAAACAGAATGATTAATAATCAGAATGAAGAGTAATTGGAAAAAAAAAAAAAAAACCTTGATAGTGTCTAAATAAAGATGCATATCAGATTGTAATGTTTATGTAATTTGCTTATAAATAAGTTAAATGTAATCAAATATATAATGATTGTAAAATTGGAATGTCCACATCAGCCCTGGGAGACAAAACGACTTCTTTTATAAAGTTGTTTAAAACACAGACTGTCAGCTGAAACAGTGATGATTTAGGACTTACACAAAAGCGTTAACTCAAAGAAATATGACCTGTACTTAGACCGAAGATGGTTGTTAAAGATGGTTCTATAGCTCATTTATCGACCACTAAATTTGCTAATTCTCAGAAAAATTCCTTGGATCAACATATATGCTGAGGTGAACCAGGAGAAGGAACAGGAAATGATCGGCTCGGTGGGCCAGGGCGACAGCACACCGAAGATCACTCTGAGTGAGTTCACCACGTCCAAAGAACTCATGGAGAAGGAACTGGACGCCAGGGTTAAGAGTAAGTCAAAATAATCAACCCTTGGAAAGAGTTTGGCATCAGACCTAAATTATCTCAGAAAACATTCATCCATTTACCATTTTTAAGTTTTCACCAGTGACTGCAGGTTTAGCTCATCTTGAAACAGAATACATCTGTCAAAGAATGCTGCACAAGTTGTTGAACATAGTGCAGTATGATCAGTCGGAGACTTTTTCAGGTCATTCCTGCAAGCAGCTATCACCTTGCAGAATTAAAAGATAAAAATATTAATAATATAAATACAAACTGAACAACAATTATTACATCTACTAATGATTTCTAACATATAAAGGAAAATAGTGCAACACTGTAATTTTTATTTGTATTGAGTGCCTCCTTAAAAGTGCCAAAATCACATGAAATATTCCCTTGTTGGTGTCAGCTCTTGTTCATAGTGGATTGGAGGGTAATAACGTGAAAACATGTTTTGATTATGTATGGATGGCATCCCAGTCCTGATCCAGGAGTTACTGAATGCAAAACTTAGGGCCGCATCCATCAAAGGTTTGTGTGAATAAAAACATGAGCTATCTCATTGCATACACAAAAAAATGTCCAAACTGATCTACTAACAGCGTGCTAAAAGGGTTCGGTCTTTTAGATGTGCTAAATGGCGCCTCTTATTAATTTACTGTTGTACTTCTGCTAGAATGGGGTGGTTACACACAATTATGCATGTGATGGAAGGAGAAAATGTAAATACTGTATATTATTTAGGATGCATTGCTTTGCTGGGTTTTTGCGTGTACTTTTAATACATCTGAAAAGCAGGTGCAAACTTGCAGCTTTGGGCACAGAAGGCTTCAGTTTCTGATAGGGACAATCCTGGACACGTACAAATCTGATTCAATTTTTTTTTTTCCATGAGCAGTGAGGGCAATGTATTATGTTCTCATTATTGAATTCAGTAAAAATCAACACAGCAAACACCACTTTTTAACATGGCTGTAAAATATTCTGGAAAAATGTTACAGAAAGTTTGCAGCTACTGTGGAGCTTAAAGCTGCCATTAATTGTGTCTTTTTGTTTCCCCTTTTTTCCCAAAGCCACATTTTAACTTGGATTTTAGTGGGTGGACAGGATCACAGTCATCTGGCAGCGCAAGCCACTGAAGCCATTGGTACTGAGCCAAAGTGCACACCTTGTGCATAATAGACATGTCAGAGACCATATTTGAGGCTATAGACATTTTCATTTGTTCAGTAAATCCTGATCCATGTCCTCATAAATTGGCCACTTCTGAGACTTTGTATTGTTAAGATTTTTATATCTATTATACTTATTCTAATTATATTTTCAATACACACTTCCACTAATATCTCCATCTGTGAAGATGTTGCGCTGTCGTCTCTCACAATTTGCGATGCTGCAAACCTCAAAACACGCAAAACCCTCATTTATATAGGGGTGTTTCCCACATGTTTGCATCTGCTGTCATTTGCACAATCATTCCTTGTAAATCACCCACAAACTGTGGTTCAGCCCCTTGCGCAAAATTCTAGATTGCATGTGCAAATTACTGCACGCAAATTTGGATCTTAGTAAATCCTGCCCATAACGATGCAGGATGATCTCAAGTTGACATCTGGCCCTGCAATGGGCCATTCCTTCCTCTCCACTACCAAATTCTGGTGGATCCTGGCTCTGTGGTAACCTGACTCTGCCAGATGGATTTGCTCTGCATATCTATCTGGGAATCATCCGTTAGAGTAGTTTTGGGAAGGGGCGAAAATATTGGTTAGCTGATTGGATAAGACATCTGTCTATCACCACCTATGTTGGTGATAGACGGGCCAAATCAACCAATCAGATCAACGAAGCATATAACGTACGAACAGAGCAATGACGGAAACACAATCACAAGCCAGGCTACTTTTGCTGCTGCCAGCAATGGCTTTTTAGCTCAGCAAACAAGAAACATGTTGGCAGTAATTCCGATAAAACTTGAGTGATAGCCACGCTGATGCTAGTTTCATCAACTGAAGCCGCCATGTTGTTTAGACTGAACTGTTGCTTCTCATTGCGTCACACCTCAATCCGGCTCAAAGCCAACGGTGATTGGACGTTCGTTTGGTGAACTGCTCCAAATTCTCTTCAACGGAAAGTAGCCAGACTGATCTGCGAGGGAAAATCTGAAGTTCACAAGATCAGGATGGTCTCACGAGGCTAGATCTGTGGGGGATCCACCCAGCCAGCATTTCTATGCGGGGCCCATATGGGTTAAATTTTGGCTGCATATGAGGGAACCAAGTGGGTTTCTATGGTTTCCATGGTTGCCCCACCTGTGTTTGCCCATACAGCCTATAGGCATGGGCTTGAACTGGCCAAATTTACAGACATAGTGTGAGATACATGGGCCCCATATGTGGAAACCCACATGGGATACACAGGTGGGGCCACCATGGAAACCATGGACAAACCCACAAACACTCTTGGGTGCCTCATATAGATCTGGGCATGAAAAAGTTCCTCCTTTTTCTGCCAGAAGTGGTGCAGTAATCGTGCACTATTACTACACTATCACTGGCTGAACGATTTGTCCTGCGAATACGTCATTGCGCACGGTGTCCAAACTTGGCGTGTGGAAACGTCCTTGTTCTGGGCATTAATTTATGCTCTGAAATCGTTTCACCTGGGTACACAGTGGTTTCTCTGTGCGATTTAATTAGCAGACAAGTCACTGGTGAGTTGCTGGTAAGTGGCTGGCTATTGGCAGAAAGGGGAACTTTTTCAAGCCCACATCTGTATGCAGCCAAAATCTAGCTCCTATGGGCCCCACATGGAAATGCTGGCTGGGCAGGAGGCTCCATAGATATGGGTCCACCACTGACTCCAGACTCTCATTCTGATGTCTGTTTCAGTTAGTTGCTGGTCAGGTGTCATATACTGTATCTGCTCCTGGCCCACACATGGCTGCACTTGACAGTCAACAGGAGTGAATATGAGCAAAATATTATCTAGCATATTTTGGAGGCACTACACACAGGTTTAGTCATGTGGTTTATTCCACAGAAACATTTTTTCAAGTTATACTTCTTTGTAAATGTGACTAATAACAATAGTCAAAAGGCTTTTCCCATGTAAAACAACACCTAGAATTCAACTTCTAAAAACTTTGGCATTGAACGCCTCTGTATATTTTGGACTTTTGGTTCAAATGAGCCCATGGACCAAATGTAACTGGTCTTATTTTGCACCATTTAAACATGTTGATTAACAGGTACAGTTAGAAAATAGCTGTTGCCCTGCAAGGATTTGGGATTCAGTGTTACTGTGCGTTCAGACCAAGAGCGACTAAAGCTGTAAAATAGCTTTTGTCGCTCATAAAAATAGCTGCTACAAAAAATCTGTTCGCTTTTGTCGCTCAAGTCGCTTATGACATCACGTTCAATTTTGCATATCCTTTTAAAAGGACCGTATGCTTTTTACCATTAGCAGAGATTTTGCAGTGATGCTTTTCGTGATTGCTGCCTTGTGCTTTGACAAGTTGTAGCCTGTGATTAACCAGAAATCTGTCTCCTACTGAAAAACAACGGTCTGGACATAACTGATTAAATTACACCCCAAAATAAAATAATGTTGTAGCTTTGTTAAGTACATCATCTTCACTGATCTGCATCTGCAGATCTTCACTCATTTATCTCTAAAGGCCTTTACACACCTACTCCGGATATTTATTTATTTATTTATTTATATATATATCAAAATTCCGTCTTGCGATTTTGCGACGTTTATTTTTTCGAACTGGGGTCGATTTTCTTAATATTCGCATCCGACAGATACACAATCCACCAATCAGAGAAGGCGCTCTGACCGCACAGAGCTGGTTGCAGGCAAAAAGAGAAAGGAAAAAGAGAGAGGTGTCGCTTGGTCGCTGTTACTGCATCATTATGGCTCAGGTGTTATCACCTTCGTGTTGCAGCACTATTGTTTTGCAAACGGGGCTGTGGGGGTGGGGGGTGGGGTGCTATAGCTGAAGTAGCAGTGTTTTCCCTACATTTTGTAGCCATTCGAGGTTATTAGCTACAGGTGTTGTATTTAAAATCCCCATTTGGCATCTCCACGGTGAGATCAGCTGTTTCCAGCATCCAGAAGTTTCCCTGCAGTCGTCTCTCCCTCCGTCACTGCTGCATGTGCTCACGTTCCTCTGGAATAACGAATGCGAGTTTGTTCTAGCATCTTCGTAATTTCGCGTCGGAGCAGGTGTGTATAGACAAATGCGTCGATATTTCTCCTCCAAATTATTCGCAATTTCGTGCTGTTTATTCGCAGTGTGAAAAGGCCTTTACTCTCAAACTAAATGTCAAGACGAGGGACAAAAGGGAAAACGTATTTTTATCCCTGTCAATTATTATTATTATAACATAGTTCTTTCCATATTTATAAATCATATCGTCCCATTCACATAGCATGCTAGGCGCTCGATTAGCAGGCAAGTTTCGCGTTTGGGGCTCATAGAAATCTGCAAAAAGTTAGGCCTCTGTTGCTTTTTGCAACACTAGGAGACGCGGTGAGACTTGCAACACTCAGGCCAAACATTCCAATTGGTTGTCAGGGTTTTACAGCCGCAACGTGTCATAGCCAATTTGCATAAAGTTAAACTATTTTTAACTTTGTTTAGTCGCTCTAATCGCTCAACTTTTGTAGCTCGTCGCTTCTGTCACTTTATTCGCTCTTGTCGCTCCTTCCATTAAAGTGAATGACTTCCGGCGATTTTACAGCTTTAGTCGCTCTTGGTCTAACGCACAGTTAGAGAAAGGGATATCCTTCCATTTCCTAATGGATTCTTTTAGTAACACCCACCCACCCAAAAAAGGGAAGGGAAGAAGGGTTTAAGTTTAAAAGTTATCACCTCATTCATGGAAGTATGTAAACCTCCTCACAGTAGAAGGCACTAATTTCCACTGTTTTCACCGGCCTAGCAGCCTTTGATTTGAGAAATTAATTATGAGCTATAGATATCAAAGCAATAACTTGTTTTACAGGCATTAAAGCGATAATGCTGTGCTAACTATCTTTCTTCTTTGTCTGTTTTCCTTCTTGTGTGTGATTAATTCCTGCTCAGGAGGAGTAGGAAACGCCTGCGAGAGCACAAGGGAGATTCCAAACTGCACCAGTGTGTGAAAGTGCAGAGCAGCAGTTGGTGTACAGAGCGAGGTATTACGGTGTCCGGGGGTTCTCTCTTTCTGTTTTGTAATTATCGACACAACTGATGTTAATAGTTTTCTAAAAGACCTCATTTATACAGATTTGCATGGATGTGTTGTTATGCAACATCCATGCAGTAAATTTACTCAACAAGATCATTGTAATTACTGACAAAACTTGTTCAGTTTTGTGGATGTATAAGCTGCATAACAACATTAATTTGCTGAGTGAAATATCTTTAGTGAACGAGTTCTGTAAATTTTCAGAGGAGTTTGCTTTTGAAAATCATTTCTGCCTATATGTAGACTATAATGTCTGAGTCTTTAAACAGGGAATATTATCGAAATGTACAATATTATCTTTTGTTCTGTAACATGTATATATTATTACTTTCTACCTGCTCGTAGTCTCAGAACCGTGGCAACAACAGAAGATCTGACAATGGTTTGTTCTTTTGAAAGTGTGTTTTAAAAGTCAGACATTATTTAAAAAAAACCCAAAAAACAAACAAACAAACATTTGCTTTGCTAAAGTCCTTGACTTGTGCATGTTCTTAATGAGGACACAATTTCTGTGTTGTAGATAAGCAAGTGTTGTAAATAGTTATTTTCTAAACATCCATAAAAAAACAACAAAAAAAACTAAACAAAACAATTGTTTCTGCTTAGATTGTGTTTTGCTTTCACTTTCTTCAGATACTGTATGGTGAAACGTTCCTAGATAACAGTTTATCTGTTAGTGCTGGTAACGCTTTACCTGCATCACACAGATTTTCCCCTACAAACCAAATTAAAAGGGTGGACACGAGGAGGATCATGTCTGATATATTTATATTTTCATTAGAGATGTATACTCAGTAACCAGACATTTTATCTAGATAATTTTAGATGTCCTTGAACCAAACCTTAGTTGCAGCTAGCAGCATTGCATTACATTTTGCCTTTGAGTCCATGGGTCCAAAAGTTCAGATCTGACCTCAGAACAAAAGATGAAAAAGCCTGAAGGCAACCAGTGATCAAATTCACAGTATTTAACAACTCTGGAGACAATGGTTATGTGTCCTCTGAATTTAGAAATGAAAGTTGAAAATGTATGTGTATCCTCTAAATTACTTGCAGGGGCTGAGCGTGACGCAGACAAGCGCTAAGTGGTAGCATAAACGTTGCCATCTCACAAATTTAAACCATCATTTGGTTGTAGATGTGGGCAAACATATGTTCTACATGTTATTTTTGTGAGACTGGTTGCAAATATTTTTTCATCTCAGATGCTTATGTTAAATTTTTATTTTTGAAATTCCTTTTTTGCCAGGATTGTGTCATGAACACCACCAGCTTCCTTTGAAATGCCCCAACAGCATATTAATGAACAAACATTAGTGAATTTATATTTTTCATTCATTTCATTTTTCTTCAGATTAATTCAGATCACACATTCCTCGTGTAATATCCGTTTCAGAACATTGTTATGAGACCAAATGACAACTTGATGTCAATAAAGTCCCAGTACCAGCCTGCGAACATCATTGTATAACCACAGGCTGATGTACGTATTACACACACATCCCTCACATGCTGCAGTACACAAAAAATCTAATGTGTAGCAAAGTGAACTTTAGCATAGTACCACTGTCATTTAACTCAAGCCCCTCAGCACTAACTAGAGTGGCTGCAGACTCGAGTGCTGCTTATTAACCAGCTAAACAGAGCTAACTATTATCTAGCGCACTTGCAGCATTGAGGTTAAAGATGAGAAATAAGCAGCTTTCAGACTTGCATGCGTAATATTTGCAGTAAAGTCCATCCGCTTCATCGCAGACTTATTGCGTCCAAGCCATGTTTGGAAATAGTAAATTGTTTTGCATAGTAAATGATTGTCGCACTTACAGCAACAGCAATCCTTTCATCCCTCTCTGGAACATTTTCTTGTGCGTTCAGCCAAAACAACATGCTGCAACATTTCTGCTGTTTTGACATGGAGGCTCACCGGTACATGTCTGCTACAGCTCTGAGGTAAAAGAGCAAAACGTTTGTCTGAATGCATACAGTATAAAAGACAAAGTCCACACTATCACCACATTCCAGAGCAATTCTAAAGGGGGCAATAAAAAAAGCAGTGTAAGGTTTAAAGCTACTTTTACATCAAAATATGGAGCCTTTTACCTTTGTTTTTTTTAAATAAAAGTAAAAGAATGTACCAGTGTTTTGAGTCTCCATATCCATCCTCTGGCCTGAGTCCAACTAGGAATCAAATTCAGGCCTAAACTTAAACTGCCTTGTTTAATCCATGTTTTGTTTGTATACAGTTAAGTGACTTTTGCAGGCTCACATACAGAATAATGAAAAGTTTCCTGTAATTCAGTTCCCGGATAGCTGGACATCTCTGCTTCAGAGCAGCTTCTAGCAGATTAAAACATGGAAAAGTTTGGAAAAGAGCTTCCTGGAGTGTGGATGGATGAAACCATTGGAGATTAAGACCCTTCATGGGGGAATTCTGCATTGTTTCTGCTTCTGCAAGTATGTGTTTGTTCTGTGTAGTGTTATTGCTACGTGTGTTTGTCTCCACCAAACACACATAGCATATCTCAACTCGTATCTTTCTGGTTTCTTGCTTAGCACCAACAATTCAGACAGATGAAACCAGAATAGCCTGTACTGCCCCATGAGCTTGAATTTAGCCGCAGCATCCTCAGAGCTAAAAAAGGAGCCTCACCCTCACTTTCTGAAGGAAAGTGATTAACAAACCTTTTAACGAAGTGATTTATATATATATAAAAAAAAAAATCTGGCATTTTTTATCCCAACCTAAGGTTGCTTGCCACTTTTATTTGTTTATTTATTTATTTATTTTAAAACCTGGCTCACCCTTACACCCCACCCCCAATTGCCAACCATCAAAAACACCTTCACCACATACTAGCATGCAGAGAGCTGGTTAAATACCACCTCATGTTACACACAATGAGGCAAATCTGAGATGAATGCAAGTAATTGGAGTTCTTATAACATGGGAAAGCCACATTACACCAATTTCATTTCCAGTAACACTTGACTGTCTCCTCATTGAATCTAACATGTTTGACAGCAGAAAACCTGTATGATGGTGTTTTGGTAACTCTTACTGCATGATTCCTGATCATAGAAAAGGAAAGCCCTTTTCTTTCTACAAACTGGTGCATGTCGTCAAACAAGGACTACATGAAAAAGGAAGAAGACCTCATTAAAATTCTACACGATTACCTAAAACATGACAAGAATGGTTATTTTCCCTTTGCTGAAATCAGAAATTTTCTCCACACATTCGGTCAGTTATCGGAGGTTCCCATGTAAACCCACCTGTACGTCAACAGAATGCAGATATTTTAGAGGATATACCATTATATGTTTTTGACTATATGTCTGTGTAGATATTTCCAAGAATTACAGATTTTAAAGTTCCAATTCCAGATGTAGGAGGAATGTATTGTCAGGAGTTTAATATGTACTTAATGTGGTAAATATTGTTTTAATGAGTATGGAAAAATTAGACTTGTGTTTTTGTAAATGTGAAATGGGCCATTTATTCTTAAAAAAATATGCTGCACCACTGTCTCATAATTTTTTCCATTTCATGTTTGCTTTTTAAACGTTTTAAGTGTTAAAGTGGAAATGAAACAGTCAACCAAACTAACCTTATTTACTAGACTGAGTCCTGGTCTTATCAATAATTATATAACAAATGTGAAAAATAAGCATATACAGGAAAGAGGTGGCAACATTTTTTGCTTTTATGGGCAGGGGGCCGCCATCTTGCAGTACTTTAAGCTTTGACGTCATAGGGTTGGTTGGCAATCAAGCTCTGCATTGAATCCATAAGTATTACCAGCTAAATTACACTATAACTAACAAGCTGTAACTCATTTTAGAAGATGAATACAATGGAAGGTGAAGCTGAAAGGCCAGTCGAACCTCCAGATCCAGTTGCCGATGCTTTCCAGCCCATAGGCCGTGTGACTGAGGAGGAAAGATGTGAAGCTGGTGCTGGTCTTGGCCCGGGCAGGTTGGCAGCACCTGTAGGTGTGGCTGCTGTTCAGCGATGCTGTAGACTATCTACTGTCAGGAGGTCGACATGGACAGTGTCATATGCGGAAAATTGTACATACCAGTTTGGCTTGCACATTTGGATTACTGTACCGGGATGTCGACCTTGTGGAGGTTTGGAGGTCTGGAGCTTTGGTAAACAGCAGGCAGGCTAGCTGTTAGTCAAGCTAACATTAGTAACCAGTGAATTAATGTAAAATAAAATACATGTTAGCGAGACATAAAGAATTGCCTGGTGAGGGAGAGCAGCTGGACGACGTTGAAAACGAATCCCAGTAAGAAGTAGTTTTTATGACGTTCATTTCAGAGCAAACCTGCTGCAGAGATCTTCTGTTCATCATCAGGCTGTGGGGAGGGGATTTTTGAGTGCTGCCATTTGAGGTTTGTTTAATAAGAGGCTCAAAGTAGGGATGGAGGCAAGTTTGTATGAGTTGATGCCGCAGACCCACTGGCCAGGTCAGGTTATAGACGGTAATATTGAGAACCTTCAGAGCAGCTTCACGCTTTAAGCTTGCTTCATACCTCCGGATACGGACGAAATCGGCTCATCCGTACCAAACGTCATCTTCATTACTGGCCTACATACCTCCGTCTGGTTTCAGCTTTGTGAATTTTGATCTTTACACCTTCTAGGGGGAAATGTTGCATTGAAATTTACCACCATCGACAATGGTGAACAAGGCATTGGTCGATGAGGTAGTTTTGCTGTGTCTACTTCAGAAAAGGCGGAAAAAAGATAAATGTATGTAAAAGTGGTCAAAGTAATTTAAACTTTTGACATTTTTAAGTATCCGCTTCCTACTCTTCTTCAATTTTCACGAATGGGTAAACTATTAACTCTGACTCTATACTGCCGCCAGGGTTTCCGGTGGTATTGTTCTGTTTGGTCCGGAGCACTCCAGATTCGTAAGCTTTCTCACAACGGACATACTGATGGACGAAACAACCTCCGGATACAGATGAAAGCATCCATATCCGGATTTAGGGTATGAATGGGGCTTTAGTCTTCAGACATCTATCTTACCAGACTCGAAGTCTTCTGATCGTTTTCCTAATTTCTCTATAAAATGTTCACTACATGGAGCCGGGGGTTTTCCTCTTCAGTGGTGCCAACCACCACAGCAGCAGTGTTTCCTGCTTCATCTGAAGGCTGTGAATTCCTCTGCCTTCGGCCTAAACTTTGGAAAACTTGTACTGTATTTAGACACAGGAGGAATATAGCCTAGTAATGGTCCTCTTTTGTCCTTTCTTCTCCTTTGGCTCACCAGCCTCCATCATTCACACTGTTGTCTTTCTAACTGTAGCACAGAGTAGAGCCAACCAACCCGGTGACATAAAAGCTTAGAGTGCTGCAACAAGCCCCGGGCTAAAACATAAAACATTGCTACGTTTTTCCTTCATATGCTTATATTTTTCTCATTTGCTATATATTTCTTGATAAGACCAGGACTCAGCCTAGTAAATGAAGTTAGTTTAGTTGACCATTTCTTTTCCACTTTAATTTCGGTTCTCCATTAAACTCAGACGGTCCCACCTGCAGCTTGCAGGACGAGGCAGAGCTGAATATTAGGTGGGGTTGGATGTTCAACTTCGCCCACATTACCCTTTTGAGTCGTTCATTTTATCCCTTCCCCCCTATCCCTAACCCTTACCACACTATCTGACCACGCCCATCATATGTCCAATGCCGCCTAATATCCTACGACTGCAAGCCGTAGGTGGGGGTACTTGATTAAATTTGGAAAGTTTTGGTGAGAAAAGAATAAATCTATTTGCTATCCGTAGTTTTCTGACAAAAAAAATAAGTCTCAAAGACTTTCAGTGGATTTAACTTGAGTTTTATTCTTCAAGTTTTACATACTTTTTTTCTTCTTTTTTTCCCCCTGACTTTGTTCCTTTGTGCTCCATCTTCCAGAAGTGCCAGTGGTTTCAGATCTTCAGTCATGTGCTAAAACTAAAGTACCACTTCCAAACTATTTGATATTCATTTAAGGCATTTTCATGGTACAAGCAGAGCAAACCAGCAGGTTTGATGTCATTAATGCAGTCCCCCTGCTGCCATGACCCTCCATTCAAAACCTAACACCAACAGCTCTGCGTCTAATTTTAGATGAGTGAGTATTGTTCTCCCAGCATGCAATTCTCTCACACTATTATGTTTTCCAGCTTTTGTCAAGGCCAAATGGTCTTAAGTTGACTCACATTGGCCTCCTGGTAATCAGCAGGATGGTAATGACAGACAAAGCTGGACAGCTGACTGCAGGATGTGGCATGCACTTTTCCCACAATGCTCAGCTTGACTGAGGAGCAGCGAGAGGGGAAAGGGAGCACTTCACAAAGGTATAGGCTGTCACATCACATATGCATTACCTCAAACGGAGTTCTCTCATCTCAAACCAAACAACCATGCCAATCCTTGTTACTGCAGATGGAGCACATTGAACAAAGAATATTTCACAGCTTTGTTGTATTCACCTCATGTCATAGCCAAGGGTTATTTGCTTGGCTGGATTTTGTTCATGTGGGAGCTTTGATCTGTTCTGACTCCTATTATCAAAATAGGATTAGAAGGAACAGAAAAGGAAACATACGAAAGTTGGGGTATGTCTGCAAATACACGGTATATTTTCTTATGTGCTTCTTTTCCTCTCAGAACTTATATAATTGTAAGGAATGATTGAAAAATACAAATGTAGCTTTCCAGAAGAGTCTGTAAAAGGAAAGAAAAGTGAAGATGCTAACAAAGTTCTGCTTTATATCTGCACAGACATATTGTTACAGTCACCGGTGAAAGAAACCCATGTGTTCTCAACTTTGATTACTGGATATTTTACTCTTGTCTGCTATCTTATATCCACATTAGATGGTGAGCACCAGCTCTTCAGAGGAATCTATACCTGAACCATGAACAATACTGTATATGTTGCATATGTGATTTTTCTGAAGGCGAAAGCATTGTAATGTTCTTCAGTGCACAAAAAAGCTAAGATGCATGCACCATCAGTAATGTTCTGTTTCATCTTTATTTCAATATTTCTACGGTAAGGAAACTGTCATTTTGAAATTGTTTCAAATAAATGTATTTTTGTACATCAGCTTTGTATTTCTGTGTCTGATCAATTTCCTGCAAATCCATGCTTGTAAAGATGATGTTTTTTTTACTATTATGACCCCCTCCGTCCACTGCCTCCGCTCCGCTCCGCCCCGCTCCGGTCCGCACGACGCAGCAAATCCGTTGCTATTTTAATCAATGAGTAGCAGTCCACTTCTCCGCCAGCGCTCCGCTCCGCTCCGACACGTCCGCTCGGGTCCGTCGGCCTCCGCCAAAAATACGGATCAACTCTATTTTCTGGTCCGCTCCGCTCCGTTTGGAGGAAGTTGCGAACATGAAACATCCGGTTTATAAAGTTTTTTTTTACATCCACCACAGAAGAAATTGATTGCTGTGTATAAAACTTATTGGGCATATTGTAGCATCTCAATAAAAACTTTTTTATGAAATAATATTGCGTCTTGTGTGACTTGAGAATGGGCAAATTGGGCAATGTGTGTAGTTCAATGTGCCGTATACATACTCCCTACAAAGTAGGTCGCCGCACGTCAGATCCTGTCAAAACTACAAAAACTGTCACTTGTAAACACTCATTTTGGAAGTTGAAGGCCAAAAGATTTTGCTTCTCGCGCATGCTCCTTTGCCTGCTTTGTGACTGAACGGAGAGAGTGCTGGCGGAGTGAGGCGGAGTATGTGTGCGAGGGTTTTTGCAGCCCGCCGGAGAAGACGGACTCGAGCGCAGCGCAGCGGAGCGGAGTGGGGCGGAGCGGAAGCAGTGGACGGGAGGTGTGACAGTGCACGACAGCCAACGTTAAAACTCAGAAATATGTTAGAAAAACACTGTTCATCAGACACAAAACATGAGATCATAGAGTCAGCTCTGATTTAAGAAAAATACCATTGATAGAACATGTCCAACATTGTGTGTTTGTTTGGAAGAGTTTGTGCAGAGAGGAGTCATTGCACGCTATATTATATCCACTATGACACAGTAACAGGTCGGTCAATTGATTTTTGTAGGGGCACCCCATTTATCAAGTGAAGTTTGAATTCATTAGAGGCCAAATTCTAGATTAATAATTCAATATCTGACCCACATCAAAGCATGTTAGGTGTAGAATACCTCTAAAGAATTTTCTTCTAATATTTAATAATAATAATATATGTAAATATACACACCAACTGTGTGTGAAATACCAGGGAACCACGGAAATTCAGCCCAAACACTCAGCATATTTATTCTGCACAGAATAAAAAAGGTGCAGCAGCATGACGCACCCTGTACAGTTTATGCAGCCAACTCAGTACTCCTTCCTCCTCAGCAGCCGGAAGCAGACTCAGGGAGCGCACAGTTAACAGATAAAACAAGATCTAAGACATTAACATATCACATGTAAGATAATAAAAAAAGAAAAACGTATAAGACATAAAAAATAATGAATGGTGGAGAAATACAACATAATCAAATGAATGACTGAAAACTACTTTATTCATCCCAGAAGGGAAATTCAACATACCTGCACAGAATAAAATAAGGTGCAGCAGCATGATGAACATGTACAGTTTATGCAGCCGACTCAATATTCCCTGCCCGTGGCAAGAAACCCCACTTAAAGGTAGAGTCCAACGTTTACCCCCTGAAAATAAACGTTAGACTTGTGCAAGTGAAATCCGTCTCAAACCGTGCCTTTGGGCCTTTACTCTGTGCGTTGTTGCCCCCCCCTGCCCGCCTTAGCTTGTTTTGTTGTGTTCGGCGTTTCTGGGGTTTTGTTTATATCCCAGCCATTCGCGCCGCCTGTGGAAGCTGGCTGCCGCCACCCAAAAAAGAAGAAGACGGATGCACAGAGGTAAGAGCTAGAAATGCAAGTTGGAAAACCAGGGCAATATAGATTCTTAACCCGTTTCTGAGCCTGAAGGAGAGGCTTGAAGCCGATCGTTGAAGAACGAGGCGGCCATACCCTGAGAGGGAGGGGCGCTCAGTTTGAATACTGTTTGCAAACGGAAACGGGGGGGGACTTCAGACTCTACCTTTAAACATCTGTGTGTGTATACACTTCCACAGTGGCCTTCCTGTGTTGAGTTTGCGTGTTTTCCCCATGTATGCGTGGGTTCTCTCCAGGTACTCCAGCTTCCTCCCACCATCCAACATGCATGTTAGGTTAATTATCACTCCAAATTCCCCAGGAATGAATGTGAGCGTGAATGGTTGTCTGTCTCTGTGTTGGCCCTGCGACAGACTGGCGACCTGTCCAGGGTGTACCCTGCCTCTCTCCTGATAATAGCTGGATAGGCCCAGCAACCCCCGCAACCCTAACTGGAAAGTGGACAGAAAATGACTGACATATGATGATGACTATATATATATATATATATATATATATATATGTGTGTACAGTATATATAAGTTTTCATCAAACCATTCAATACAGGTTTGTACTGATATTTAATGAGATGAGGAGAGATAGAAGAAAAATTGAACATTTGAATAGCAAAGTCAGCCTAGTAATCAATAATCAGGCTATAATTAGATGAAAGACAGTCTGAAGTCTAGTCAGTTAATTGGAGAATTGAAACAATGGCCTTATGAGTCACGTTCAGCATCATGGATCACATTTCACACAGGACAACAGATGCTTTCATCATACTCTTGCCTCTTAAAAAACTGCTAAATCCAGTCTAAGAGGAACCATGGAGGAACTAATCTGTACTGTACAGGTAAGTACATGTAACCCATCAATCTGATTCAGAAATTTCCACCGAATGCCCTATAGCTTTACCCCTTATATCCTAGCAGAGTCGTTATCCACCCTATTTCTGTACTGTTGAAGACAATTTCTTTATATGTTGATTTGAATATGTGTATAACATGTAATGTGTTTCTCTCCCAGCCTGCTACAGTTTGACCCAACACACAGATACAAAACCTTCCTTGATTTTTCTCACCAAGCACCCTAACCCTCTCCCTCTCCCTCTGCCATTTGCTGACAGAAAGAAATTCTTACAATTGAATTAAGATTTTTTTTAATTGTATATGTAAATGTGAATCAGCAAATGGTCAGGTGGGGTAAAAACTGAATGATGAGAAAAAGTAAGATCCACTTTGCTTGCTTTACTGATGTGAATTTTTGTAATTCCATGCAGTATTCCAACATGCAGGCCTGAAACACATCTCAGGACAGGAAAGCCTTTTCCCACATTGTAATGTTGCCACATACCTAACACATAACGAAATCTGTGATTGAGCATAAATGCTGTCATTTTTGTTATCTGAACAGGATGTTTACTAAATAGACCAGTAAACACAGAGACAAAGAGCTCTGTGCACAATGAGATTGCAGTTCTTCATGCCTGGCTCACACAAATTTTGAATTATCAAAGTAAACAGTGAAGGCACATCTGCTTTACAGACAATAAAGTCAGCGTTGGTTTCCCGTTTCTGGATTTACTGTTGAGCTCAACATGCACGATGTCTGTAAAAATTCACCAGTAATTGTCATCCAAGATAAAGAGATGGGAAATTCTAGGGATAACTGAGCCACGTGGAAATGAGTCATTTTCTTGCCAGCATGAAGTTCTAGATTTTTTTCTTAATAGCTGTGAAGACATGTTGCTGCTTTCATTCATTTTACTAGCAACATCCTTTCTTCCATTCCTGGCTGCTGTTGACAGTTTTTCTGACAGTTCAAATGTTTCACAGTAAACTGTAATTACTTCCAGCAGTGATCTCTTTACATCTAGTTTGGGACTGTTTTGAACATGTCAAAGAACCAGCTGCTCTAATGAAGATGTAATTAAATGGAAAGATCTTAAATGCTGCCTGTGGCACTTAAAATGAAAGAGTATATTTGTTGATGCAAATGTCAAAAGTAGATAAAAGCAAGCGGTTA
This sequence comes from Atherinomorus stipes, assembly GCA_023101725.1. Taxonomy (NCBI): domain Eukaryota; kingdom Metazoa; phylum Chordata; class Actinopteri; order Atheriniformes; family Atherinidae; genus Atherinomorus; species Atherinomorus stipes. The sequence continues at coordinate 42,430 of JALJCO010013057.1, read as the reverse complement.
TAATAAAGCTTTCACATTTATTATTACTCATCAATTTTGCCTTATTTCACCGACAGCTGATTTTTTTTCCCTTTTTCACTTTGAGGGTATGAATAATTTTGAGGGTGGTTGTATATATATATATATACAGTATATATACAGCTGTGTGAAAAAGTTGTTGCCCACGTCCTAATTTCTTACTTTTTTGCATGTTTGTCACACTTAAATGTTTCAGATCATCATACAAATTTTAATGTGAGACAACGATAACACAGGTAAACAGAAAATGCAGTTTTAAATGAAGATTTTTTTAAGGGGGGGGGGGGGGGGGGGAAAAAAAAAACATTTTTGTTGTAAATCCAGCATTGGTTAGTTTTTTTTTACTTTAAATATTCTTGAATTTGTCCACAGATTTGACTGATCTTCAGTGGTTCCTAGTTGTGAAAGGATTTCTGAGAACCTTACCTTGGAAACAATGATGGATAGTTGAGGCCTTGTGGGGTGTTGCAGCACATTCACCGAATTGTATTGATACTGCGTTGGTACCATCACCTAATTTTGACAGCTACTGGATCTCAAACATTACTGCAGGAAACCTAGTTGCAACTCAACTGACATACAATGACCTTGTATACACATAAAATTGGAGTTATTTCATATTTCAATCTAAGTTTAAAATATCTGGATATCTTTAAAGGCACACAACGTAACTTTTGGACCTTAAAAATCTGCGTTTCTGACTTGTTTTGATGGCACACCAACATTCATTTTGCGCATTTTTGAGCCGTCACTGCCCAGAGGCGTCCCGGGGCTCAGAAACAGCAGTATGTAAGATTCCCATCCGGGACGCAACCGTGATGTTCCAGCCGACTATTGGCTGCAGCACCGCGTCACTCACTAGCAACCGGATGTAAACCAGGGATCAACCCCGCGAGTGTTTTGAACGCGCATCATGTCGGATTTGGTAAGGAAACATTACAGGAGGAAGAGAGGAAAAGGAAGAGAGGAAGGGACAGAACAAGAGTCAAGATAAGACTGTCTTTTACTGGCTGGAGTGAATCACGGTGCAGGTATGATACAAGATGGTTGCTAGTTTTGTCGCCGATAGGGGGCGCGTCACTGAGAAAACTGCAAAAAGTTCCGTTTGTCTTTAAAATATAGTCAATGAGTACTGTGAATGTGTGTCATAACATGAACATCAAAGTCTGTGGTGAATGTGGTGTGAAGTCCTTGTCTTTAAGACAGGGAGGGTATTTTTTCTGTAATAGATTTTTATTAAAACATTTTTTTTAATGCAAGCTCTCCATCTTTTGAGACTACCTGCTCACATGGTACTGATGAGGCTGGTGTGCATAAAACTGTAGGGACAGCTGAAGAAGGTCTAATTACAGTATGTGTGTTTTTAGTGTTCCTTATATTTTATAGGATCTAAGTGTTGCTCTCTGTCAGGCATCTCTAGACCTCAATAGTTGCATCTGCTGTAGCATTGATGGTCTTCCTGCCTGCCAACTTCACCATCCAGCTGCTGCCACAGGTTATCTAAAAAACTACAAATTGGCATTTCATTTTCAGTCATCAGTAACTAATCAGTATGTGCTTTGCAAGCAAATAAATGCACAAATAAACTGATAAAAACTGAACAACATGCCCCAAGTGGGTGCCAATATCTGTTGTGAAGAAGGTCCAGGCTGTGGCTCAATCGATATGCGCCCAATTACATTCTGATATCAGGCTATGGTCTGCTTTGCTGCGTTTGGAGGAATTATGAAAGCCAAGTGATTTTAATCTGGGGTCTTAAAGTGTTGATGATGAGGGTCAACATATTTAAAGACTCCAGGTTGAAAGCTGTGTCTATGACTTGTCACTCAAGGTGTTGTTGGAGGAGTGTCGCTGCCTGTGTGTGCAAATTTGAAGCATTCCACTCCAGTGCACGACACAGCATTCTCATTATCAGGGTTAACTTTAACCCTGCAACTCTTTGCCCCAGACACCACTGTAGCTTGATGGAAAGGAGTAAGCACAAGAAGTGTTGCTGCTTTCATTGTAAAGTCATCAACTACAGTTGTCCTCAGAATTGTTCATACGTCCAATTAAAGAAAAGACTAAATTCACATAGTAATTCAAATAACAAAAAACTATAGAGACTAATAATAGATGAAAATTTACAAAATTATAATTTAGTTAAATAAAATATTGCTTTTGAATTGTGGTTGGAAATAATAATTTACAAAAAACCACCAAACAAAACTGGTACGACACATTAGAGCACCTTGCTCATGAACAGTGGATCAAAATAACTGTCAGCAGGTGTCTTTTTGAACATTAGAGAAAACACCTGATTGCAGTGATTGCCTCAAAGTGTTACTAATCAAAATTTTTGCTTCGGAGCACCATCATGCTCATTAATTTTTTTAATGTTTTGTTTTGTTTGTTTGTTTTTAATATTTCAGTTGAACGACAATACAAAATCAATGTCAAACCCAAACAGGGGATGTATCTTTAAGCAAATAAAAAACACCTCAGTACAATTAAGCACACATTCAGACAGGTTACAACATAGACACATTGAGGGTGGGGGGATCTTCCTCTCAGAAAAGCGAGGTCGCACCTTCTTTGAGCGCATCCATCAGCCCCACTGCCAGGAAGTGGGAGGAGAAGAAGGAACGAGGCGTTGAGTCATTAGGCAGATTAGATAACAGGTGATGATTTGGCATCAGGCTGGAACATTGTTTTGACGTCTTCCTTAGAATCCTCCAGCTGTCCCCATGGCACAATTCAACAAAAAGTCGACACATGGGCCCTTTCAATCGTTTTTCTAAATCCCGTGTCGTTCCCATCCCGAATACAGATCTTCAACACCCTTGACAGACTGGACCGACAGGCACATGACCTTCCACCAGCCCCAGTGGGGAGTCGATCACATACCTGGTGGGGTGCATCCCGTTGGGGCTATACGATTTCCCACAACCTGTTCTCCAGGTAGAAAAAACTTTGATCAATTGCATTTAGAGACCAGCTGACCAAATCCATAATGATGGTGGTTGAGATTCAGAAAGTGACGCAGAAAGTGACGCAGGGAGGCGACAGGACAATAGAGCAGCAGGGTAAACTGAGGGAGGGCGCAGAAGAAAAGACAGGAGATACCCATCACTACTATTGTCCTTATTTTACCCTCACTTCTGTTCTTAGTTAATCTTTTGAAGTGAGTTAAATTTGGGTCAAGCAAGGTGAGAAAGGAGCTGAACTTGTGATTGACCTTTACAACAGCAACAGTATACATTCAATTGAATTTCACTTAACTCGAAGAATTAGAAAATAAGACAAACGTATTGTTTAATTTTGGTGCAGATTTGGATCGTGAAATACACAATCTGATTTTGTTTTAAGAAAATTTGTTTGACTGCCCTCTTCCTAAAAATGACTAAATGAGTAAGTTGTTCATGTAAAGAATGTTGACCCATGATTACAAGATTATAAACTCCATATAAAACATAAAAATTGAATTTGCATATGCAATAGAACGATTTTTTTAACAGTTAAAAGCAGGGTAGGGGATCCTAGAAAAAACGGTTCCGAGCAAGCTACATTTTAAAAAATAGACCCCTTGCCATGATGCTGGACAAAAAAAAAAAAAAAAAAAAAAAGATACCCCCCCGAAACCATGCCTCCAGAGTGCCTGGTTTCCCTTTGTTCTGAGTTGTTTCTGTTCGGCTTTGAGGATTTTTTTTTTTTTTTTTTTTTTTTATCAATAAAGCTGAAGTTGAACCCCTGCAGTCCAATATTTTAGCTTTGAGCTCCTTGTCTTGAGCAAATTATTGTGACAGGAAATGTGGTGTCTGGGTGTATTTTGAAGCAGTTGCCATTAATGACAGAACTAATGCCTTAATCCACACCTTCCAATTCCCTTATAGAAACTAGTGGCCAAACCACTATGAAGCATTAGCTACATTTCTGTGATAGACGGCACTGTGGAATAAGATAATTCTTGCTCATCCTGGTTTCTGTTTAGTTTATCACTACTTTATCTCTATATGTGAAGAGATTTTCTGAACATGTTAAATGATACTCAGGATATTAAAGCATATATTGTATTTTTTATTATCTTTGCCTCTAAATTAAACTGGAACAAAATGTTTGATACAAAAATGAGAATTTAATTGTGAATGATGCCACAAATGTTGAGATTCATCAGTTGGAAAGGAAATGAAAGTACAAAATGATTAATTCTAGCAATGTTGGATTATCAAGCTTTTTTTTAAATGTTTTTATCTTGTTTCCTTTGATCATTGATAAAAGGTTCAAAATCTACAGTTCATTGTGGCTGCTGTGGCCATAAAATGGCAAAAATAACCCAGTTTCATAAACTAAAACTCACCCATGAATAAATATATATATTTTTAAAAAAATAAGAAGAAGAAGAAAAAGCCTTCAATAACAAAGACTAAAGTTCCCCACCTCTGATAAAGAGCACCAAGCTGCTGCTTCGCTAAGCTTTTTTACATCAACCATCTGGCCTCCATCTGTGCACCATACACAAGATGAAAAGAAGTCCCCCTTTCCAAAATTTGAAAGGCCTCTTTTTTACCAGTCTAACATCCACCTAACCTTCCTTGATGATGTTAATTTTGTCTTCAGTGATTCAGACAATTTTCTTTCAACAAATTTTGTCTTACTTGATAATTCGTTTGTCTCATGAAAACAAAACTATCTGAATCCACCTAACCTCTACAAACTCAGTAACTACAGTTACATGTCATTGATATAACAGAAACATGGAAAAAAGAAAATAACATTTCTTTTTGAATAATGTCGATTAATTATCTGCAACAGAAAACAAACTGTGGCACACTATGATTGCTATAAGCTGAAACTGAAATTGGAACTCGGAGATTAACTTAAGACCTTGCCTGGTGGTGAATGTATTGTCTAATAACCATGTCAAAATAAAGGACAGATGGAATTTAAAAAAAAAAAAAAAAACTTAAACGGACATTCCTATTTACTCACATAAAAGGGAGTGTAAAAGAACCAAACAATACTGTGTGATAAGATTTGTGGAATCCAGGTGCCTTCATGCAAAAATCTGGTCTGGCATTTGTCCCAACCAATCAGCTGAATTTAATTAGCACAACTCCTCTGCCAGGTAAATGAGCTCGTTAGTGAAAGCACCTGTTCTACAGTGAATGAACAGGCAGATCTAAAAATATGGAATGGTTTTAACTTTCTGGCACCTGAGTTGTCCATTTCTGGTGACTACACTTTTTGTCTGGGCATACCTCTACCTATCAGTCCATTTCAAAGAATTCTAACCTCCAAATCTGGATGAGACCACATGTCATAGTCTCTACCATTGTAGACTATTCTTCCTGGAGTTCTCAATTTATCTAAAATTATTACATTACAGTGAATACAAAAAACACAGTTCAGTCCAATTCTATAAAATTCAGTGGTTAAGACACTAAGGGCCTGATTTACAAAGAATCAAAATTGCGAAGCTAATGTCTTTGCCTCGCAAAAAAAAAAAAATAGCGTGCGTTGTCATTTTAGCGTTTGCGAGTGATCTACAAAGATTACACGCGCAATCTGTAACAGCCGCAAACAGCAGGATTTAAATGAGGATTTAGCGTGCGCTCTCCCTGCGCCACGGAAAGTTCAGAAGAGCATGTGGTAAACGCAAAATGAAATTCATCCTGATAGAGAGATGTTAGTTCCAGAGATATAATGAGGCAAATAAAAAACAGAATATAAGATAAATATGAAGAGTTCATTTGCAAAAATAGACAAACGCCATTTAGAAAAAACGGAGTTAACTGCTTTTGCAAATAAACTCTTCATTCACTTTTTGAATATTTTCACCAAATCAAGCTCACATGAAGTAGCGGGTTTTAATGATGTAAAATGGAGATATGACGTTTGTACCCGACAGCAACAAAAGCACTTAACTGTTTTTCAACAGTGATGTTTGTCTGTTTTTGCAAATGAACTCTTCATATAATAACTATAAATAAAATCGATGCAGCAGGTTTCTCTGTGGGTCGTAAGAAGAGGCCAGTTTAAGGACGTGGATAAGGACACGCTGGTGAAGATGATCTGATATTACGCACAGACTGCGCGCTCTTTGGCATAATGCCAGGCGCGGGACCTGTGTAATTGCCCCCCACCCCATGCAAAACTCAGTAAAAAGTAGTATCAATAGTTTGTGCGTTACTGGTTATTTTCACTGAGTTTTTTGTGGGGTGGGGGCCAACTTCACGCAGGATAGCAACCTCAGAACAGCAGCAGCAGTCGCTGCGGCGTGGAGGAGCAGGAGATGATTTTAATTTAAAAATATGCCATTGGCAAAAAATTAAACAAAATAAAAAGACATAAATAATATCAGCTTTAACTACCATGATGCTGCAGCTGCAGATGTTCTGGTTCATGTCTAGAATAATCTGTGTTTAACAGTGATGTTGATTGTTATTTAATCAAATAATGAAAACTTGACGTGTCGCCTGAACACATCATGAGAAATAATTCTGACCCGATGTCTGCAGTCCTGTGTGCAGCATTCTTTCAGCCATCAGTGCGTAAAGCTGCCAGTTATACCTGCTTTTCAGATGTGCTAAATTACACGCAATTTTTGGCGCCCGCTTTCCTTTGAACGGTTGATAGATCACATTGCGCGTGTAAAACTGAGGTTTTGCATAGTCTCCTCCCAATATTTTGCGCCTTCTGGCAGAAACGCCCAGTTTGCATATTCATTTGCAGCAGATGCGCAAAATGGACAGCAGCGCTATTTTGCCCCTTAACAAGCGCAAACCTCCTTTTGCCCTGCTTTGTAAATCAGCTCTGGCGGATTATTGCGTGCGTAATGAAGATAGCGCCTGTTTTAACAAGCGCAAACCTTTCGTAAATCGGGCCCTTACTGTGATATAACACACAAGAGAGAGAACATTTAATTCTAATCAATTTTATAGATTACATACCTCTTTAAGCTTGTTTTGAATTTAGCATGGTTGGGTCATCAACATAATTTCTGGAGGCAGCATGTTCAAATATGAAATAGCTCGATACAGAAACTGTATTGCAGGGATCCTCAGTCCTGATCCTTGAGAGTCAGTGTCCTGGATGTTTTAGAACTTCCTTGCTGCAACACACAGCAGATTAGCAGATTAGTATAGAGATTAACATCAATCTCCTACTGATATATGGTCAAATTCCAATAATACCATACAATTTAGAATGGCAACTGACAATTTGGCAGACATGTAATAATTTTGCACAGCTTCGGCATACAAATTGGAAAATCAAGAGGTGACATTTTGTCTGTTTTTGAGATAGCGTGAAGAAGAAAAAGCCATGGAAATGCCACATGTCTGTTTGCTTTTCTTTGTCTAGATAAAACAAGTTTAACAGAATTCATTACCCTTCAGACATTCAGTAATATTTTTATCATTCAATGCAAACTCACCTCCTGAAAGCTGAGCTCTGTCCAGATGTAGGCTTCACTTCGGTAAAAACTCTTCATGTTTGGATGAACATTTCTCTCAGTGCCATATTTCCCCTCTAGCTGATGATAATGAAGACTCTTTCCTGAAACTCATCTTCTATTGCAGTGTAACCCTGAGCACAGTGCCCGAGGCTGTTCATTCTTCCATCTGGTGTTGAAATGGATAAATCAGAACATTGTTGGTTGATGACAATTTTCACATAATAATATCTTTCTAATACAGGGGTGTCCACTTCCGGTCTTTAAGGGTTGCAAACCTGAAAATTCTAAATGTTTTCCTTTCAACACTCCTGATTTGAATTGAATGTCTCTCCTCAGCAATTTGTTGTCAAGTTCTGCCCAAACATGATCATATAAATAATATAAAATCCTGTTTGTATATTCCTATCATGAACTAACAAGCAAGGGATGTAACAGGTAACAACAGTATTCGTGTTAACTAGCTTAACATGACGTATGACCTGTGTTAACAAGTCATTATTTAGCTAACATTATGTGGAAGAGCTTCTACTTATACAGTTTGGGGAAAAAGTTTCTGTGTGAAGTTTTTTGCTGGCTCTGACTGAAAAATGTTTTTTTTTAATTTTATTTTATTTACACATTCTTGAGAAAAAAAAATCAGAAACATAAAAGAAACAAATATGTCACATGTGCAGGTGAGGTAAAAACCCATTACAGGCTTACAGGTTTTCGACAGTAAAAAAAAAGAAGTGCAGGGGACTAAAACAACCATTTGGAAAAGTGCAGGGGACATGTCCCATGTGTCCCCCCTAAATTGGGGGTAAACTCTGTTTGGGTAAACTTGTTGACTGGAGCAAACCCATTAAAAAAAAAAAAAAAACATCAATATTTTATGATGTCATGCTCACAGGTGGAAACCATAAAACATGCATCACCTACCTTATTTCAGGACTGTTATGGTGCATTCAGAATGAACAAATATTTGGCGCCAAAAATGCACTTAACGCTCAAAGTTGGATATTGATCCAAATTCCTTGAGTTCCTTGAGATCCAGGAACAAAAATACTCACTTGTCTTAAAAAAATTGACTGTTTGTTTGGACATGCTGCACATACATGTTGATATTTACAGCACTGTTCTTTTAAGAAGGTCAGATGTCAGCTGATCTGAAAGCACGAGCCAGAGTGGGCAAAGCAGGGAATCGATGTCTGAGTAGAGTCAGTTAGCTGTGAGAAGAAACTGTTTTAAATTGAATGCTTCACCGTTGTGCGGTAACTTGGAGATAGTTAACCAGCCTCATTTGGAGGTGAAGCAGTAAAGTTTCACAGATTCAGTTAGTTTTTATTGATGTGGAATCAAAAGACTAGAGCAGCAAAGTTACTAAACACTCAGTATTGTGGCTTCAGGTTCAAAAAGACCAGACAGAAAGGTGTGGAAAATAACTGGTTTGTTGTTACTGAATGCTCCTGTGGGCACAGTGTTTCATCTAAATAGCAGTCAGATAAATACGGCCACACCAGGTTAACTCCCAATGATTCCCTGACCCAGTTTCTCTTCTACCTCCTGTACAATAAAGCACACTAGATCCAACAGAATGTTCAAAAATATATAAACAGAAATTAATGCTTGTGTTAGGAAAACACAAATAGCATCACACAGGTTTTACAACAAGTTTCCCTTTGGAAATAAACTTTTAAAAAGTTTTCATGATTGACAACATCGTGACTAATATTTGTAATCCCAAAACATCAATTTCACACCGATTTCAGAACATTTATTTCTAAGCTGTGAACTGGCAAAATTTTAAATAAAGCATATCTGCTTGACTTCAGACCATCTGGCTTGAAACAGAAACTTCAAGTGGCTCATGCTTGTTCAGAAGTGCACTGAGTGTGGCGATTTCCACCATTTGCCCCGTGATGATGGGTGCTTTCAGCTATACTTTTGTCCGAGGCAGGCCCAGTTTGATGACCTGCTGTCCCGCCATTCGGAAACCTGGGACAGTCTATCCACCATTATCCTCATAAAGTGAAGAGATTCCCCAGGTTCTTCTTGGTATTTCCTGTCCCATCAGAAAATGTGTCTCTGCATCATGATGATGAGCTGCTGTGATTGGTTGATGTCCCGCATCAAGCTGCAAAAGTATTGTACATTTGATGCTCAAACGCTCAAAGCGAGCGTTGCCAGATGCCCATATTGTGCCGCTAAAAGGCCCTATGTCCATTGACATGCATTCACATAGGCTTTGCATGTAAACCAGATGCCCCTGACATGCCTGATGTGCTTGGTCTGAATGCCCCATTGTAGAGGCTGGCAATAATAATAACAAATTTTATTTGTAAGGCACCTTTCATTGTTTAAAAATATCCCAAGGTGTTACAAGGTAAAAAACAAACAAAAAAATGGGTAAAAGATTATATTTGAAAGCAAGGGGAAAATCAAAAAAACTTTTCTAAAAAGGAAAACTCTATTTAGAAAAGGATTTTCAAAAATGGTAATTTTTGATTCGTTAGTACTCAGAGCAGTTTGTCATTAATTCAAAGCCATAATATTTAAACGGCTTACATTGGGCTAAGTGGCACCAAGAACTTATCTTGTTGTGTTTTTTACTTTGTCTAATTCAAAGTCCTTGTTTCCACTAGCGGAATAAGCCAGAGCCGGGCCGGGGGGCCGGGCAAACGACCGGGCCCTTTACACCCAAAAAATAAAGCACACAAAAACGTTGTGTTACAACATACACATGCCTGGCAAGCTTCAGCACCACAGAGAGTGACTATGTAAATTTGAAGTCCATCAAAAAGACAAGAAGGAAACAAACCAAGAGAACAACAACATGATGCCACACGATCACAAATATTAAAACAACAGAAGCTCAAAGCAGTTCAGCACCACGGATAGCAACTGCATCATTTTGACACCCACTGTCTTTAACCATTTCAACTCAGTCTGTATCAGTAGCTACAAAGTTTAGTAGTTTAGGGCCTCAACTTTCTTCAGCTGAACAAAAACAAAACTGAGGTGATTGTTTTTGGAGCCAAAGAGAAACGACAGCAGGTTGTCACAGAACTTCAGTCCATACACCTAAAAACCACCAATCAGGCCAGAAATCTGGGTGTAGTGATGGACTCAGACCTAAACTCTGAAAAACACATCAAGGCGATCACTAAATCAGCCTACTATCACCTGAAGAACATCTCAAGGATTAAAGATCTGATGTCTCAGGAAAATCTGGAAAAACTAGTCCATGCATTCATCTTCAGTCAGCTTGACTACTGTAACAGCGTCTTTACTGGTCTACCTAAAAAATCAGTTAAACAGCTGCAGCTCATTCAGAACTCTGCTGCCCGAGTTCTCACAAAGACCAGAAAAGTGGACCACATCAGTCCAGTTCTGAGGTCTTTACACTGGCTGCCGGTCCATCAGAGAATAGACTTTAAAGTTCTGCTGCTGGTCTCTAAAGCTCTGAATGGTTTAGGCCCAAAATACATCAGTGACCTCTTGACCCAGTATGAACCTACTAGACCCCTCAGGTCATCTGGATCCGGTCTTTTATCAGCTCCCAGAGTCAGAACCAGACATGGAGAAGCTGCGTTCAGCTTCTATGCTCCACATGTCTGGAACAAACTCCCAGAACGTCTCAGATCAGCTGAAACACTTAGTTTATTTAAATCCAGGCTGAAGACCCACCTGTTCTCAGCTGCATTTACGTAGATTTTATTCAAAAGTTAAAATCTGCACATCTCTATATTCTCTCTTGTTAATCTTAAATGCTTTTAATTTTGAATCATGCTTCTAATTTTTTTTTCTCCCTTTTGCTTGTAATGTTTTATGTAAAGCACTTTGAATTGTTCTGTACATGAAATGTGCTATACAAATAAACTTGCCTTGCCTCACCTAAAGCTGGCACAGCAGCCCACACAAACACAATTGCAATATGAAGCACTAGAGATCTTCTCGCCACTATGTGAAGGGAATAAGACGAGTCTTGCGATCCAAAATCGTTCACAATGCTCTGTATGTCCATCCATTTTCGTTGCTCTCTCATGGACAAAGCAGGCCCACTCAGTGTCTCCTGTCCCACTCTGCTCCTCACACAATGTGTATAGTGTTTTTAACCGCTACCTGTAACGAACCGGCTCCCTGGCTGTGCTGGTAGTTCTGGCGGACCTGGATCGTTGCCAACAAATAGTCAGGTTCGTCTCCAGGACGGCGAGCAAAATATGTGTCCAGGTTTTGTACAGATGCAGGCATGAAAACGTTTTTCTGCCAGAAGTGGTGCAGTGCACTATGACTGCACTATCACTGGCTGAACGGTTTCTCCCGTGAATATGTCATCACACACTGTGTTCAAACTTGGCGTGTGGAAACATCCTTGTTCTGGGCATTCATTTAAGCTCTGCAGTCATTCCCCCTGGGAACACGGACGTTTCTCTGTGCGATCAAATTAGCAGACAAGTCGCTGGTAAGTGGCTGGCAGTCGGCAGAAAGGGGAACTTTTTCACGCCTGCATCTGTAACTTGGCTATTTTTTTCCTTTTCTTTTCGGTTTGCTGCTCCACTTTTATGCAAATATGAAGTGCATCATGTCAACTTAGTCCGTAAGAATGACTATTGAGCACACTTGAATAGCCTACAAGCAGCACCGCTAGAAAATGACATTTGTAGATAAACAGTACAGGCCGTGCATTTGTCTAAGCATTAGATATTTAGCCAATTAGAAACAAACAAACAAACAAACTTTCACTTAATACCGGTAACACACACATAGGCTAAATACTGTAAATGTTTTTCTCTCTCTCTGAACAGTGCCTGTAACGGGGCTGGTTTATAAAAATAAAATAAAACTGGTGTCTCCAAAGTCTCACCGGTGAAAATTGATGCGTACGTGCAGCAGCTCTGTCTGGCGCTGCTGGGCGGACAGAGGGCTGGTTAAGCGCTTGTAACTTTACTTCTAAATGTCTGACCTTCAAAATTCCAACTGCAGGGCTTCGCTTATGTCCAACATAAGAAGGTGCAAGTGTTTTTGTGCTGCTGCAGGTCACCCTTGTGAAGTGGGAATCTAATCTTGCCAAATAAATGCAAAATTGAGACCACTGATGTAGTACAGCAGCAGTTTTAATGCTGTTTGAGGGTGGAGGATGATGAAAATCTCATGCGTCGGCTTGAGCACAATGAGAGACATCATGGATGAATGATCAAGTGTTTTGCCTCCTGATTTGCTTCAAGAAGCTCATTTGCTTCTAACAATCCATCAATTACCCATAACATGGTTCCAGCTGCATGCAGAGCGTGACAAAAGTAGGGCTAGTCCTTGGCCTTCATTCTAACCCTAGCCAAATGACAAGTTGGCCCTTGAAAGTTTAGCCATTTGAGATCATACGATGTACAGGACAATTCAATGTATCATTTTCATTATCTTTCATTATTATGACTTCAAAACATAAACACCAGCATCAGCACATCATCACAGACATATTCCGCCTCTGCAAGTCAGTTTCAATCACCTATTAGCTTCATTTAATGCAAAACTTGACGTAAATTAGAAGTGCAAAAAAAACAAAAAAAATTACTTGAATAGAAATACAAATACTTTTCCTCCCTCAACAAATACAGATACAAATACAGATACTAATACCGGCTGCTTTGCACACCCTCTTGTAGTTTTTATTCTGGAGGGATATGCAGCACCGATCCTCCCCAACAGAAGCCCATCAAACTGGGCTCGGGAAACCCCCTGGAAGCAACCGCCGTCCAGATGTAACTCCTGGATCAGGTGATGAAATTCACCAAGCTCCGAGCGCCTCTGGAGAATGTGCTGGACCCAAACACGGCGGCGTCTTCGGTTCTCCAACTTCCAAAGCAGGTACAACACCACAACTCTCTCAAAGTACTCAAAATAACTGGGTTCTGCCATGTTCACCTGACTGAAGAGACTGACATGTGACAAACCGCCTCTCCAAACCCCTCTCCAGAAAGTTAAACTTGACGTGCGAATGAAGCATCTTATTCGTGCGTACGATATGCTTCATTCACACGTAATATTTGCTCCATTCACGTGGAATAAACGTCTGAATCAAGCGAGTACACATCCAGCATTTGCACGTTGAAATCTAGGTGCGTATGCGAATGGAGGCGTCCGGTGTGAACACAGGATAAAAGAGAGGGTCAGTTTATCTCCTTGCAATCAACTACTGACCTGTCCACAGTGTACCCTGTCTCTGGTCTAGTAGCTGCTGTGCTGAAACAGGTTTCAGCAATCCAATGGACATGCTTTGAAATAAGCAGGATAGAGAATGAGTGTATGGGTCCAAGATAAGCCAATAATAATCCAATTCATTCAAAATCAGACCAGTTCCATCCAATTATAATCCCATTAACTTCAATTATTTCCAGTGGGTCAATTTAATAGTCAATGTAGTTATGCACTAAGTAATAAATATTATCCAATTTATAATAATCATAATAAGTGAAATCCTAGTTTGGGAATTTTTCATCAAATCTTGATTTCAAACTGACATAAATGGGAGACTGAAATAACACAAAATGCCTGAAAGGTACAACGCTTACACCTCTGATATAGAGTTTAAAAGCATTAAAGTTAACCAGGGCGGCAGATACATTCATCATCAAAAACATGTTTGTCCTTTCTCTTTCATGAGAGATTTTAAGCTTTGAAAACTTTCATTAAGGCCTCTTTTTGACTCTTAACGAGGTCTAGCTTGTTAAGAATATCACTTGTTCAGTTATTATTGGAAAAGGTCGGCTAATGCAAATTTCAAAGCTTTATAAATATTCCCCAAACCTTGCCCCAACAGTCAGAAGCCTTGATCTGCACTTATTAATACAAAAAGTCAGAATATTTGAAGAGGGCAGAGTTGGAGGGGGCTACAAAAAGAGGACAAAGCATCCTAAAAGGACTGTATGAGGTCAAAAATAAATCAACCAATCAATGAATAAATAAATAAAGTTTAAAGAGTTAAAGGCCAACTTTCATTTCAAACACATGTAGAAGCCCTTGTAGTGTATTAGATCCACACTGAACACTGCCTGAACTGCCTGAACACACTGAAATGTACAAATTGGCTACTAGTCTGATGGGACTTTCCTGCCACTTAGCCTAAAAATAGCGCCCCCCGCAACAGACTAGAAGCCACATAGAGCTAGGCGAACGCTCCTGACTTGACTGACAAAAAACAGGATCACAGCAGGAGGAGGCGACTCTGAATATGACATTAATCACAGCTTTAATGCTGAAGGCCACAGCTATATGTAGAGACATGAAAATGTGACTTACGCTTTTTTTTGTAACCTCCTGAGACCCTGCGTGTACATACGAGGACATTACATTTTTACTTCCCTCCACCATATGCTTCATTCCACATAACTTAGACCTGTTGTCCTTAAAAGTGGACACTTCTAGCTTCCACCTGGTGGTTGCATTTATCACAATGCATTACTCTGTCAAGCCACAGGAGGGCGCACATATTGGTGAAAAGCTAAAAGTGCACTTTTCAGAAGAAAAGTTAAAAATCTAAGAGATAACAGTGATGTTTGTGCTACAATGTGTATATTTGAAGAAAGTAATGTCTATAATTTCATGTGGTATGCAAATTTTAAAAATATGTATAGCAAGTGCTTTACAAAACAAAGTTAAATGTCATGTACTCATATGAGGACATTGGGACAAACTTTACAATATATTACCACATATGCAGAGTAAAATAAAGTACACCTAGTGGAATATTTTTGACAGACTGGGTAGTTTTGTGTATCAATTCTAAGTTTCTAAATAATATCAGATGTTAGTTGCATCCAGTAAAGCTATACTGGATCATCAAGGTCCTCCTAAAGCTGCCTAGTGGCAAATCTGTAAAATCGCTTGGAAGACGTACATCAGGATCATCAGAGATGATGGAAAGGTGACTTAGAAAGGTGATATGACAACAAACCAAGTTTGATGCCATCATCTGTTCATGTTGAAAAATCTGAGTCATCTGCAGCAGCGGTCTGACAGAGACGAACAATATGAGAGTATCATGTGACCATGTTATATACTAGTACATGCTCGTACATACTAGTACATGCTCGTACATACTAGTACATGCTGGTGGGCGGTGTTGACTTGGTAGACGGAGTGATGAGTTCCTTCTGAATGAATGTCCAAAAAGTAAGTGCACAATTGAAATGATTAACTTCTTGGGCCTTGATAATCTAGCAGCTGCTTCTTGTGTCACCATGACAACATTGAAAATTTTACACCAGGACTCTCGTACATTTCGTTTGATTCTGCATGATGAAGTCTCAGGTAATTTTGGTGTAACAGTGATGATGTTACTCAAGAACAAGAAATAGACCATAAAATAAATTTAAAAAATAAAAATATCTTTCATGCCACAGTTTGCACAATATTTGCAAAATACCTTCCCGAGCTTCTAGAAACAAAGCAAGAAAAAACTGTGAAAACTCCGTGAAGTGTCAGATCCCAAATCCACTCATTGCAAAAATGGAAAAATACAAGGATACATCTGAATATCCAAATCATGGGGGGGGAAGCATTTACCATTGTTCCCCTTGTCATGCATAAGCGTAAAAGTATGCATATACTTTTCATCAAAGAGTCTAAAAAGGGTTTGTGATGAAATACATCAGTTCATTTTCACTTGCAGTCTGAGTCAAATAAATCTGTCAAATGTGAGAACTTTTGTTATTCTTCATTTGGATATTGAGATGGCTCCATTATGTGGCAGTGTCTGTGGTTCAAAGCCTGCCCGGGCCCTCCGTTGCGTACCTTGCCACATTCTGGCGTTGTCGGCAGGATCCATGTGAAATGCTGGTAAACAGTCCATGGATTCCTAATTGGTGGCACCCTGCGCGGAGCACGAGGACGTGCTTGTGGAAAGAGGGGGAGAGATGTGGCAGTTGACGGTCCTGTCACTATGCCTCCGACTGATCATGTGCCCTGGCTACTTGGCCACAGGGATGTCCCTTTGGCTGACTGGTTAGCGCGCATGACTCTCACCCGGGAGTCTGTGGTTCAATTCCCGCCCGGGCCCTCCTTCGTCCTGCCACAATCTGGCGCTTGCAAGTAGGGATCCATGTAGCACTAAGGGTGGGTCCATGGATTCTGGATGGGTGGCAGCCTACGTGGAGCACAAGGACGTGCTTGTGAAAAAGAGGGGGAGAAATGTGGCAGTTGACAGTCCTGTCACTATGCCTCCGAGTGTTCATGTTCCCTGGCTACTTGGCCAAGGGGATGTCCCTTTGGCTGACTGGTTAGCGCGCATGACTCTCACCCGGGAGTCTGTGGTTCAATTCCCGCCCGGGCCCTCCTTCGTCCTGCCACAATTACATTTGTCATTTTTGCAGCTTTCCTGAGCTTCTCAACCTGAATAATCTAACGCAGTAAAGGGCTGTACAGGAACGACAAGTGTGCAGGGTGGAATGTGATATTTTCTTCAAATGCAATCACAAATTAATTGTTCTGTTACATTTTACACTTATTGTTGGTCTTTTTGTGGAAGCAAACAGGAGTTTCCTTCATTGTTCCACTCTGGTGACTTTGTAATTTTATCTATTAACATCGACCCGCTGTCCACTTATGAGGGCATATTATTTCTGAGAAACTACTTACTGTACCAAAACATTTTTTTTAATATAGTTATTATGCCCATACTCTCTTCAAATATCATTGAAGAAATAAAGATGCACAAATGAATAAAGCTCTCGAGTAGTTTTCATTTTTAGACCATGTGTACAAGATGCTTGGTGTCACACATTTAGAGCTTCTAGAGGTCTGCGGTCTTTAGATCATTTAAAAGATCTGTTCCTGTTTATCTAATTTATTTTATTTAAGTGTGTACAGACTACAGGATTCCTGAGACCTTCACAGATGTAGAGACCACACACTTGATGATTACAAAAGGAGACTTCAAATGAGACTTTGTGAGGAGACTTCGTGACAGTGATGAGACTTTAGCATAAACAAACATAGCAGACTTTTCAGCCTCTTACATTGTGGAAAAAAATCATAGAGACCACGGGGATGTGGGATGTGGGCTGTATGGCTGCGAGTTGGAGGTGAATAAAATTGGCCACAAACATTAGATTGCTTGGAGAGCAGGGCTGTGAGCTATGACTGTGAGCTCTTTGTTTGTTTTTACTTCCATTTGCGTCAGTCAGCTGTTTGTCATCTGTTAGCTCTTGCGTCTCGATTGGCTGTTGTTCTGGGAGCCTACACGTGACTTACCAATGAGTGCAGTGTTTTTAATTTTGCAGAGCTGTGAAGACAAGAGTGTGTTCGCGTCCTCTCAGAACACCATACACACCATGATTTCTAGTTGCAAATATTAATCATGTTCATTATCTACAATCTCTCCTTCCGAGGGCATTGGACCGGACAGAATTACTCTTAACTCACATCACACCATGGGAAAATCAGATACGATGTTTTTTGCAAACATCAGACAATCGGACCTTTGCTGGCTTTGATCGCAAGGGGAAGATTGGGACATAAATTGGGCTGATTTTCCTGTAGTGTGTACCTGCCTTAACATCTCATAAAAAGTGCTTTTATATATTTTATGTCAACAAACATGAGCTCACTCTGGAGGGACAAGAGTTTCTTCTACCTTCTAGTTACTTCTAGGATTTTGTTCTAAAAAAGTAGCTGAGGAAAAACAATGTCCAGATCTGACGTGGCAGCAGTGCTATACTCACGGTTCGTGAGTCGGGTGCCACCACTCTCTCCATAGGAAAACGATGGGACGGCCAGCGGATCATGTGTACAGGTGTTTATGAGTCCTGCCTCCAGCTTTGAGCTCCAGATGTTGAGAGGAACAGCAAGAAACAAACACTGAACCCTGGTATCTCATACAGGCAGAGCCCTCTACACAGGGCCCTGCTGCTCTTTCGCCTTACGCTGAAGCTAGGTGGAATGAGAGCAGCCGGTGGTGCACCTGCCTTTATAGGTAGACGCCCTACTGGCCAGCTATGTACATGAAAATTTCAGTGGGCCATCGCGTGTATGCGATTGGAGGAGAGTTGTACCCATAGAGTCCAGTAGAGGGCTCCGCCTGTGTTTATATAACTAGAGTTACGATATCGTAACCTTCGTTTCAGTAGCTGCGCCGGCTAAAGCTAAGCTAAAGCTGACGTTGCCAGGACCCTGTTGTGGCCAAGTCAGTCCGAGGAGAAGAGGATGTCTCTGATGGCGTTCAAGAAGGTGCTGGTGAGGAGAGTTAAACCTCAGCTGTAGAGGTGAGGTTAAGAGAGAAGACAGATGTTAAGAAAGATGTTGTCCAGCTGCTCATCTGCTGTTGTCTAGCCGTTCATCGGTTATTGTTAAGCATTGGTAGGCTGTGGAATTCACCTGACTTCACCTACTCTGACATCAGGTGTCATGTGATTCCAAAACAACGCGTGACACCAACTTATGGATCACCGCGAGCCTACGTCACAACCCGGAATTCATGTGACCGCGAAGCTGGTCCCGGTGAAAATATGCTTCGTATTTGAACGGCGTCTGATGGACTATGAGCCTCAAAACCTGCTTTTGCACTCTTTTTAATTTTTTTCTCCGCCGGTCTGTCTTTGAAATATTATAGAAATGACGTCCAGTTATACTGAAAGTCTCACTGCCGACGCTAGAAGAAGATACGAAGCTAAACTAGTATCTGTTGGACTAAGTGATGCCCATCTTCTGCTGCTACAGCCTGGTTAGACTAACCTACCTGTACATAACAGCCTGATGATCAGTTTCCCGATCTCATGATGTATTTGGTTTCATCAGGTAAGCCCCGTGTTCAAGCCATTTATTTTTTATAGAATATAAATTTTCCCCGGATTTTTAAGAAATGGTGGTATTTCTTTGATGTACTTCTCAGGTGTTTACTCTTAAGCTATAAATTACCGGCAGTCTTATCTGTATGTAACTGGTTATGACTGTGCATGTTTATAATGCTGCAAATGCCTTTCTGCCGCTTTTTATGCTTTTATTCTTATGTGGGAACATTGATGGCAGTAATCTGGATGAACGTAATCGTTAACAGTCCTGAGGAGACGGAACAGCGGGCGGCGCTGTGATTCTGGACATCCACTGATTTAATGCTGTTTTCTATCATCTGTACAAAAACTACAGGGTTTAAAAAGTAAGACCACAATATATGCTTTTTTTATCAGTCACAAAGTGATCGGAACATATTGTTAGATGTTTCCATGGTTTCCAGCGTGAACTGTCAGCATTTATGGGCTTGATAGCAGCTAGCCACTTAGCATGTTGTTCGGGACTTTTTCTGTTGTTTTGGGAACTGGAACAAACATATTCTCTTGTCCGTGTGATAGATATGTTTATGGCAGCCATACACAGTGGGACTTCTCGGTATTTCCAAAGTAGAATAAACGAAGATTGACGAGTAATGAAGCACTTAATTCAGTGGCTCCCCTATGCAACGAAGCGATGTTTTCACCTGTTACCTAACCGGATGTGCGAATTTGGCGAAAATTCCCGGATGTTCGCGGTGATCCATAGATAAGATAAATGAATTAATAAATCTGTGGACACATAAAAACAGTGGTGCAAGACTGAGTTCTTAGAAATGGGGAAAACAAACAAAAACAGATTATGTGACGAATAAAATATGATCTCATCTGTGACTGTTTCAGTCACATTTTCATAAACCCTCAAAAGTGCATCCCTCAGGAGGGAAGTTTACCGTATCTGAGGAGGATGAAGCCTGTCGTGTATACACACAACGACACTTTGACTTATTGGTAACATTCAGTACTATGCAAACTGAGTCTGTCTGCCTTCTGCTGCATAGCAGGTAGTCTCAGTGGGTTTATCAGTGCCTATAAAGGGGAAATGGTTGCTCAATTAGGCTGAAAATGAGAAGAGGAGTGAGACAAAGCATTCTGCTTACAAAGTTCCAGCTGAAAGGACATCATCACCCTCTCACCATATTCTTAGCCATGCTAGTATAACATATTACATGCAAAATGGGGTTTTGCAGGGTACCGGAACTTTGTTCCACTGCTGAAGAAGTGGGACCACCACCCAGGGTTCATTTAACCCTCATAATGTCCTCTCAACATTGTCACACCAGGTGCCACTGAGGTCAAAGTAACCCCTAAGGACGAGAACTACAACCTGGAACCCTGCAGCGTCAACTGAGGGAGGCCCGAAGACACACCTACATACAGTTATGCTTGCAAGTTTACATCCCTTTAAAGAAAAAGCTAAATTCACAATAGTAATTCAAATTACATGAAACTTTAAAAAGTAATCATAGATTTAAAAAAAAAAATCACTAAATTATAATTCAGTAAAATAAAATATTGATTTTGAAATTTTGTTTAAAAAAATCATTTAAAAAACAAACAAACAAAATTGTCCCAGACAATTTAAAGCCCATTGCTCATGAACAGTGAGTCAAAATACCTGTCAACAAGTGCAGAAGTCTTATTGAACTTCACAGAAAACACCTGATTGCACTGATTGTCTTAAAGTGTTGCTCAAAATTTTTTTTAGCTCAGGAACCCCATCATACTCATTTGCTTGTTTTATTTTCTGTTTGTTTTTAATATTTCTGTGGAACCACAATAGAAAAACCAATATCATGATGTTCATAATTTTTTTTTATTTATTGTAACTTTTGTCAATTTCAATTTATTTCACTGGCAGATTTTTTTTTCTGTCTGTAATGGAAGGGTATGAAACTTTCAAGCACAACTGTACTTGATCGGCATTTAAATGTTCCCTTTATAACAGTCTGTGAAAAGCACTGCTTATTTCGTTGTTTGATTCCAGCACACTCTGCTGTCAGTATATACTTCTTGGCCTCCTTGCCAGTAACCACCTCCAGGCTGTCATACCCTGGAACCACCAAAAGTATTCCCACCATCCCTCAAACCCAAGCTGAACACCTCAGAGTCAACTGTCATTTCTCAGAGTTCTGTCCCTTCCTCACCTGATCCTCTTCATGCTCCTGTTGCCTGTCCTGTCCTTTTCAGCACCTGTTCCCATGGCATCTGGGCAGGGGATTACCCGTGTCATCCATCCACCATCTCACTCCTACAGTTGCCTTATTAATAGGTCTTGGTGACCAGGAAACCTGATAATGCCATGGCGGGGAAGGGTTTCTCATCACCTGCCACTGATTACAATCAGATTTGTTCCCATTCATATTTTAAAAACACTTTAAACCAGTAAACCAAATATATCTAAAAATCCAAAGCAAACTAAAATATTTTTAAAAAATAATAATAATCTCAATATTTTTTAAAGACACATCCAAATATGTAATCTTAGGCCTAGTCTCATTCTCTTTTTTTTTTTTTACCCTTACCCCTTGCCACTTAAAACAGAGCCACAATGGGTAGGGCTGAAAGTCACCCCCTCCAATTTGGGATACCCCTTCAACAATCACATGTCATTGGTGATCCCCGCTGGCTTGTATGTGAGCAGTTGTGTGCTGAGTTGTCGCCAGAAATCTTGAGAAATCAAGGTGTCAACAGTTGTGAATTAACAATACCAAGCAAGTTTGATTTGTGCATGACATTCCTGCTATTGTTGTATCCCATGACACCCGCAATGTCATGGCAGACCAGCAGCGACATTGTCAAAGTTTCTATTGATCACGTCATCAGATTATCAGGGCTGCCTACAGTGCACCGCTGGTTTTTAGCCTGGTAGCGTTTATGTTACTGAAGCTTCAAAGTAGTACTACCAATTTTTTTTCATGTGCATTGTACAAAGAAAATGACCTTTAAACATTTAAACAACATTACAATGCAATGGTTACATTGCATTTTAAAACTTTATCTAAGGAGAAATATTTACATTTGTGGATTTTTTGGGATACAGTAGCAGCCATCTTGCTAGTGATTTGCAAATTTGTCACAGCCCTTCGTTTTAAATGTGCATCTGAAAATCCTTTATTTGAAGGGGTATATAGCTACCCCTACCCCTCTGTCCTCACAGGATTGAGACACCCCTACCTCTACATGTGAATACGCAAAACAGAGGGGAAGGGCTAAGGGGTAATATTAACATTGGGCCTTAGAAAATGCATCTCGGTGTAGTATACTGTACACCCTGAGATGCATTGTCTTGTGGTCTTGAAGGCATCAGTGACTGTAAAACCTGAGTGAACCATGCTGCTTTAATGCTCCCATCATAGAAATGAAAATGAGCTTTGCCAAGAGCAGCAATCCAACCCCAATGCCATCACAGAGCTGGACTTTTCAGCTTGTTGCATTCGACTGTTGATCTTCCTTTTGCTTATTGCTCCATTTCTTCCAGCGAGGATCTGGCTGGTCTGGCCACCATCCACTTTTCCACCTGCGGTTAAACCAAATGCTAGTTGACGGCACCTCTGTAAGAAAGTTAACGTGCAGTGTCTTTTCTGCACAGCGCAGTCTGAAGTAACATAGTGAATGGAGCTTTGTATTGCAGTTTGACAAAGGTTAATGAATGATGGTTCTTGCCATCTGAGGGATAAGAGATCATAATATCCACCTAAGACCTGCACTCTTGATCATTTACACACTAAATTTCTCCAAATTGCTTGAATGGTTTTCTGCACTGTGGAGGTAGAAATATGCTAATTCCTTAATTCTGTCATTAAGAAACATTGGGCCTCATGAACAATGTCTGAGAAGTCTATTTTCAAAATGTAAAAAAAGCTCTAAAAGCCACTATACTTATGATGTCATGAAACAAGTTTGTTTCAAATAACTGGCTTCATTCAACAGGCAAATCCTTAGAACAGATTCTTGTGAAGTGAACAGAAGGTCTCAGAGGCCAATTAAAGGTTCAGCATGGCTGCAGAGAAAGATGAGGAAGAGATATCAGATTTTAACATCAATATGATTGCAGCATCTTGATAATAATTTAGATATTTGGATTAGCACTCCCCATTAGAATAACCCATTAAAAGATAAGTCTGAGGGATTCTGAGGCATTTGCCTGAGTTTGATTACTTTAAAGACGGGTAAATGGATTGAAACTTATTAAAGTCTTTAATTATAAAGAAGTTCATAAAAAAAAGATTATCAGTCTTAAAATAGGAGAACACTTCACACTGTTGCTGCAGCAGATGAATAACAGCCATCTTTTCATATTTGACTGACATGTGAAACATGATGAAGTCAGCCAGCCTAAAAATGGAGATGATGTACCAAGTGAGGCTGTCAGAAGATGCTTCTCCTTAGCAACTAGTCCCAGTCCTGTTGCCACATCCTGACACTTCCAAAACTCTTCATAGAAATTGTGATCCCCCGATGTATTGCGACAGCATCTGTGCTTTCATTTTCAATTTTACCAGCTCCAAACTCCCATATGGAGACTGTCTGAAGTTATTGCATCAATGTGCGGCTCTTTAAGCTGCTACTAGGTTTTCGGTCTTTGCGACTCGATGTTTAGTTGGAGACACAACTCTTTTAATTAAAATCGTGTCTTTTAACAGGATGATTACCAGTTTGGCTGTAGCTCTATTTGCATTGTCAGCTGCATTGCAGAGCCCAGTTCACACTAGCTGTGTTTCCATCACACTTAGAAGTTTGTGAAAATTAGACATCACAATCAAACACTAGTAATGGAAACGCCTACATTACAATGAAAAGAAAAAAATTTGAACGTCACAAAATAGTTTTTACTTCCTAATGAGGAGTTTTTTTCAGATGTTTTGATATAGCAGTTTTTTGCAAAAGTGTAATGGAAACACTTTTTTTGCATTTACAGATCATCACGTGTGACGCATCTGTATGCGTGTGTGCACGCGTGTGTGTGTTGGGGGGGGGGGGGGGGGCAAAAATGAGCTACTCCATAATTAAGATGTTTATGATCATTCACAAGCATTAACTTTGGAATTGGAGTGATGGGGGAAGTTTTACCAGTCACATCAAAGCCTATAAGAAAAATCCCCAAATCGCTGTAATTCAGCAAACGGAGTTAATTTTGGACAACATGTGGATATAGTTTAAGTTCTTCATGTATTAATAACAAACTGGTCACCAGTTATTTACAGTATATTGATTCCACACATTTACAACATATGGGCATGACTCGCTTGCCTTATTCCCTGGGTGCCAAATAAAAGTGGAATACAAGATCGAGAAATGAGATCTGCACGCCTGTGTTTTTTTTTTTTATTTGTGTTACATTTCACACATCTGCCCTGGAAGTTGCCACAAGTTTTTTGTTTTGTTTTGTTTTTTTCCCGCTGATATGGTCAGATGGCTCCTTATATGGGTCTTGCCTCTGAATTATTATACACTGCCTTCATCTCCTGATAAGCATATCTCTAAAGCAAAAATATTTGCATCTCCGTCCTTCTAAAACTGCAGGCTCGCGGGACGGGATTTTTCAAGAATTACGGCTAACACCATTTACTGGAAACACCTGCATATCGCAACTGATTTTTTTTCAAAATTTAAGAAATATCACTTTTATTTTTCAAAAAAGTGTAATAGAAACATGGCAGTGATGCCATTCAGCTGGACCATCTGACCAATGTACGAAAGTTGTTTCCTACAAACTCTTGAGTTTTGAGCTTAAAACAACAATCAGGTGATAACTGCGGCAGTACAAGAGACTGAAGTAAGGTAGAACCTGCAGGCAGCATAATAAAAATATTCTCATTTTTTTTGTCATCAGTTACACCAAAAAAAAATAATCAGAAAATCGTTTGGTGTAAGCCCAGCATAAGGTTGACCAGTCTGTTTTTTGTGGCTTTGGACCAGTTTATTGAGTAATCCAGGGAAGTCCAAGTATAGAAAGAACTAGCAACACCAGATGGCATATAAACATGATCAAGATGACTTCTTTGAGTTCAAACTGAGCATCAGAAAGAGGAAGAAAGGGGGTTTAAGTGACTGCAAGATTAATAAACATGCACAAATGTCAATAATGTCTATAGTAATAACTGGTCAAACAAAATGTCAAATTAACAGAACAATATGAAGATGACAGAACACTATAAAAATGTCATTCAGAAAAAATATCAAGTAATATGAAGATAACAAAGTCGTATAAAAACAACAGTAATGCACAAATAACAGAGTAAAAATCACCAAGTTTAAAAGAATACATGAAATGAAGATAACAGCAGGTGTAGTGCAGAGTAACTGCAGGTACAGTCCAGATAAAATCTTAAAATGCTTACAGCAGTGCAGGATATTAATATTGTCCTATGTGGAGGAGCAGGAGGAAATGAAAAGTTTGATAGCCACAGGGAGGAGGGACTTCCTGTGGTATTCCAGTGGTTGTTGTTGCCAGATGGACAGAGTGTTTTGGAAATGTTTGATCTACTGGGATTTCCATATACAACCATTTCTTTACATAGATCCAGATGGACAGAGAAAGTTCAGAAAAAAGAAGGCAGTTCTGAAAGCAAGATTATTAGCAAAGTGTACCCAATAAAGTGGCCATAATGTTTAGTTCCCTGTTCATGAATGAAGATTAAAATTCCTTCTATCTGACTGATGGCTAAAAGGATCTAATCAATTTCTAAGGACTGAAAACAGGTGGTGCAAATTCAGTGATTACCGAAGATACACACTAAAAACTGCTCGGTTTAAAATAACCCAATTTGAGTTATTTTATAACCCAACCACTGGGACAATATAGCACCAACCCACCAGTAGTTAATTTGACCCAACAAAATGGGTTGTGCATCTTAACCCAACTAGATGGGTTACACATTTAACTCAGTGCTGGGTCAAATTAATTAACGTGTTGGGTTGTTTTGACAATGACTATGCATACAGTATTTGTCATTTGCCCTATCCAAATTCTGGAACAAGGTTAAAAAGTTATTGTTTTTCAAACAAAAGGTAATCCCAAGTGGGCAATTCTGTTTTCTGCATTTGAACCAACTCTATGACTAGAGAATATATTTTTCTGTACGAAAGAATGCAGAGTCAGAGACCAAATACTAACTTTATTTGCCAATGATCTGCCAACAATACTTTATACTTAATAACAATAGTAGTGAGTTTATGTCTCTGTGCTGTTCTTCACACTCATGGTGCAACTTCAACATTCAAACTGAACAGAATTTTTCTACAGCTTTGGCTAAATGTGAACATAACTAAGACAGTACAACACATATTTTCAAATTCATAGGATAACAAACATAAAAGGTTAAATTCCTGCTGCATTTGCATTTCCCATGAGCCTTGGTGGTACAGATACATTGTTTTAAAAGGACCCCCAAAACATACCCAACCCAACGGATGGGTTTAAAAAAACAACGCAGCATTTTTTTAGGGTTTAATCCAATGCATGGGTTAAAAAAAATAACCTAGATATTAACCCCAAATGGGTTACACATTTTATAACCCAGCAGTTGGGTTGATGAAAAAACCCAGCCTTTTTTAGGGTGTAATAAAGGTGATGGTTTCAGTTGAACACATGTGCATCATACAATCAGGTTCCTGTTCAACAGTTTTCTAACTAAGTGTCCCTTTATCTCTAACCACTTCCAAGCTACAGCTTTTTGAATTCTTACATCAAAATTGAACACTTTCTGTGAAAACTCTGGTGCCTAAAGGGTTAAATGAGAGGACAGTTGTAATACAGATCCCGCCGAGGATTTTCTCAGCCTCTGATCTTTAAACTAACTCTATTTAGACTTTGCAGGATGTTGCATTTGCTTTACTCCACACTGCTATTTTTTTATCAACATTTAAAATTTGACTTACAGGAAATTTCCCTGGATGTCTTTTGCTTGATGCCAGACCACCATCATCATCAACATCACCATCACTTCTCTAGTGATAGCGGGCCAAAAACTTAAAACCTTGTATGGCTGCTTTTTGATCATCCAAACATTAACAGTGACACAACGACCAACAATCACATGTAGGCACTGCCCAAGCAAAAGTGATCTCCAGAACTTTAAACCATGGAAAAATGGACAAAGAGTGAAGCCCAGGGTTTATAAAGATAACAGGGGATGATGAAACCTGTTGACTAGTCAGCTAACTGTTGTTTACTGGATTATTGGGATATGTTTTATTGACCCGGGCTATTTTGATGCATTATTATGATTTATGGTTAATCCGTTGCTTTTGTTCTCCAAAAAGAGAAGAGTGAAGTGGCTCACTTCAATCTGTAAGAACTGCTATGAACAGAGCTTTAAATTCTTGATTAAAACGGGGAGCTGTCGTACTATCTCTGTTGGGTTCAGACCAAGATAACAATTCTCTAAATCATTTAAATCTGGATGGTTTTGCGTGTCAAAGCAAATGTAAGGAAAACAATCCCTGAAAGAGTTTTAGTCCCTTACTGAAAAAAAGCATGAGGAAAACATGCATCTTGTTCCTCCTAATGTGCCGAAGTGTTTCCAAATGTGTCATCTCTGGTGGAATTGTGTTGATCTGATTGAGAAATTTAATGGGAAAAGACAGCTGGTGTAAATTACAAACTCCAACTGGGCCGGCATTGTTTGTTCCCTCTATAATTTCCATCTCCAGTAGTGTTTTCTTTTACTTGAGTTTTTTTTATTTTTTTTAAATGAAAATTATTTACATAAATAAACACTTTGAGAAGAGTGCAGATGCTGCGTGTGACAGAATTACATGAAAGAATAATGATGAAAGACATCACGCTCTAATGAGGCATCTGGAATTGCATATGAAAAGGCAGCCTGGTGTACACCGTCACTCCCTTGGAGATTGGTGCTTGTCCTCAATGCCTTGCAACTCTGAAAAGATGAGTGTACGGTTTGGTGGTGAAATCGAGACTCTTCTCTCTTTTTGAGATCTAGTAAATAGTTTGCACATAAATGCTTGAAGATCTTGATGACTGAAGAAGAAAGAAGTCATCAGCATCAAAGCACTTCAATGTGAACTGAAACAAAATTGCAGCTCATCATGAGACACACTGACAATAAGATTTGTTCCACACAAATAGCAGGTGAAATTGGCTGTAAAGGGCCAGACATCAACCTCTTTTGATTGAGTCAATTCCAGTTTTATATTCTCTGTTATTTATGAAGACTTAAACTGACACTAAGCAGTAGGGTTAAGCCTCACTAACACACTACAATCTAACAGATTAAATATCAATTTAAAGGTCATTTCAGCTTGATTTGTGATTCAGAGTTGGAACAAAATGTGTCTCACTGGACCTTAGTGGACATTTGAATTAATTACCAAAAGGTCTAGTAGATGAATGTTCCTCAGATAAAAGCTTTGCTTGAATAGATCAACCAAACTCAATATGTCCTGATCCAATTCTAGGTCCAATACAAATGCTATGATGATGTGATGGTTGTGATCCTCAAAGGATTTCTTCCAGTTTCATACCCCGCAGTGAAAATCAAATGAGGAAAAATATTCTGTCAATCCCCAAAGAAAAAAGATAGAAACAGCTATGCTCATAGATACGGAAGCTGAGAGCGGGCATAGCCGCATATTTCTTTTTAAAAACGCCATTTTTAAACGAACTTCATTTTCTGGACAGAACAGATTATTGAAATGCAGGGTGGTGAGGGAGCTGGAGCTGCTCCTGGTCCATATGAGAACCAACACAGAGCGACAAACATTCAGTCAGACTCACCCTCACTCATTGCATGAATTTAGAGGCTCAATCAGCCTGATATGTGTTTATACCATGCACATGCTCACGCTACCACATTCCCATGCACAGAAACATACCAGTTGGTAATAACGCAGCGGACGCAGGGGTTCCGGCTGCGCGGTGATGGCCTTAAGTTCTACCAGGCTGCAGGGGGAAAGACCAGAGTGCAGATCCCAATGTTTTATTAAAATAAGACATCATAGAAAAAAGTTTATTTAAAAATCCTCTTGGTTCCATCCTTCATTCCCTTGCAGTGTCCCAGCCATGCCCAGGTCGGGTGCACAGCGCACCAGACTCAGCTGTCATTTCTTACATAGGCCTGCTCCTCTCCATGCCTTGCAGACCCCTCTCCTCCACCCCACCCCACCCCCACATCCAGCCTCTAGATCACTCCGTGTATGCGTATCCGGAGCTCATATGCTGTTTGCGTTTATGATTTATAAAAACAAACCTGATGGGAGAATGTGCGCACCTGTACCCAAACTCTCAACCTTGCACACAAACACTTTGGAGCCGGGAAAACTGGTGGTGCCGCTGGTGAGACGATGTTGTATATCAGACTGTAGACCTCTGTAAACCCGGGTATGTTCCTGGATTGAGCCATACAATCCATAAGCATCTTAAGAGTTAGCTACAGTACTGTACATTTACATCTTCATTTATATAGCGGCAGCACTTATTGGTAGGTTCACTGTAACAAGGTGTGTAGCAATAGGCTGATGAAATTACTGAGTAAACATAGTGTAGCGACCCTCATGCGTAATGTTTCACAATGGATGGCACTGCTGGAAGATCATATTAAGAGGAGGATCGGGATAGAGAGTTTTTAGAGACAATGAATATTTCCTGGGCCATTATTACTGACTGATATACCAATAGATTCCCCTGTAGTGACTTCCACAGTCACTGAAGAGGCAGGGGATGGGCTCGATCTATTTGCATGACGCGCTGTTCGTTTCCTTAATAATTACGCACAACACTCAGCTGCATTTCTCTCTTTTATTAAGGTGCTTTATTGCTCGCAGACAGGTCTGTTCCACTAAGATGTGGGACAAACTGGTTTATACGTTTTAGCACACTTAAAGGGACTTAAGGCAAGATTAAGAAACGAAACTCGTGACTGCTGCGACTGGCGCTTCAGGTAACTGCAGCCATATGCCAAGCTGTCAGGGGAGCGTGCACAAACTGAAGCTATAATGTTGTTTACTAACCTTTTTCTTCGTAGTTACATTTTTTAGTGGTCTTTCAGTTGATCTGGATCATTTGCTGACGGCAGAAAAATCCATAACTATCACTTACAGCGTTTGAATTTACAGCGACCGTCTTCTTCCTGTATCAAAACTGCGGATGTAGCATCATTTGTTGTCACGTCCGCAGGGCAGGGCGGAAATTCGGACACCGAATTGCAGCGCATTTTGCAGCACACAGCCTGTTCAAAGCAACGGAGAGAAACGTGGGTGGAAACATTATTTTTGGTATTTAGCGCTTTATCACCCATTAGTATTAAAAAAAATGGACATGCATGTTTGTTTTTTTCCTGCCTCTAGTCCCTTTAAGCTTTGTACCCACCAGCTTTGCGCTTTCAAGCTTTGTGGTCAACAAAAATTATGGCAAGACTCAGCCCTCCTCTCTGGCAAAGCCACTGTGTGAATGGCAACTCATTTGGCAGCTCAACCTGTCACTGAATACCAGCACTTGATCCA
Source organism: Atherinomorus stipes (assembly GCA_023101725.1). Taxonomy (NCBI): domain Eukaryota; kingdom Metazoa; phylum Chordata; class Actinopteri; order Atheriniformes; family Atherinidae; genus Atherinomorus; species Atherinomorus stipes. The sequence goes on along the minus strand of JALJCO010013057.1, from coordinate 11,713 downwards.
TTCTAGACATCACCATGACAACCAAAATTACACTAGCCATCAACCTTGTGATCAAACACCAAACAATATTTGTGGCTCCTTCATCCCCAGAGCAACATTTCCTGAACTGGGGATTTCTGGATAATTTCAGAGGGTTGCCAGACCGTTGTAATTGCTGTAAACTAAATAAATTTAGAATTTTTATCAGGGCTGTCAAAATAAATCTGCTAATGCAGGAAGATTCATTTATAATATTCATGCATTAATTTTCTAAGAAATAAATTATAGCATAACTCACAATAAAAATCACAATTTGGCAATTTCTGGGTCAGCTACATTGTTTTTCATCATTTTTCTTACAGTTGTGTAGCCTATATAATCCACCAAAAACCAGGTTCTCCTCCTAATTCATGAAGATTCTGACAGTTTTCCAGCCTCACAAAGGATGCTGCAGGATGGTCTGATTCTGTATATCACACAATAAAGAGCTCCGCCGTCGCAGGGCTCACAAACACCAACGTCTGGTATCACGGGAGTATAGCTCAAAAACATTGGTAACTCCTAGATGTTTTGAACTGGACCTGACCGACATATATGGTTGGAAATATGTAAAAGTGTTTTGTATGAGTTATGAGATGGTGTTGCTGCAGAGACATCTATGGACAGGGTCAAAGGGAAAATGTTCTGCTGCTGTGTTTTGTTGAGGTGTAACGGCATGGAGAGTATTTTGTTTCTTTTCTTCTTTTCTTTTTATCATTTAATCGAATAAAATAGATTTGAAACCAAGAAAGAGATTTGAGAGCAAAAAAAGTCAGTAGCAATCAAAAAAGAAAAAAAAAAATTGAGATCAAAACAAAACAGGTTGCAATTGAAAAATAAAAATATGAAACAGCATATTTCTTCACCTTTAATCAAAAATAATGTTTGAAATTAAAAACAAATATTTTGCTTATGAATCAGTCCTTTTTGATTTCAAGTTTTTTAAAAAATGGTTGCAAATCAGTCTTCTTTGCTTTCAAGTTAAAAACTTTTGGTCACAAATTTGTCCTTTTTGCTTGCAAATCCTAAAGTTTTGCTTACAAAGTTAAGTGCAGTTGATTGGCGGGGCCTACGCTGGTGGATGAGAGACTTGTTCCTATTGGTTAGTGTGACGTGGCTCCAGCCTTCCGCATTACACCCACTTCCCCCGTGTGCTGTGGTGGTTGGAGCGAAGTTGTTAGCCTTTAGCTCTTGCAACGTTTCCCATAGATAATGAATTACGCTAAATATCATTGGCTACAGCCTGCTGTGCATTCACAACATCGTCACCACAATGAATTATAATGCTCTGCTCCTGCAAACACTATCAGTGACATGGTTGTCTCTGCTGGCCACGGCCTGAGCTCAGTAACCAAGACAGTGAGTGAATTACAGGGAAGCATGTACAACATAGGGCTGTGATTACACATATGGTCATAATATCTGTATTTTTGTATCAATTTCGTGTTTGTATTTTGTACCCCCCTCTCCTCCATTCATCCCTCACAGTCAGCTTCTAGCGATCACCTCGTGCATATGGGCTCTTGCCTCCGGGGCGCATCATACGCACACCTCCTGTTTTAGGCGTGCTCTTGTTTTGGTCCCGGCCTCAATCCAGCTCCTCTTCGGATGGCTCCAGTTGGGCTTCGGGCTAGCCCATCCTAATCTGTCGGTGCTTGTACGCAGGTCTCTTGGTCACCATCCTCTCTTCCCTTCTCTGTTGGCGCGCTGAAGCAGCCTGCACGGCCACCAGCCGGCGGTGGGGATGGGGCATGAGGCAAAGCTTATGGATGAGAGACGCAGGCCCAAACTGCAGACCTAAACCGGCCTCAGACTTATCTCCTCATCTCCCACCACTTCAACTGGTGGATCGAAGGGACATCCAAGAGCTTTTCTGTACTGTAACGACCGATTTATTGATCAGTGATGGATGTTTCTCCATCTGCCATCAGATTGCATCAGTTACTCAGATTCTAGCTGACGGAAGATCGTGGAACATTGTTCACTGATCAATACATCAGACTTTACATCTATCAACTCTAATAAACGCTGAATTAGTGATGTATTGTTCACCAACCACTCTTTCACAGAATGCTACACAGCTAGCTATGCCATGATAACAGCCCTCCTGGCCGCCATCCGGTCTACTTTGATTAATAAATCTGCAGTAACACAGTAAACACGAACTTTTGAGCCCACTTTAATTGTTATCTCGAGAAAACAAAATCCGTTTTCTTGAGATAACGAGATAAGAAAACAAGAAAATTAACTCATTATCTTGAGAAAATGGCGAAAGAAAGAAGAGTAGCAGCAAACGACCGCTCTCGGCTTCCGTACATATATATCATAATAATTATAATAAATCTTACAATGTGATGGAAGATTGACGGTAGAGTCTGCAGAGAGCATGCTTTCAAAGTATCAGTTTAAAATCTCATTGACCTTTTACCTTTTGAACTTAGTTGTGCTATCAAGAATTTCTCTATTTTTTTCTACTTATATTATTTTTTTATTCTGTCAACCCACAGTACAGCTCAAACAATGAGCTAAGACTCACATGCAGACAAGAAAAAAAATGCTTTGCTGGTGTTTACTTTTGCCATTGTGGATCATTTCATAAAATATTTCAAAATACTTTTTCATCTTTGCAAATCAATATTTCATGACAAATTTCCCAACCTGAACTAGCTTATTCTGTTAATTATTAGGGCTTCTTGGATTAGCACATTCCTACGTATCCCTGCTCTTAAAAAACTATTTAAATGATATAAAAATTAATTAGTCTTGAGAATTTTCATAGTGGCTCAACTGAAAAGAAAGACAGGGGCTTGAATTGATAATATATGTCAGTGCTTGAATGATGCTGCTGGGTCAGCTTCCCATTTCCATTTCATCAATAGAGTGCCTCACATATTTTACCCGCTGATTTATTCATTAAGATGAGAATGGGCTGCAGCTTTCAGGGGCTAAGTACTCACTTCAAAGAACCTTCAGACCCACATCAAGATGAACAGCTGAGACAAACAAAACTTCCCAAGTGTTTTCTCCTTTTTTGTGTGTTTTTTTGCGCAGGGAGGAGGCAAAGCTTGGGAAAGGCAGTTTGCTGCAATGATTTGTATGCCTGGTTACCTGCAGACTGCTCCACGGCGCTGAGGCTTTGAAGCTGCTTCACTCTCACTTTCTTTGCACTTATGGGAATAGACGGAACACTCAATGAGTCCATTTCAGAATATCTTGCATCCATTAGCTGCTCACTGATGTCACATATGGAGTTTATATACAGCAGCACATGAGCTCCATCACAGCTCAGTGGATATTTTGTTCATCACTCCCTTCTCTAAATGACTATAGATTCCTGGTCAGTTCATCAACCTCTATTAACATGCTCAGAGAATTCCTGATGGGACCTGAATTACTCCTAATAACTCCAATGAATAGCAGGTCTCTTTACTCTCAGGGCACAACAAATTAAAAATTCAATATTGCAATTATCCCTGTACTGGAATTGCATGGCCACAATATTCAGATTTCCTGCACAATTTTTAATATTGTACAAAACCTTTTTTCAATTAAAATTACATTTCACTATTTATGAGTTAACCATATGAAATTCAGATGCAATGCACAAGGCGGTAAATTCACACTGTGAGAAACTTGAACAACAAATCTCTTCAAGTGGATGCAGAGCTCAGCAAACACAGAAACCAGCATGGGAGAATGGCTACTGCAAAATTGTAGCTAATGGGCAAGTGTGAGACAGGGATTTTTATGTGGCGGGTGGGAGTGTGTTCTGTGTGTGTCTCTGTGTGCGAGTGCACACGTGTCTGCATAGACCACATGATATGATATCATTTGACAAACTGCACATAAAAAGTAAGGTGGCACATTCCTCTGGTCTGCACGGTCACTCCCGATCCAGCTGTCAGTGCCCAAAGCTGATATAATTTTTCTGTATCAACTTAAGCAAGGATGTTGCCACTATAAAGAAGGAGACAAAAAGGAATATCAATAAAACACCTTTTAATAGTTAAAATCAGCCATGCCAGTAATGGATTACTTAGCAATAATCTGATTACATGTTCACATAAGTAATTAAACAGATTTCTATTCTTTATTCTGTAATCAGGTTACCATTACTTTTTAAATTACCTACGGCACTTACATGCATTACTCCTATAGCGGCAAGACAATGCTTCCCTCCCAAGCAAGAGTGAAATTTAGACTCTACATCAGGGGTGCCCATGTCCAGTACTCGAGAGCTACTATAGGTATCCTGCGGTCCGTGTACCTCGCGGCCATTCGTTTTTCGTTTTGATATCAAAAAACGAAAAACGAGAATCCAACCTATTTCCGATTTTCGTTTGGAAGATGCTAAACAAAAAACGGTAAACGAGTTATTTCCCGTTTTTCGTTTTGAAATCGGAAATCGAAAAACGGAAAACGAACCTTTATCTGATTTTCCATTAAAAGCTTTATTTTTACAAAGTCGGGAAATAAAATACGACCAAAATTCATTTCTTAATCTTGCTTTGGCTTGAACCGGAAGAGCGTTCTTCTTCTGCTGCTGCTGCTGAAACTACCCTGCGGCGTATGGACCAATCACCTGGCTTTGTTCGCTCACACCCACCTCCACCTACTGCTGTGGGCTCGGCTGCTAAAGCTAACAGCTTGCCTCGGGAAATAATGGTTGATTTGTGCTTTTGATGTTCTGATCGATATTCCAGGATTGGATTTAATTTTCTAGGCCGCTAGTTGATCCTGAACGACGAGCTAAATGTGATGCTGCTATAAAACGTGACAACTGGAGGCCATCGGAGAGTTCTCGGCTGTGCAGCAGCCTGGTAGCAGCACTTTCTCAGTGGTAAGTTCCCTGATTATTCTGTTTTGTTCGCTTTTCAAGTATATTTTGGGTGAGCTGGTGTAAGTTTATGTAAAATGAAGATAATGCATCACTAAAATGCCGCGGTTGATTTAACGTTGTTACGACCAGATACTTCACGTTTGTCGGTTGTACAAAACACGTCTGACGAAGGCTTTTTGTGTCTCCCCCAGGTGACAATACGCCGTCCCCACTCTGTCCATCATCGTGTTTGTCTGCGATCCAGAGAAAAGAAGAACAAGGGAAGATCTGGAAACGTTTGCAAGAAGACAACAAGCTAACGAGAGTTTTAAGTTCTCAGTACAAATAAAACCTTACAGACTTTTATTGTCATTTGTGGTGTCAATAAACTAAACATAAAGCAGCTGTTTCCTCAGTTATTGTGACGTTAGCTCTAAATATAATGTTGGGATGTATCTAATGTTTACATGGTGTTCTGGGTCTACTGTTTTTGTCTGTAACATGAAAAGGAAATTATACTTCGGGACACTTTCCACATCCGACGGTCTGATGCCGTCCTGCACCAGATATTTACATGTAGAAATGTCTTATGACTTCTAGCTTTTGTTTCTCCTCTGGTGAAGTGCAATTTTCGACTGATGTGGTTGTTGTAAATGTCATGGTAAGGCAGCAACATCTCCGTCTATTGGCAGTTTTGAAAGTTTGTAAACAAGGATTTGGGAAAATCGTTATGGTCTTGAGCACCAACAAAGGCAATTTATTTAATTTATTAAAATATACCTGTCTGATCTGCCCACATAAAAGCTGAACTGGCTTTGAAAGAGTAAAATCCTCCAGCACCGTCCATCCTAAACTAGAGCCAGCAGCAAGTTAAGTCACACCGCAGCTGTTGCAGTCGCTCTCTCTCTCGTTTTAAAATAAACTTTAATACCCAAATAACTGTCCTACAAACAAAAACTATGCAAAGTAGTGTAACATAGGGAGATGACTTCTGGTATTACAGAAGCAAACAAAGTGTAGGAGCTAATAGGCGGTTGGATATTCATTCAGTAGGTGACAGGTGAAACGCAGCATCAGCACCTGGGTGGTGGGTGTGTCCCAAGGTTTGAAAGGTGCACCTGATTCACAGCGCTTGTTAAGATGAATGGATGAGGCAGTGGGGTGAGCCCGGCGGTTGTCCTAATTTCTGTTGACCGCGTATTATTTTTTGTGCAGTCTTTTAGTCTAACGCTTTAGTCTTTGATTAAGCTGGACATTTAAATAATCTGAAACAAAAGGAATAAACGGCATCGCTTTGACAGAGGTCTTTGGAGTTGCTCCCTGGAACACGCGCGTCTGACAGATAACCCAGAGTTCAGCCCACGGCGGCACTTTAGTCACGTTTTGCCGTAATAAGAGAAACCATTCAGTTCAATAATTAACTAACGGACGCGGCTTGTCAAAGACTGGCTTAGTTTTGATACAATTTTTGTTATTATTGTAATTTATAATGGTTGAATATAGATTAATGCAGAAAATATGTAAGGCTGGAGTCTGACCATCTCTTTGTGGAGGTGGAATTTACCCAACAGCAAAATCACAGGTTTCTCTCCATCAGCATATTATCGTTTTCATAGAAACATTTATAAAATTTTCCTCCTCTTATATATTTCCACATATCAGTCCAACATATTCCAGTGTACACATAAAATGACAAATAGGTGCAGAATCCCAACCAGGTTAGCTCTTTGCCACCCATGCAGGATGTAACCAAAGACTGAACAAAAGTAAAGTTTTTTTTTCTGCATGTGAAAGACGAAAACAGATCCAGATAACGTTAACACCATGTAAACATTAGATACATCCCAACATTATATTTAGAGCTAACGTCACAATAACTGAGGAAACAGCTGCTTTATGTTTAGTTTATTGACACCACAAATGACAATAAAAGTCTGTAAGGTTTTATTTGTACTGAGAACTTAAAACTCTCGTTAGCTTGTTGTCTTCTTGCAAACGTTTCCAGATCTTCCCTTGTTCTTCTTTTCTCTGGATCGCAGACAAACACGATGATGGACAGCGTATCAGCTGGGGACGGCGTATTGTCACCTGGGGGAGACACAAAAAGCCTTCGTCAGACGTGTTTTGTACAACCGACAAACGTGAAGTATCTGGTCGTAACAACGTTAAATCAACCGCGGATTGCTGCATTTTAGTGATGCATTATCTTCATTTTACATAAACTTACACCAGCTCACCCAAAATATACTTGAAAAGCGAACAAAACAGAATAATCAGGGGACTTACCACTGAGAAAGTGTTGCTACCAGGCTGCTGCACAGCCGAAAACTCTCCGGTGGCCTCCAGTTGTCACGTTTTATAGCAGCATCACATTTAGCTCGTCGTTCAGGATCAACTAGCGGCCTAGAAAATTAAATCCAATCCTGGAATATCGATCAGAACATCAAAAGCACAAATCAACCATTATTTTCCGAGGCAAGCTGTTAGCTTTAGCAGCCGAGCCCACAGCAGTAGGTGGAGGTGGGTGTGAGCGAACAAAGTCAGGTGATTGGTCCATACGCCGCAGAGTAGTTTCAGCAGCAGCAGCAGAAGAAGAACGCTCTTCCGGTTCAAGCCAAAGCGAGATTAAGAAATGAATTTTGGTCGTATTTTATTTCCCGACTTTGTAAAAATAAAGCTTTTAATGGAAAATCAGATAAAGGTTCGTTTTCCGTTTTTTTTTTTTTTTTTTTTTTTTTTTTTTTTTTTTTTTTTTTTTTTTTTTACTTGTCCTGTCCAGCATTGAAGCAAGCAGAATGGAAATCTGATTGCTTTATTCTGTTGAACAGTTTTGCTTTATCAAGCGGAGCTTTATGAACATAAGGCTCCACTTGATATCATGTTTATTCATTTTATTTCTTTATTTAAACATTTGTCTATTACACCATTCCATTTCATACTGCTGGGCCTGACAAGGGAGAAATGAAAGTGAATAGAGGTAATGATAGAAAGTGAAACAGAGAGAGAGGAGTAAGGAAGAGGAAGAGAGAGAGAAGAGAAAACATGAATCCACTTACACAGTTCACTGGTACATCTGTACCGCGATCCCTAAACAACCAAGGTCTCTGTTGGAAAACAAAACAAGCAATCCCCTACAGGAGTACCTGCAGGTGGCTTAAATATCCTCAGATCATACAAACACACGCAGAACTACGCAGAGAAGAGGTACAACCTAGTCAGCGCAATGGGAAGTAGAGAAGAGGTACAACCTAGTCATCGCAATGGGAAGTAAAGAAGAGGTACGACCTAGTCATCGCAATGGGAAGCAGTGTCACAGTGTCAACATGCATAATAAAGGGTGCTCCGTGGTGATACAGTCATGCAGATGCAGCCTCGTCTCTGCAAGGAGGAGGAAGCCCGCAAGGCTCGCGACCCAGGCCCCCAGCAGCCACCCAGAGGCCCAGATCCCAGCTACCCCCCCCAAAGAGCGGACATGCATCCCCCGAAGGGGCGGCAAAAAGCGGCCCCAGCCGGAGCCCCCCCGCAGTCTGGAGGCCCAGGCCCCAGCGGACCAAGACCAGCAGCTGCCGACCCCACCGGGCGCCGGGCGTCCCCCGGAGCGGAGACAGCGCCGGGCCCAGGGCCCAAGCGCCCAGGAGCAGCCACCCCCCCCGGACCCGGGCGGCCCAACCGAAACCCAGGAGGACCGGACCCCCCAGACGACGCCCCCCAGGGCAGGCCAGCCCCCACCCCAAAGTCCCTGATACACCTGACACCAGGGCGCCACCACCTCTCCCACCCCCTACCCCGCCACCACGCTCACACACACACTCCCCACACACCTACCCCAACACTGGGGCTGAAAGATATACCGTCACCGCCCCCACATCGAGACACAGGCACCCAAGACATCAATACCGCAAGAGCAACCACATACAAGATACAGATCCCCCCTGCGCCCGCCCCGCACAAAAAACCCCGGAAGCCACAAACAAAACCGCACCCCCCACCAAAGCGCCCGGCCCCCAACCAACCCGCAGCCACACCGCACCGCACCGACACCAAGATGCCCGGCACGAATACCGAGGTACGAACCTCCGCCCACACCGCCCAGCCCTACCCAACACCTCCGTGTACCCCCCCCCACACACGCATACACCCACCCACTCCGCTCTCTGACCTTACATACCCACACTCACTCCTCTCTCCACCCCCAACACTCTCCTCCCTCTACCGTCCACACCTACCCCCACCTCCTCATACCCTCTAACACACACATGCACTCCCCCACATAACTGCACCAACCCCTCCCCACCCCCCACACATACGCCCCCACCTCCCTATACCCCCAATACCCCATACAGTCCCCCCCCCTTACATGTCCAGCCCCGCCCATCCCTCTGACCTATCACACTCCCGCCCTTCCTTCCTTCAGCCCCTCACGACCATCCCTACTAGACACTCACGAGCATGCCACTCCTTCCTCCATCCCCCTTTCCTTCAACCACTTACCCACATCTCCTCCCTCTTCCAGCCCAAGTTCCTCCCTCCCACATTTCCTCCTTCACACTCTCATTCATTATTCTCACATACCCACCTCTCTCTTGCCCATGCCCTCGTGCCTCCTGAGTGGTAGCTCGGGCCGGGGAAGGAGCCGCGAGTTCCAAGCCCCCAACACGTTCCCCCCACCACCACCCCCATCCCCCACCCCCCGGACGCAGCAGGCCAGGCATCCCCCAGGCCAGCAGATCCCCCGCAATGCAGCCAGCCTTAACCACTGGCGCGTGAAGTAGCCACTGTCCCCCCCTCCCCCCAGTAGCGCCCGGGAGACCGGGGTATGAAAGGACCCTGTCCCCCCCCCACCCCCCACTCATGACTGTGTGTGTAAGATGTGTGTTGTTTGCAGTTAAAACTAAGGGGCAGTGCCAAGTCATGCCGGGAGTGGGGTCGCGTAGGGGGCATGTCCCCCCAACCGGCCCCTCCCTCCTACCACACACTATATGGCCCGCCCCTCAGAAGTGGTTGTGAGCTGTTGTTATTTTATGTGTTTAGGTGTCTAAGTGTGGTTAAAACTGGGGAGCAGGCTGCCTCTAGACGTGGCAAGCAAAGGCACTTTGGTGCCCTCCCTCACCACACCCGCTTGACACGCTCCCCTCCCCAAAACCCTACGTGTGTGTGTGTGAGGTAGAGCAGGGGGGGGGGGGGGGTCTTGGGAAGGGAGACCAGGGGGGTATGAATTCCCCCCTGGAAGAAGAGCCGTTACCGGCATTAGGTACCCCTGCCTCCCGGGATCCCCCAGGGCAGAAAGGGCAGGCATGGCCGCCCCCACGGCCCGGCGTCCGGCGTTCAGCACAGAGGGGCCAGCCTCAGCCCCTGGGGGCGCTCGACCACGCCAGGCCAGGGAGGGGGAAAAGGGACGGAAGCGGAAAGGGTCGGCGGAGGGGCCAGAGTCACCGGCCCAACATCCCCAGGCCTCGCAAACCCCCCAAGAGGCACGCAGAGCTGCTATTTTTTTTTTTTTTTTTCTCTTTTTTTTTTTTCTTTTTCTCCCCCTTCCTCCCTCCCCCCCCCCCCCCCCCCCCCAACCTGACACACACAAACCCCACCAATGCACCACCACCCCCCGCACCCAAACACCCATCATCCATGCACCCCCACCCACCCACCCATCTCCACACCCCCCCACAGGCAGCCACACACACACACAAACCGCATTCACGCCCCCCTCCAGTCACACACCCACCCACACATACCAAGGACGGGGACCGCGGGCCCACCAGCCCCCACGCCACAAGTCCACCGCCCCCAGCCCCCCCGGACCACGCGAGACCAACCCGTACGAGACCACCAGCGCAGGCCAGCCCCAACCGACACAGCGGCCAGGGCGGGACAGGCACCCGGCGCGAAAAACCCGGCCACCCTCGCACACCCCCCCACCTCCACACACTCAGAGCTGAACATATAGACAAAACCCCACACCCCGACAGCCACGCCAGACACCCCAACATCGATACGACACGACATGACCACGGGTCCGCCGAAAACCAAGCACCCCCGGCGGAAAGCGCAGCTCCGTCCGCGACCCCCCAGAGCCCCACACGCAGGACAAGCACAAGGGGAAATCCACACCCCCACACGGCCGCTCCCGCGACACCAACATCCCGGATGCCCACATCCCGACACAGACACGAAAACGATACACCCCCCCAGCCCCACCACACACACACCCCCACCAGCACACACACCCGCACGCACACAGCAGAGGCGCCCGGCGCAGTGACCAGACGTCATCAGGTCGTGAGGACCGGCCAAATCCAGAGGAGGCACGCCCCGCCGGCCCGCCCCCCCAGCGCCAAGCCGGGTCCCCCCGGCCCCGGAGGCAGGGGCCACCCCGGAGCACCGGGGCCCAGGGCCCCCCCCCCCCCCCCGCCCCGGACGACCCCCGGCCACCCGGGCGCCAGCCGACAGCCACCGGCCAGGGCCCCACCAGCGACCCGCCCACCGCCGCAGAGCAGCCCCAACCGCTGACCCTCATGCCCCCCATCGGGCTGGATACAGCCCGCGCCCCAGCGGCGAGGCAGCCCAGACCCCCCCCCCCAAGTCAACCGCCAGGGATCCATAGCCATCAAGCACTCGCCGGCACCCAACCCCCACATCGCCGAGGCGGGCTCTCCCACACCAACGTTAAGTGATGGAGCTAATCACAGGGGACCAGAGGGAGTGGAATTCATCTAACTGGTTCTTAGAGGAGGCAGACATCATCTCAATACTGATATGGTCTACTAAGAGATTCCTAAACTGGCTAATGCTCAGATTATTTTTGGATTTCCAGTTTACCAAGATAGTTTTCTTTGCAAAATACATAATACAGTAAGTATCATAATGCATAATTGGTTA
>JALJCO010013056.1:0-61702 GCA_023101725.1 Atherinomorus stipes | reverse complement strand
GTTTCGGTTTCTGACTTTGGTCCTGTCTCGTGTCTCGTTTTTTTACCTCGGTCCTGTCTCGTGTCTCGGTTTCTGACTTTGGTCTGGTCTCGTGTCTCGTTTGTGACCTCGGTCCTGTCTCGTGTCTCGGTTTTTAACCTCGGTCCTGTCGCGTGTCTCGGTTTTTTACCTCCGGTCCTGTCTCTTGTCTCGGTTTCTGACTTTGGTCCTGTCTCTTGTCTCGGTTTCTAACCTCGGTCCTGTCTCTTGTTTCGGTTTCTGACTTTGGTCCGGTCTCGTGTCTCGGTTTCTAACCTCGATCCGGTCTCGTGTCTATGTTTCTCTCCTCCGTCCTATCTCAACGTCTCAGTTTGTGACCTTGGTCCGGTCGTGTGTCTCTGTTTTTGACCTCGGTCCTGTCTCTTGTTTCGGTTTCTGACCTTGGTCCGGTCTCGTGTCTCGGTTTCTGACCTCGGTCCTGTCTCACGTCTCGGTTTCTGACCTTGGTCCGGTCTCGTGTCTCGTTTGTGACCTCTGTCCTGTCTCTTGTTTCGGTTTCTGACCTCGGTCCTGTCTCACGTCTCGGTTTCTGACCTTGGTCCGGTCTCGTGTCTCGGTTTGTGACCTCTGCCCGGTCTGTCCTGCTCAGGCTCGTGGGGACTCAGTTCTGGACCTCTCTGGACACCAACAGCAACAAAACCAGCTCCAAGCTGACGGTGCTTAAGCCGGACTCCACCTACCAGGTGAAGGTTCTGACTCAGTGTCTCAACAAGCTGCACAAGAGCAATGAGGTGTTGACGGTGAGGACGCCGGAGGGACGTGAGTATCCGTGACTCCGCCGTTCTCTTGGTGCCGCTCCGTTGTCTTTTCCTCGATGAGGACTGTGTGTTTGTGGACCTGCTGCAGTACCGGACCCTCCCAGAAACCTGCAGCTGACCTGTAATAACGGCGAGGACGGGACGGTGGACGTTTCCTGGAACCCCCCAGACAAGTCCCACGGCCTGATCCGGGAGTACATCGTGAGTCTGGTTGCATGACGGAGCACCTCATCTGCTCTTGTGATGTTGACACGAGGTTCCTGTGCCGGGTTTACCGGGGGCGTCACGATTTCAGTCTTTTACCGACAGTCGGCACCAGTATCAGTGTGTACTGTTGGTACTTTCACGGCACCAGACGTAGGAGGTGTTTCCTCTACATTCATTTCGGAGCGACAGGTCGCCGTTCATCAATCCTGCCTGAGCTGCACCAATCGTGTCGGGAGCACGTGAAACTGCAGCACAACGAATGCAGCCAAAGAGGCGGACATGGGCCTGATGTGAACTATTACTATCAGTAGTTTTCACCATCGTGTCCGTGATTTAATACGACGTAACTTAAAACTGCTTCACTCCAAGTGGGGGTGCTGCTTTGTCCTATAATTTCTCGTTGTGTTTTATGAAACTTTGTTCATTATTTCTATAAAAATGTTTAGATCTCTGCCTGGTGGCATTTTCAGTACTCTTTCAAACACTTGAAGGCTTCGTACCATTAGAGAACTATTTTATTATTTGTATTTATCTGTTTTACTTTTTTATTTTTTTTTAGTTTTTGTTGAAAAATGTGATGAATAAACCAAAAATTATAAACTAGACTAGTCTAATAATGACGTCGGCCTGTCTGCTGTCAGGAAAAGAGAATTGAATCGAATCGTGACCCTAAAATTGAAAATGAAATTGAATGTAGGATTTGGAGAATCGTGGCACCCCTGGGTGTTTACAGATGGACAACAAACCCAGAAAGTCTCCATTCTAAGTAAAGACAGTTTGTTGTGGCCAGCACGAACACGTGAAAGTAACAGCAGGCCATTTGTTTGAATTCTAGTCCCCCCCCCCCAGCCCTAGCCCTTGGCCCTAACCCTTCATTTTGCGCGTTCATGTGAAGGGGTAATGTCCCGATTCTGGTTCAGACCGGGGTGAGTGGTACGGCTATCTGGCCCTCTAAACAGAGATTTTCCACGGACACACAAGAAAACAAGTGGTATGTGATATTAACACAATTCCATGCGAAATATAGGCAAAAGGGCGAGGAACTCGTCAGCAGCAGCCAGAGAAACGTAGAAATGTGAGTATTTTTTTCAAATAAAATATGAAAACCGCTTTTTAAGGTCGCTGTAATGTATTAAAGACAGTTTTATTAGAAATGTGAACAAAGTCGCTAGTTTTGTAACATAACGTGCAACTGATCGTGTCTGAAAAGTCACATTAACGGCAAGTTTCAGTCAAAGGCGTCTTCTTCTCCTTTCATTTTTACGTTTTTTCGGCCGAAAGCCAAAGAAATAATCCAGTCGTCCAGGAAAGGGAGATTATTGCTGCTGCATGCGGCTTTTTTCTTTTTCTACAAAACTTTATTGACAATTTAATGCTGCAGACGGCATTTCGAACTCTTCTGGAAACAACCGGGATGTCGGTTTACTGCGCCACGGGCGACTATTGGTGACGCATGAGGATTTCGAAGTGTTGTCCCATTTCTTAGGGGAACGATTCACTCCGTTTCAAGTTTTAGGACCAAGGGAAAGGGAAGGGCTCGGGCAGGGGTCGGCAACCCGCGGCTCCGGAGCCGCATGCGGCTCTTTAGTCCCTCTGTTGCGGCTCCCTGGCATCAAATGAATTAATGACTATTCTACTAAAGTGTATTGTATTTTGGTTGGTTCACTTTAATAATGTGATTCTAAAAGACCAAGACAAATGTCCCCTTGAGAGACAAAGTTTCTCATCTTATTCTAAATTTGAGGATTATGATGATCCCTCTGAGGGATTCATGTACAGTAGCGCACTTTTCCCGAGTCCTCCGAGCACTGCAAATGCAGCACGTGAAATAAAATCCAACTCAACTATTAAAATAAAGACCTAATTTATATTTTACCATTTTGCAAAGCAGCCCATTGAGTGTCAGGTGCAACAAGCAGGTAACTGCATTGAAACGGCGAGTAACTGTCCAGCATGCTATGATGCGTCTCACAAACCTTCACGCAGCCAATCAGTGTTAATAACTGCACTTCATGCTCACGTGCCGCTATTGTGCAGCATAGCATGATACAGCCCTATTGAATCAGCAATCACGGAATTAAACATTAAAAACGGAATTAATTACAAACAAAGAATATCACTGAGTGTGGACGTGCCGCGGAGCGCTGAACTTTCCTCCTGGCGCACTGTCCCACGAACGCCTCACAGCGGAGCGTCTCTGTTGCGCTGTTGCTGCAGTTCTGGCATTTAAAGTGAATAATAAACGAGCAAAAGCTTATTTGTCCACTCCGACCCTGTCATGCTGCGCTTTGATCACTTCTCCAGCAGGTAGGCCGACGATAGAGAAGAAAAGTGTCTGATGCACTGAGCATGTTCAGCGCTGCGTGGGCAGATTAATTTGTTTTCACTGCTGACCAGATTATTTTGCGTAGCTATGTTCATATTTTGTGAAACAGTAATTTCATTTTTCGGGTAGCTTACTGCACGCGCCAGTAAAAGGATGACGGCACAGACAGGACAGCGTGTTTGGTTTGCTGATGGTAGATTATTAAAGCTGCGTCTTTTTCCATCCTACATAAATACAACAACTAAAATAGAGTAAAAAAAAAAAAGTGACCTTCAACCCGACGTCTTTTCTTTTTTTTAGTTTAAAATGTTTTTTTGCTGGATGCAGAAATGTGATTTCGTTTTCTTGTTTTTATGTCAAATGCAACACATTTAACGTTAAAGTTTTATTTAATTATCAATGTTAAAAGTCAGTTGATGCTCCAGTGTTTTCTTTATTGTAGGAAACGGGTCTAAAAGGCTGTTTGGCTGAAACAGGTTGCCGACCGGCTTATTTAAGACTTTTACCTTTTTGCGGCTCCAGACAGATTTGTTTTTCGTTTTTTTGGTCCAATATGGCTCTTTGAACATTTTGGGTTGCCGACCCCTGGGCTAGGGGTAGGGATGAAAAGAGGAATTGGAATTGGGCCGAAGACTTGTGGATAAATCCCTGGAATCATGCCGGGAACCTTCCCTCCACATTGATGCACGCAGCGAAAACTGGAAAATCACTGAACACCAGTTTGTCCCGGAGGGATGAAAATTTCAGACTGTCAAATGAGGACGGGTCCTCATGTCCAGGTTTTAGCTGCTAAAACCTGGACATGTCCACAGTCTGGGACACGCTGGTGTCCAGGGACCTCGGCGCAGTATCTGCAGAGTCCAGACCTGGTTTCATGCTGGTCTAATCCAGGTTCAGGTTCTGCAGAGGCTGTCTGATTAAAGGGGGTTTTCCAAGGTCCAGGGACCCTGCTGGCTCCTGGATCCTCACGGGTTCTCACTTCTGTCTTTATGCAAAATATGATGTGATGAAGACCTGGTCTCTGCCTACCTGAACCGGAAGAATTTTCACCAAAATAATTAAATAGCAAAGTAAATACAAACGTTTCAGATCTTTTTTACGTGTTGCTGGATCAGATTCTTCTAAATATAATGAAGCTAAAATGTGTATGTTTACAGAAAGGCTCAGATTTAAGTTGGAAAATTGTCCACTGTTTTCCTGATATGAGGTTTGTCCAGAAGTTGTGTTTTTCTTTGGTAAAGAGGACCCAGCTCTCCTCTGAGGCTTTGTCCCTGTGGGCAGGTGGAGTACAGCGAGCGTGGAGGCTTGGAGTGGACGTCGCAGAGATCCACCACCAACAGCACCGAGGTGAAGCAGCTGCAGCCGGACGCTCTCTACAGGTTCCGGGTAAGACGTCCACTCACCTCCCCGCCGGACAAGAGAAGCTGTGTCTTCATCTGTGACGTCTCCCCTGCTTTCCAGGTGGCTGCCGTGACCAGCCGAGGAGTCGGAAACTGGACGGAGATCAAATCCATCACCCCTAAGAAAGGTATGATCCTCCCTCCACATGCCTGAAAACGACACAACGCTGCCATCTAGTGGTGACATCACACCAGTGTCCTACTGGAAAGGTCTCTGCTGATGATGTAACGGCCACTGATGCGGTTTCTGATGTGGGGAACACCTCCACAGCTGATTCTTCAATCCAGAGGAGCAGCAGCTCCGTGTCAACAGTTGCGTAGTTCCAGCAGGAGTCATGGTGTTCAACACCGTCAACATCCCCCATCGTGACCCCGTGATCACGTCCACTCCACGTGATCCAGAAAAGATCACGTGTGAAGCGTGTCATCAGGCCAGGAAAGAGAACAGTGTGTTTCAGAGGAGGACTTAGTCCCTCCAGACCTGCAGATTAAATCCTGGTCAGATTTCCTCGGTGATAGAAACACGAGTGAGCGTTCTCCAGGCTGTCAATCATGTCAAGGAATTATTAAAGAATTATCCAGGAGATATCCAGAAGTTATCAAAGAATTATCAGAAATTATTCAGGAATAATACAAGAATTATTTAGGAATTATCCGGGAATCACAGCACCTTCCATTACAGTGGTTAGTCTGCAATATAATTCATTTTATGCTGATTATTCAGGAATTATCCAAGTATTTTCCAAATATTATCCAGGAATTATTCCAGAATTATCCAGGAATTATCTAATTGTCATCCAAGAATAGTGGAATGGTGATGGTGCTCCAGGTTCCAGCTTTGTGTCTGAGATACAGTAAAAGTTGCAGACAGACTACGGCCCAGATGTCTCACGGACTCCGTCCTACGTAGAATCCTCTGGAAGACAGTGATGTACTGAAGTCTAGCTAGTCCTGCTGCAAGTGTGTGCGTGCAGCAGCGCTGCAGGTGTGCGTGCAGCAGTGATGCAGGTGTGTGTGCCAGCAGCGATGCAGGTGTGCGTGCAGCAGCGCTGCAGGTGTGCGTGCAGCAGCGATGCAGGTGTGCGTGCAGCAGTGCTGCAGGTGTGCGTGCAGCAGCGATGCAGGTGTGCGTGCAGCAGCGATGCAGGTGTGCGTGCAGCAGTGCTGCAGGTGTGCGTGCAGCAGCGATGCAGGTGTGTGTGCAGCAGCAGCAGCGATGCAGGTGTGCGTGCAGCAGCGATGCAGGTGTGTGTGCAGCAGCGATGCAGGTGTGTGTGCAGCAGCGATGCAGGTGTGCGTGCAGCAGTGCTGCAGGTGTGCGTGCAGCAGCGATGCAGGTGTGCGTGCAGCAGCGATGCAGGTGTGCGTGCAGCAGCGATGCAGGTGTGCGTGCAGCACTGATGCAGGTGTGTGTGCAGCAGTGATGAAGGTGTGCGTGCAGCAGCGATGCAGGTGTGCGTGCAGCAGCGACGCAGGTGTGTGTGCAGCAGCGATGCAGGTGTGTGTGCAGCAGCAGCAGCGATGCAGGTGTGCGTGCAGCACTGATGCAGGTGTGTGTGCAGCAGTGATGAAGGTGTGCGTGCAGCAGCGATGCAGGTGTGCGTGCAGCAGTGATCCAGGTGTGCGTGCAGCAGCAGCAGCGATGCAGGTGTGCGTGCAGCAGTGATCCAGGTGTGCGTGCAGCAGCGATGCAGGTGTGCGTGCAGCAGTGATGCAGGTGTGCGTGCAGCAGCGATGCAGGTGTGCGTGCAGCAGTGATGAGTGTGTGACCTGTGCTCTCTGCAGCTCTCCCCCCTCCATCGGTGAAGGTCGGCGCCGTCACCTCGGACTCCATCAGCCTGACGCTTTTCCTCAACTCCCAGTTTCATGTAAGAATGCAGCTCCTCGTGGTTGACGGACGCGGCCCTGCAGCGTTTGACGTGTCCCCTGTCTGTCTGTCCCAGGTCAAACATTACACCGTCACGCTGTCCTGGCAGTTTGACTCCCACGTCAAGGAGAGCAGGAACTACACGGTGTCAGAGGGGGTCCTCACAGGTGGGTTCCCGTCTTCTGGTGAATGTTGGCTCAGAACTGAGGTGGCTCACGCTGGTGATGTCTGCAGCTGCCAACCTGACGGCCGGGATGCTGTATGAGGTGGCGGTGTGGGCTCACACCAGCATCGGAGACAGCCCCACCACCCTGGCCCAGTACCAGACCACCGGCACCCAGCCAGACCGGCCCCTCCTCAAAGCCAAGGCCCTGAACCAGACGGCGGTGGAGTGCAGCTGGAGCGTCAGCGGGCCCCCCGCTCAGGTACGACGCGAGGACGGATGTTTTATGGGGACGTTGGTGGTTCTGCCGGAGAGCAGCAGCAGACCAGACCGGGTCAGGACGCAGTCAGGGGGCACAGCTGTGTGTGTGAAAACCAGATCAGACCAGTTCCAGTATTCAGGTCATTTCTTTTTAACACCTGTTTTATTTCTTCGGTCGCCGGTATTTCCCGGAGTCTGTCACGCTCGGCAACTCGGCCGTTCTTATGGAAACTCGTCCAGGAACAAACTCCGGCAGAGTCCAGCCCTGGTCAGCACATATTCAGCTCCACTCGTAATCATCCTGCACTCCTGTACGGAAGGAATTAGGGCTGTTCAAAACTGCTCCAAAATCACGTTCGAATATTTGCTCTGAAATTAACATAATTTGGATAAATTCGAATACCCACTTGAGCGACCTGCCAACAGGAGGACGAACTAATACAAGACATAACTACTTGTACAAACTAATCCGACTAGTGTTTTGTGTGCTGCGCCATCTTTCAGCGCCGCCATTGTGGACCGTCGTCTAAGGTCATGATAACTTGTATGTACGGGGGCGCCGATCTCCATTTCTACCGGTGGGTGCTCTGAGTGAAGGCCATAGAAGACGACAAGAAATATTCAGCTAAATTAATATCCCATTATTAGTGGAATTTGTGGCTTATTATTTTGTAAAATTAACAAATACATGATCCATTTAAAAAATAATTTGAAGAAATTAAAATTGGTAATAAATGAGTCAACAGTGGAATCCTTCACAAAGAAGCCATAAATGCGCTTGCAAGTGAAACAGAAAGCAAAATTCGTAGCCAGAGCAACACAATCCTACCTAACAACGACTTAATCAGCAACCTCATAGCAGCCCAAAGGTTTTTTTTCACCCAGCAGTCTTTTTGTGCTTTGAAATGTACGACTGCGTTTAGCTGCAGCTTGATGAAGCCATTGGCGATTATATCCAGGACCATGCCGTATTAAAAGTTCGTACCAAATACACTCAAATCTGGGGTCCTTTCGTTAATCACATAAAACAATAATGTTACACCCTCTTTTCTTTTCTTTTTTTGTCGTTGATGTGAATTTTTTTTGTCTATTTTATGTTCTGGATATGTATACTCCCTGGTTATCTGTATTGTTCCTTGCACACTGCCTGTACATTTCATGTGTGCTTCTATTTTCTGATTTATTTATTGATAAATGCACCACACACAGGGTCTGGCAGCCCTTCCCCCCCATCCCCCAATTTTTTGACGTTGTCCGTGTGAAGAGATTTTATTCTGATCGTTTTGAAGGCATGACGTTAATAACGTAGCTGCGGAAGTCCATGACTGAGTCAGTGTAGGAAACACTGCAGTGGATGCTGGATGAGACCCACTTTGCCATCAATCCCACGGGGGTGCTCGGGCCCCGAAGACCAGGAAATAAGAAAATGAACTGGCTGCAATTGTTGCGAACAATTAAAGGTCCCAACAAATTAAAATGAACTTAACGAACATTGTATGCTCCGAGCAGCTGTAACAAACATGAAACAACTCGAAACAGTCGCCTGTTTCTATTTTTCCCACTGTTTGATATCTTAATCTTCAGTTTTTATTAATATCCGAATATATGTTTGAATTTAGAATATTCGTTGACAGCCCCAGAAGGAATTCTAATAAAATGTCTGTGTCGTCACATCTCTGCATCAGATCTGTCACACAGAGCTGAGCTGCAGACGTCAGCCTTCACAGCAGCGCCTCAGTCTGCGGTGCAGCGATCAGAACCACAGGAAAAAGCCCGAATAAAGGAATCATTTCACGGGGATAAAAAATCAGTCGTGTTCCAAACCACCTTTCATCGGAGCATCAGTTGGTTTTTTCCCCCACGAGGAAATGTAGTGTAACTTGGCACATCGCCTGCAAACGGGACAAATATCTGAAAAAAGCAGAGTTCACGACCTGATTCTGCACAGCCTTTAATTCCAACGGTAGCTGGTGTCTGAAATATGCACCAGACTGGGAACCGGTTCAGCAGAGACGGGTCCGATTACCAAAGGTTCTGGTTCCTGAAACCAGACTGGGAACCGGTTCCGCAGAGACGGGTCCGATTACCGAAGGTTCTGGTCCCTGAAGCCAGACTGGGAACCAGTTCTGCAGAGACGGGTCCGATTACCGAAGGTTCTGGTCCCTGGAGCCAGACTGGGAACCGGTTCTGCAGAGACGGGTCCGATTACCGAAGGTTCTGGTCCCTGGAGCCAGACTGGGAACCAGTTCTAAAGGTCATATGAAGAACCAGGATCTGGGATCTTCTCATTAACGGTCTGGTTGGTGTCTTCAGGTCTACGGGGTGTTCTACGCCACGTCCTTCCTGGACCTGTACCGCAGACCTCGGCAGGTCCAGTCCTCCTCTCTCGGCCTGACGGTGACGGTGGACAGCGATGAACAGTACCTGTTCCTGGTGAGTCCTTCTAACTCGTCTCTGATTAGAAACTTGATGCAGGAACATCTGGGACTTTCTTCCTTCAGTCTTCTGACATTTTTAGGTTTTGCTGATTCTGAACTCAGAACCACTTTTATGTTTTTGTGTGCAACACAACTTCCACTGCTTAGTGCCGACGCCAGGAGCAGATCTATCCGTGTGAAGTCAGAGGAGACATCCAGACAGATGTTTTCATTCCCAACACATCTGAGTAGAAACTCGATCCTTCACACTCGGCATGTCCTTATATTTGTGCAGGCAGAAAAGTCTATATCAGGTGCTAGAAAAGGCGACTTGGCCCTCCTAATTCTTCCACCTAAAAACACCAAAATTCAGTTGGAGGTGAAAATTATTCAGCGTTACACCTGCCAGGTACAAATATACCATCAGCTTTCTGTACCATCAGGCGCTGGAGGAGGTGTCAAGTCAATTAACATATTTTAGCAAAGCTTCAAATTTAAACACAAATGGTTTAGTTTAGTGTCGAGAGGGTGTCTGCTTCTTCAACAGTTTGAAAAGTCAAGTTAGAATAATAATTTCTGAAAGCAAGCCGACAGATGCATGAATATGTTGTCAGTATGCAATATTCAGAGTTAGTGAAGCAAAGATCTGGTTTCATAAACCAGACCGTGAAATGGCAGATATGAATCCAGCTGTTCACAGCATCAATCGTTGAGTTTGACAGGTTCTGGTTTAGATATCCACCTCATCATGATAAAAATCTCCCGTTCCACCTCATTGTGATGAGAATCTTGTGTTCCACCTCATCATGATAAAAATCTCCCGTTCCACCTCATCATAATGAGAATCTCCCGTTCCACCTCATCATGATGAGAATCTTCCGTTCCACCTCATCATGATGAGAATCTCCCGTTCCACCTCATCACGATGAGAATCTTCCGTTCCACCTCATCATGATGAGAATCTCCCGTTCCACCTCATCACGATGAGAATCTTCCGTTCCACCTCATCATAATGAGAATCTCCCATTCCACCTCATTGTGATGAGAATCTCCCGTTCCACCTCATCGTGATGAGAATCTCGTGTTCCACCTCATCATGATGAGAATCTCCCGTTCCACCTCATCATGATGAGAATCTCCCGTTCCACATCATCAGTGATGAGAATCTTCAGTTCCACCTCATCATAATGAGAATCTCCCGTTCCACCTCATTGTGATGAGAATCTCCCGTTCCACCTCATCGTGATGAGAATCTCCCGTTCCACCTCATCATAATGAGAATCTCCTGTTCCACCTCATCATGATGAGAATCTCCCGTTCCACCTCATCATGATGAGAATCTTCCGTTCCACCTCATCATAATGAGAATCTTCCGTTCCACCTCATCATGATGAGAATCTCCCGTTCCACCTCATCGTGATGAGAATCTCCCGTTCCACCTCATCATGATGAGAATCTCCCGTTCCACCTCATCATGATGAGAATCTCCCGTTTCACCTCATCGTGATGAGAATCTTGTGTTCCACCTCATCATGATGAGAATCTCCCGTTCCACCTCATCATAATGAGAATCTCCCGTTCCACCTCATCACGATGAGAATCTTCCGTTCCACCTCATCATAATGAGAATCTCCCGTTCCACCTCATTGTGATGAGAATCTCCCGTTCCACCTCATCGTGATGAGAATCTTGTGTTCCACCTCATCATAATGAGAATCTCCTGTTCCACCTCATCATGATGAGAATCTTCCGTTCCACCTCATCATAATGAGAATCTCCCGTTCCACCTCATCATAATGAGAATCTCCCGTTCCACCTCATCGTGATGAGAATCTTCGTTCCACCTCATGGTGATGAGAATCTCCCGTTCCACCTCATTGTGATGAGAATCTTGTGTTCCACCTCATCATAATGAGAATCTCCTGTTCCACCTCATTGTAATGAGAATCTCCTGTTCCACCTCATCAAGATGAGAATCTCCCGTTCCACCTCATTGTGATGAGAATCTTGTGTTCCACCTCATCATAATGAGAATCTCCTGTTCCACCTCATCATGATGAGAATCTCCCGTTCCACCTCATCACGATGAGAATCTTCCGTTCCACCTCATCATGATGAGAATCTCCCGTTCCACCTCATCATGATAAAAATCTCCCGTTCCACCTCATCGTGATGAGAATCTCCCGTTTCACCTCATCGTGATGAGAATCTTGTGTTCCACCTCATCATGATGAGAATCTCCCGTTCCACCTCATCATGATGAGAATCTCCCGTTCCACCTCATCATAATGAGAATCTCCCGTTCCACCTCATCACGATGAGAATCTTCCGTTCCACCTCATCATAATGAGAATCTCCCGTTCCACCTCATCATAATGAGAATCTCCCGTTCCACCTCATTGTGATGAGAATCTCCCGTTCCACCTCATCGTGATGAGAATCTTGTGTTCCACCTCATCATGATGAGAATCTCCCCTCTCTTCCACCTCATCATGATGAGAATCTCCCGTTCCACCTCATCATAATGAGAATCTCCCGTTCCACCTCATCACGATGAGAATCTTCCGTTCCACCTCATCACAATGAGAATCTCCCGTTCCACCTCATCATAATGAGAATCTCCCGTTCCACCTCATTGTGATGAGAATCTCCCGTTCCACCTCATCGTGATGAGAATCTTGTGTTCCACCTCATCATGATGAGAATCTCCTATTCCACCTTATTGTGATGAGAATCTCGTGTTCCACCTCATCGTGATGAGAATCTCCCGTTCCACCTCATCGTGATGATAATCTCCCGTTCCACCTCATCATGATGAGAATCTCCCGTTCCACCTCATTGTTATGAGAATCTCGTGTTCCACCTCATCGTGATGAGAATCTCCCGTTCCACCTCATTGTGATGAGAATCTCCCGTTCCACCTCATCGTGATGATAATCTCCCGTTCCACCTCATTGTGATGAGAATCTCCCGTTCCACCTCATCGTGATGAGAATCTCCCGTTCCACCTCATCGTGATGAGAATCTTCCGTTCCACCTCATCGTGATGAGAATCTCCCGTTCCACCTCATCGTGATGAGAATCTCTCATTTCACCTCATCATGATGAGAATCTCCCGTTCCACCTCATCGTGATGAGAATCTCGTGTTCCACCTCATCGTGATGAGAATCTCCCGTTCCACCTCATCGTGATGAGAATCTTCCGTTCCACCTCATCGTGATGAGAATCTCATGAATTCCTGCCATGTGATTGGCTTATTAGAACTTCGTTTCTCCTGGTCTTTCCTCAGGTGCGAGCGGTCTCTCCGTTCCTCGGTCCTCCCTCCGACTCTGCCGTGGTGAAGATGATTCCGAACGAGAGGCTTCCACCCAGGAACCTGCACCGCGTGCGCGTAGACAAAGATCAGGCCACGCTGAAATGGCAGCCGCCCTACGACACGCCGGACACTCCTCTGGTACCGCACCGCGTCATGTGGTGATGACGATGACTGTGTCAGCATAATTACTGTCACCATCAGTGAGTGGTCTCTCTGTCCTCCCGTCTCCTCAGACGTATGCCATCCATGTGAGGGATGTGATCCGGAAGCAGGACCGCGACTACAAGCTGACCACTCGGAACAACACGGTGGAGTACGTGCTGCAAGGCCTGGAGCCCGGAGGGAGGTACAGCGTCTCCGTCCGCCTGCGCAACATGAGCAAGGAGGCCAGTTTCACCCTCAGTACCGGTACGTGTCTGAACCTGCAGGTCATCACTGACTGACACCTGTTCACAGCTCCGGCTGTAAAAAGGTCAATAAAATCAAACGTTGTTCCCAATAGATGGTTTCCCGTTTACAAACATTGGCAGTTGCGCGCGCAACCAGGGGGCAAAAAGCCTGTTTTGTATTGGAGTCTACGGCCAAACACGCACTCATATCATTCATAAAAATTTTAGTAACCCGACGAAACAAACAGAGATCGTTGTGTTTTAAATTATATTGAAAAAAACTGTATTTTGATGACGAATAACAAAATACCGACGCTGCGTTGCTGTGTTATATTTATATCACGATAACACTAACTTGGCAAGGGAGTCATCACCCGGAAACGGCATTTTTCTTGCTAAAACATGGATATTATTCGTTAGGGGTGTGCCAAAATATCGATACACTAAAATATCGCGATATTTTGTGTTGCGATATCATATCGATATTTTAAAAAGCTGTATCGATATTTTTACGAAATCTCGCGAGATTTTGTAAGAGAACAGTGAAATCTCGCGAGATTTCGTTGTTCTGTCTGCAGCGGTTCAGCATGTAGAAAAGTCCCTGCATTAGCACTGATATCTATGTGCAGGCTGCAGGTTCAGGTTAAACTTTAAACATGGTGTAAAGTACAAATTAAAATGTGTGTCCAGGTTGTCATAGAACACCCAGTTGTTTGAGATTATGAAGAAATAATGACTGAAATGTTTATTTTTTATATGCTTCCTTGAGAAGAACCACTGTGCACTTTGTTTTACTGTTTTGCTCATTTCATATGAACTGATGTCACGTATGTACTACTGATTGATAATATTTTGTAATTCATTTCACATGGATTCACTTGTTCGATAAATTTGGAATGTCTACAGGGACAAATACTGTGGTCTATCGTGGATAAATTTATTGTAATATATTGATTTTTGCAGAATTACTGTATCGTGATATTATCGTTATCGTAGGCAAAATATCGTGATAGTATCGTATCGCAAGGTACCTAGTGATTCCCAGCCCTATTATTCGTGTTGGACCTCATTTGAAATTTGCCTGAAAAAGTTAGAAAGCGGCTTAAACTTTCGTTTAGACTCTTTGTTCAAACCAAAAGAGGCCACAACAATCTGCAGCCTGCAGCAGGTTCAGTTCAGCTCCGTGTCGTCCTCACCTCCTCCATACAGGAGCAACTTTCACTAGTTTAGGATTAAACCAGGCAAAGACGACATCATCACTACGTTTGGAAAGGAGCTGATTCCAGCTGTTAGGGACGAACACGCATTGCTGTCGGTAAGTTTCGCTGCTCGTGTAACGTTCTGCTTTATTGTGGATGAGATCGTGGTGGACAGCAGACAGACTAGCTAACTGCTAGCAAGCTAACTGCTAGCAAGCTAACAGTATAAACTCAAACGCCAGCTGATTTACGACCCCCGTACTTCGTCCTAAATCTCCGGGATGCGTTGTTATGCCACATGAACGTTCGTAAACGGCTCCACCATCAGTTTCTTCTTCTTTTTTAAGTTCGTGTCTAAGCAGCAGAGGACGGCTGTCACACACAGTGTTTACAGTTTATGTCATGCAGCCGATCGCGGCGGTGATGCTGCTATTAAAGTCTTCCCACTAGAATACGGGAATAATTTCTGCCTCCGCCGTGGTTTCATCCTACATGTGACCATGGTGAAAGACTAAATAAATCATAGTCTGAACCGGAATAAGTTATCTGGGAGGGTTTTCTGAAGATCAGTCACGCCTACTATCCTATTTTCACCATTTTCAACTGTTCACATGCATTAATGTTTTGATTTTTTGCAACCGAACAAATACCAGGACTCAAATATTATATTTCCCCGACACTTTCACGTCATATTTTGACCTAATCTGCATTAAAAGTCGAGTTTTGTATGTAAAACACACGTCTTCTCATAGTTCAATAATGCTTTTCCTCTGTTTTCTTGCCCCCTGGTTGCGTGCGCATCCTATCTGTGACGTTGCTCAGAAACCCATCTATAGAGCATAAACAACATATCACATGTTGAAACTGAGACGTTTGACCACATGAGCTGAGCCTTTTTCTATATTTAACGCGTCCCAACTTGTGAAGTAAATCAAATTTTGTCCTAATAATTTAACTGTTACCTGAAAAACAACGATTTTCCCGAATTAAAAGCATTTTTTCTAAGAGAAAATAACTAAAATACATGAAACTGAAGCAGGAATCTGGAAATCAGCTGTGTCTGTTTTAGGAGAGTTTTGGTAAATAAATGAAAACATTTATTGATTACGGCATCAAGCTGCTGAAATGACAGTTTTTCAGAAGCTTAATGGCGTGTTCAGACCAAACGTGATTTGGCCATCAGGTTTACATGCAAAGTCAATGGCCGATGACCCCTCTTGTGGTGTGTTTCGTGCATCGGGCGTGGTCTGTTTTGAGCGTTTGAGCATTTTGGCGTTTGATGCGCCTGACACAGGGCGTTAACCAATCAGAGAGACTCACAGGGTTCCCGCGGGGTCTTAAAAAGTCTTAAATTTACAAATCTGCATATAATACCTTGAAAAGTCCTAATTTTGACAGTTGTGGTCTTGAATTTCATATGGAAGGTCTTAAATCATCTTATGCTCCAACAGATTTTATATTAGCTAATCAGAAAGAGATCTGGGGGGGTCTTTGCATAGCCGTCACCTGTCTGCCTGAGGTTTGCGTGAACATTTTGGAAGAAAATTTCAAACTGGTTACCAATGATGACATACAGTTGTCTGACTTCCTGATTTCTTTTTTTTTTTTTTTGCATGTCTGTCACACTTATATGTTTCAGATCATCGAACAAATTTAAATATTAGACAAAGATAACACAAGTAGACAGAAAATGCAGTTTATATATTAAGATTTTTATTAATAAGGGGGGAAAAAAAATCCAAACCTTCATGGCCCGGTGTGAAAAAGTGATTCCCCCCCCCCCCCCCCCCCCCCCCCCCTGTGGTTTATCACATCTTTGAAAAGCCGAGTTCAATTTCTCTATCCACACCCAGGCCTGATTACTGCCACACCTGTTCTCAATTAAGAAATCACTTAAATAGGACCTGCCTGATAAAGTGAAGTAGACCAAAAGATCCTCCAAAGCTAGACATCATGCTGCCATCCAAAGAAATTCAGGAACAAATGAGAAACAAAGTCATTGAGATCTATCAGTCTGGAAAAGGTTCCAAAGCCATTTCTAAAGCTTTGGGACTCCAGAGAACCACAGTGAGAACCATTATCCACAAATGGTGAAAACATGGAACAGTGGTGAACCTTCCCAGGAGGGGCCGGCCGACCAAAATGACCCCAAGAGCACAGCGACGACTCATCCAAGAGGTCACAAAAGACCCCAGAACAACATCCAAGAACTGCAGGCCTCACTTGCCTCAATGAAGGTCAGTGTTCATGACTCCACCATCAGAAAGAGACTGGGGGGCAAAAATGGCTGCATGGCAGAGTTCCAAGACCAAAACCACTGCTGAGCAAAAAGAACATAAAGGCTCGTCTCAGTTTAGCCAGAAAGCATCTTGATGATCCCCAAGACTTTTGGGAAAATACTCTGTGGACTGACGAGACAAAAGTGGAACTTTCTGGAAGGTGGAGGTCCCATTACATCTGGCGTAAAAGTAACACGGCATTTCAGAAAAGGAACATCATAGCAACAGTAAAACATGGTGGTGGTAGTGTGATGGTCTGGGGCTGTTTAGCTGCTTCAGGACCTGGAAGACTTGCTGTGGTAAATGGAACCATGAATTCTGCTTCTACCAAAAAATCCTGAAGGAGAACGTCCGGCCATCTGTTGGTGACCTCAAGCTGAAGCGCACTTGGGTTCTGCAGCAGAACAATGATCCAGAACACACCAGCAAGTCCACCTCTGAATGGCTTAAGAACAACAACATGAAGACTTTGGAGTGGCCTAGTCAAAGCCCCCACCTGAATCCCATTGAGATGCTGTGGCATGACCTTAAAAAGGCGGTTCATGCTGGAAAAGCCTCCAATGTGAAATCGGCAAACTCAGACCGCCTCTGAACACTAATGAATCCACACATGGTTCCAAGACACCCGACAACGCCGTTCTCTGGCCTCGTGGAGCAAATAAAGCGCGTCAAGAGCGTTTTTGTCTTTAAATGTCAGCGTCTGATTTTATGTGAACCAGAGTCAAAGTTTGGACATCAGGCGCGTTTTTGACGCCCAAATCGCGTTTGGTTTTAACGCACCGTAAAAGAAATAACATTTTCTTGTAAATGAAGTTCTGCATGTTCCGCCCTCTTCCTTTGTTCTGAAATGTAAACGTTTTCTCTGCTGCAGTTCCTCTTCCAGCTCCAGAAGCATTAAAGATCCTGATTGAGAATGACCACGTGTTCCTCCTCTGGAAGAGTCTGGCCGTCCGAGAGAAGGGCTTTGATGAAAGCCGGGTGAGAAACCGACAAATCTACTGCCCTTTGTCTTCCTTTCTAATGTTTTCTCAGCTTTATATTAAAGGAATAGTTCACCCACAGAATGATGTAACTTTATCTTCCACGTCCCCTCATGGTGAGAAAGACTCTGCAGCACTTTTTTATGATCTCAAATGCAGCCGGTGATCAGGAAGGCTTCTCGTTTCCCCCCAACTTTCATATAATGGAGTTCGCCGGGGTCAGAACCAAGAAGGTCCATAAAAGTCCACAAAAACTTGTCAATATTCCTCCATCCTGCTCGTCCAATGTAATCCAAGTGTCCTGAGTGGGTAGCGTCCAGAATTTACTGGAACCGACGTCATTTAGTAGATTTTTAGAGCCTAAACAGTACATCATCTTACTTTTGTGAAGCGCGCATATTTATAAATTCTGAAACTCCGCACGCCCCCCCCCTCTCCACAATCTACCATAAAAAAAGAAATATATATTTTATTTTTTTCTTTTAACAATAGAAAAAGAGCCAAACAAAAACAAAAAAAAAAGGACCAAAGAGGGATTGATATTTATTTATAATAAAAAAAAAAAAAAAAAAAAAAAAAAAGATCTCTCCCCCCCCCCCCTCCCTCCATTCTTTTGTTCGCGTCTCCGTGTGTTTTGTTAAAATGAGATTGGATTTTATTTTTATTTTTTTTTGTTTATAAAAATATAATATATAAAATTTTTTTTTTTATTTTTTCCACCCCCCCCCCCCAACACTTGATTTAATTTAGTTGAGCAGTTTGTTGGAATATTTATAATTTTTTTTTGTTTTTTTTATACCTTTTTTGACCCCGGTGAACTCCATTATATGAAAGTTGAGGGGAAACGAGAAGCCTTCCTGATCGCCGGCTGCATTTGAGATATTAAAAAAGTGCTCCAGAGTCTTTCTCACCATGAGGGGAAGTGGAAGATAAAGTTACATCATTCTGTGGGTGTACTAGTCCTTTAAGGTTTGGTTGAATTTTAGCCGTCATATATCACTCAGGAGACATCCAAGTTGTTTGAAAATTTAACAAGGTAACAATGATTTTTACTTCCCGAGAACCAAAACAACAACAAAACGTATAAAATGTAACACAGAAAAAAATGATAGAGAAAAAAATGAATGAAAAATTAAAATAAGACAGAAACATGGGGTATATTTTCTCATTCACCTCCATGTACACATGCATAAACAGATATTCTCGCATACACATATACAGTATCTGCATTGTATGCACTGACCAATACTTTATAACCTGTTGATTTAATATAATTTATTTTATGGTGGACCCATTTTCTAATCCATATAATCTTCTCAGTGATTGAAAGTCCCTAATTTCCCCTTCATGGTAAAAGACGGTGAGATGGTAAACCATTTTCAGCCCATTTCCGGCAGCTTAACAATGAATTTAGAGTAGGACCGTTACCGTACTCATAGCCGGAGTTTTAACTTCCTCCGCTCTCCCGCTTGCAGGGATACGAAGTGCACGTGTTTGACAGCGTGTCCAACCAGACGTCGTACCTGGGAAACACCACGGAGACTTTCTTCCGCATCAGCAGCCTTCTGCCAGGACACAACTACACGTTCTCGGTGCAGGCCCGGTGCCTGCTGAGCGGGCAGCTGTGCGGGGAACCGGCCATGCTGCTCCACAACCAGCTGACAGGTGATGATCACACGTTCAGGTCCGACTGAAACCTGCGGCATGTCAAGCTTGTCCGAGCGAGTTTAGTTGGATTTATACGTTAGAAAAGAGGGAATTTTTCCACGAGTGTTGTTGTGTCCGCCCGTTCAGGGACCAGCGACGCCTCCCGCAGTGAGGGCCAATCGGGGGACGTGGCGGCGGTGGTGGTTCCAGTCCTTTTCCTGCTGCTGCTGGGAGTGTGCGGCGGTTTGGTGGCGCTATACCTTCGACATCGCCGACTGCAAAACAACTTCACTGCCTTCGCCAACTCCCACTACAACTCTCGCCTGGGCTCCGCCATCTTCTCCTCTGGAGATGAGCTGGGTAACGTGGATTTCTTCCTTTCTACCTGCATCATCATACAGCCGCCTCCTCTGAGCGCATTATTTCTGACTGCATGCATTAAGATTTAAAGTTGTACTTCCATGGTCATTTCATTAATATTTCTGTGTTCTCCATCATTATTGAATGCATTCTGCATCGTTTCTGTTTAAAAAAACCTTCTGGTATCTTTGTATCCAGCTGTATTTGTATACTAGAAGAGAGGCTTGTGGTCCAACGGCAGCTTTTCCGGGTCCTTCTCATGAATTTCCGTCTGATTGGCTGCCTCCCATCAGTGTATGAAGGAAGCTCCGCCCTCCACTCTTATTTTGTTACAGACAGGAAATAGAGCCGACAAACAAGTTTGTTCCGCCATGCTAACAAACAGTTAGCTAATTAGCTTCTCAACTCCGAAGCTACAGTCGTGCCGTCTTTACTTCTAGTGTGTAGTGGAGGGTTACCTGCCTTCCAATGGACAGATAGAAACCCCACGTGGGATACGCTATTTGCAATGTGACGTAGAAGTGCGAGGCTGTTCCCGATTCGCTCTTTTCTTTGTATTGTTTCTGTGATGAGGAAGCACAGCCGACGGGGGGGAACGCAACGCTAGCAAGTCAGCATGTGTAAGTAAACAAGGGGAAACCCTCCGTATTTCAGAAGGAGCAAGTTAAACGGGTTTTCAGTGGAAGGAGGCCTTTAAACTACCAACTGCCAAGGTTTTTCGGCATCTGGTCTTTCTAGGGGTTTTTTCACGCCTCGTCAAATCGGCCTCTATTATGCAAATACATCCAGGAACAACCAGCATGTAGATTCCAGCCATAATCAGCGTGTAATACATGTATTCAGCTGGAGTCATAATGATCCTGCACTCTTTCAGATCAGATGTACAAAGTGATTTCTAATAAAGTGTGGGCGTCTCACATCTCTACATCAGATTACACGTGTCCACACGCTGTCAGCTGTTTGCTGTTAGAGCACGTGGAGACCTTCCGTGCTTCAGAACGCTCTAAAAAGCCCAAATAAAACTGATGATGATGAATAATAAAACCATCTTCTTTTATCTGACTTTTCTTAAAATAAGATTGGAAGGTGTTTTGAACAGTGATTTCAAATGCAGTGAATCTAAAGTAAAACATAACCGACACAGGCAGGCCAAACTGGGCTGAGAGTGGATAGAGTTCCCGTCTCATCAGTGGATGGTGGTGGGTTCGATTCCCAGGCACAGCAGTCTTTATGCATGTCAACTTCTGTGTTTTTTTTTTCTTTTTAAATTCACCCGATTTGACATACAAATACTTTTCCCTTCTCAGCAAATACACGGTTGTACCGCTGAACTGAGCCAAAATCAGAAAGTTTGATCCTTTTGTCAAAGCATACGACAATAAACTCATCATAATATGTATTTAACCATGCAACGCTACGATGTGCTGGTTTATTGTTACTGGTACAGCGCATGGACCAGTGCCGGTTTGACAGGGCTGCTGCTGTGTGATGTGACCCGCGACGGAGTGACAGAAGAATGCTGCTTAAACTTTGTTTGCCGTTACATAACTGAGTAAAATTGAAGCCCACATTAAATTATCTGTTGTTACACAGTTTATATAAAATCTACTGTGTTGGTTTTATTTGCTGTCCAGCAGATAAAGAACAGAACGTTCCCATGATTCAGAGAAATGGAGAAATAACCAAATAGTTTTTCTTTGTGATTTCCACATTCATTCAAACCTGATCAATTCCTCATGAACTTGGTGTTAGTTGGTGTAGAAATGTTGGCTAACTTCAGGCCCATCTCTAAGCTGCCTTTTATTTCTAAAATCTTCTTAGAAAAAGTTGTTTGTGCTCAACTAAAGTCGTTTCTTGATGAACATGGTGTCCTGGAGGTGTTTCAGTCTGGTTTTAAATCTCTACACAGCACCGAGTCAGCTTTGTTAAGAGTGTTTAACAACATCCTCTTGGCATCCACTCTGGCGACTGTCATTCTTGTTCTTTTAGGCTTGACACAGCCTTTGATACCGTGGACCACAACACTCGTGTCTCGGTTAAACCACCTAGCAGGCAATTGTGGTACTGCACTAGACTGGTTAAAGTCTTATCTTTCTGACAGAAGTGTGAGCGTGAGCCTTGGAAACTATAAATCGAGCTCAGCTCCTCTTCCTTATGGGGTTCCACAGGGTTCCGTGTTAGGACTCCTGCTTTTTTCTTTGTATTTACTACCCCTGGGTTCCATCCTGAGGAGGCATGGCATCTCTTTTCATTTCTATGCTGATGACAGTCCGATATATGCGCCTATAATAAAGAAGAATACCTTCTCCCTTGCACCACCACTGGCATGTCTTGATGACATTAAAGCCTGGTTGGCTCTTAACTTTTTATACCAAAATGAAACAAAAACAGAAGTGATGGTGTTTTGTCCCAGTAGCCTTAGTGAATCCCCACTGTTGACTTTAGCCTTTTTACTTTTTTTAAAGCCAGAAGTCTCAAACTTGGGTTTTAAGATGGACAGTGATTTTAAATTGGATCGGCAAATCAGCTCTGTCCTAAAGTCCAGCTGTTTCCACATCAGAGAGCTGGCTAAGGTCAAACCTTTTCTTGCACAACAGCACTTTGAAGCAGTAATCTATGCCTTCGTTACATCTCGGCTGGATTACTGTAACGTACTTTATTTTGGGGTGAGCCAGTCCTCCCTCACGCGTCTCCAGTTGGTGCAGAACGCAGCCGCTCGCCTTTTAACAGGAGTACACAAGAGCGAGCACATAACCCCCATCCTAGCCTCCCTCCACTGGCTGCCGGTACATTTTAGAGTTCATGTAAAGATTATTCTATTTGTATTTAAATCTTAAAATGGTTTGGCCCCTCCTTACCTCTCTGAGCTTCTCTTTCGCTACAGTCCTACTTGGTGCCTCAAGTCAACTCGTTTTAAAAACTATTTTTATTCTTTGGCTTTCAACACAGCAGGAGACTCTCTGTTTGTGTTTTGTGGTTAGCTGTTGGTTTTATTTATTTTAAATTATTTTTACTTATTTATTTCTAGTTTTATGCTTTTACATTGTTTTGTCATTTTGGAATTGTTTTAATTATTTGCTTGTTGTGTACAGCACTTCGTTCCAACTGTGGTTGTTTTAAAGGGCTTCATAAATAGAGTTGATTTGAGTCTAAATATCGTTTTTTTTATAATGTGATTGAAATAATGTAACTGATTAGAAGAGGTGACATGATGAAATAGAAGATAAATAAAAGGGAAAAAAAATGTGACACCCCATAACTTTCCAATTTCACCTTGAAGCAATGATTCAGATTAGGATTCAGAGACAGATTAGGCTATCGTCTGATTCTCAAAACCAAAGGACTCGGAATCGGGGACAAAAAAGCCTGATCAGGACATCTGTAGTTTAAATTGCTGTCAACATAAAACCTTGGACTCCTGAAAATGCTTCTTGGCACTAGAGGTGCCCCACAATAGGCAGCATCTTAGTTTTATTGTGTGAAAATGGTGGGGGTAAAACCAAAGAAGTCAGTTTTCTCTCTGTATAACATCTTTTTTTTCTCTTTTTTTTTATTCTTTAGGTGATGATGATGAGGATGCTCCAATGATCAGCGGCTTCTCTGATGATGTGCCCATGGTCATTGCATAGCAAGAGACCCCTGTTACTCTTACCTTCCTGCTTCTGCTCCCTTAGTCCCCTTCACTCCTGGTTGGTGGTACGTTACGATGGACAAGGAGCCAACAGATGGAAAATTACCACCATCTTAATCCATCGATGGGAATCCACCCTAATTAGCAGGAAATATGAAGAAAAATGGATAGGCGTAAAAAGAGAGAGAGATATTTTTCAACGATACAATGCACTTTTTTTGGATGCGCAATAACTTATTTTTTATAATGTTAAATATATAAACATGGTATATATATATATATATATATATATATATATATATATATATATATATATATATATATATATATATAATGGGGTCAAAAAGGACTGGGAAGAGGTGGATACTGAAGCAAACTGTGAAGGATTTGAGTTTGTACAGCACGCCAGGGAAAGAAAGACCCTATTTGAGATGCAAACTCACTGTCCATTGGAGCTGTTCATAGCTTAAAGCCAAAAGAAGCATCTAAACTGGAATATGAAATGCAAAAAACACACATATACACACATAGAAAGAATACAAATATATAGTCTTATGCTGTATACACAATGTACAAATAGAATTCATCGGGTCAATAATGTTACATGTTACATGTCTTGGTCATTGGACGAGCATACTGTACTTTTGCAGTAGTTTTAATGTTGGTGCCCCGTGTGAGGCAGTTGGAGGGGGTTAACTGTAGATCATGTTTTATTCTTTACAGAATTGGAAGTTATGATGAATGATGACCAGTTTGGAAAATGTTGATCTGATCTCAGAACCAAACAGATCTCAACAGTGAAATGACAGTGTCCTCATAAAAACACTTTTCTTTCTATCACCAGCACACTGTTGTGTATGTATGTATGTATGTAGAGAAGAGAAACATGCTATGATTGAATTTTATTCCTGGCTTTGAGGAGAAAAACACCCTCAGAGCATTGCCAAGATCATCTCATCCTTATGTAAATAGTGGCTTTACTATGTCCTGTCCTCGTAATGCTGCACCGCATCATCCTGTAAAATGTTTTTTGATCATTCAGGACCACAAATGATTTCCCCCAACATTTTGTCATAGCTGTTGTCCTAGAAGAAATGTGTTTGGGGTTCTCAGGGAACTGTGTCAGAACGGACACCAGCACAGCGCCACCATCACCACCATGGCTTAAGCAGCACTGTCACATGATTTCACAGAGGTACGGGGTCAGGTGTGGGTGGAACCAGCAGATCATTGTCAGCGGTTGTGATGAAGAATCAGGCAAACCGTCCGATCCAGATCAAGTCATAAAGGACCACCTCAGCCTGAATAATTCCCTTGTTTATACTTGTTTGTAGTCATGCTGCTGTTTGCGTTTATTTGGATTTTTAACGGATTTTTCTACAGTCCCATGTTCACTGAAATAATATCCTCTCTAAGAGTTTTTATTTGGTCTATTCAGAGTAAGCCCAGTCACAGCCAAAGGCAGAACATCAAAATTAAACATGTTATTTTTTCAAAAAGAAAATCAAAAAGCTTGCTCAGATAGTTTTAGATAAAATAAAACAAAACAAACGAAAGAAAGAAAAGAAAAATGCATTCAGTTAACAGTCAGCTGACTGTTAACCTTTTTTTTATTTTTGCTTGTTTGTACTTTTTTAAAGTTCTTTTTAACTTTCTCCCCCAAAAGAAAGTTCATTATCCAGAAGTTAAATGTTTTTCATTGTAATTTTTTTCATCATTCATTTTTTAATTTTTTTTACCTTCATTAATAACTTTTTTATCAACTGGATGATACAAATAGCAAAACGTTTGGTTACGTTTCTTCCTGTAGCTTCATCTTTTTAACTGTTGAAAATACCAGCGTATTGGGGGGAAAACATAATAAGCATCATTGTGGTTGCAGAACTCGAAACAGGAAATGCTTTTTTTCTCCTTTTTTAAAACTAGTGATAAACCAACGAAACAATTTGATAAATATCCGACCAACCCATCATTTCTCCTCTAATCATCGCCACGAGTATATCCCACTTTTTTTTCTCATTACTTTTCATAATTTTATGGAAGAGGGTTAGGGTTACTGAAGAAAAAAATTTGACAGAATTCTGACTTTTTTCCCAGAACACTAAAAAAATATACATATCTTTTTTAAATTTCTGAGAAAAGTCAAAATTCTAACGTTTTTCTCAGAAGTCCGAAAAAAAAAGTCAGAATTCTGACTTTTTCCCAAAATATATTTAAAAGTTTTTCTTTCTTTTTTTTCACTTTCTGAAAAAAAGCCAGAATGATGACTTTTTCAGAAATTGAAGAAAAAAAAAAATCTCCTGAAATTCCTTTTTTTCTATTGTTCTGGAAAGAAGTCAGAATTTTTTTCCAGAACATATAAAAAAATTGGGGGGAAGTTTTGCTTTTTAATTTTTTTTGCTTCAGAAATTCAAAAAAAAAAATCTCCTGAAATTCCTTTTTTTCTGTTGTTCTGGAAAGAAGTCAGAATTTTTTTCCAGAACATATAAAAAAATTGGGGGAAGTTTTGCTTTTTAATTTTTTTGCTTCAGAAATTCAAAAAATAAAATCTCCTGAAATTTCTTTTTTCTGATGTTCTGGGGGAAAAAAAGTCAAAAATCTGACTTTTTTTCTCAGAACTTTATTTTTTCTTTCGTGGCCATTTTCCTCTTCTGTATATTTTTGATTTATCACATGAACAAGATCAATCCTTTATTTCTAAATTTATTGTTTGATCTCCTTTTTAAAAGGGACACATTTTCTTCCACTGTCTGAGCATGCTGACACAAACACTTGTGAGTTTTAGAGTCAGAGCTGCAGATATTTCCACACACCGAAGAAAACACTGACAGCATGGTCGACACCACGAGATTCGGGAAGTTCGTGGTTTTGTTTGGGGACAGTAAGACCAGACTGGGACCAGTAGCAGCTGGCTGTGGACATGTTATCTGTTTCCGAATCAGACTGCTGCATGTCTGCAAATGTGTCGGCGCGTGAAACGACCAGCTGTTCTGCTTCCCACCTCCACTCCTGACTGTGCTGCACTCCATGAGCTGATGCGCGTTTCGCCTCCCGGCTTGAGCCATTTGACGTTTGAACTGATGGTGTCCTGCTTTTCTCGTTTTGTTTGTAAAGACGTCTTCATGAATGTATTTTTTATCTGGACTTCTTAAGCTCACGATGCTACTGTCGCCACCTGTGAACTCGGAGCACGCTCTTGTTTTGCGCCTTGCTGGAGTGAGTTTGTACATCACTGCTTTCACAGCGGAGCACGCCATCTTTATCTTCTTACAGCCGGAAAAATTCCAGCTGCTCTGAATTTCAATCCCAAACCAACAGCAAACCATTTTTGTCACTTATTTCATCATTCGCTGTTCGTATCGATGTTTAAGGCTTCCTCAAGACCTCAGCTTGATTTTCTGCTGTGAGCAAAATTAGGTACTTTGTTCTGCTTGTTGGCCTTAAAACTGATTTTTCTGGTACTAATGCTGTTTTTAATTTCTGTTGTCCGACTTTCTGTTTGCCACATAATGCCTTATTAGACCACGTTAGGTTTCTGTGCAAGGTTTGTACGATAAAACACAGGTGCACAGGCATGCGTATAGTCTCACACTCTAACGGTACACGAGGCGGGGGGGAATTTAATGTTCGAGCATTTGATCATTTTGTCACATCACTGCTCCTTTCTGCGCCCCCGTCGGCCGCTTAATGTCGGCTTTTACACATGTAAAAAGTATAATTATTAGTTGTTCTGTGACTGTTTGCTCCCCACCTGTCTTAATGTTGACTTTACTTCATGACGTCATTTGACACGGAGTTTGATCATGTTGAAATTGGCCATGTTTGATGATGTTGATGTTTTGCTTGCTTGTTCTGGAAAATGCAAGAAAAAGAAAAGAAAAGCTTAGAGAAACAGTGTGAGGTGATTTAAAAACCACTTATATTGAAATAAACTTGGTGAAAATGAAACTTGTCCGGTTGTGGTCTACTTTGAGCCTGTTGCATCCTCATCAGGTCATGTGACATCCACTTTTGGTGTTTATCCCTCTTCTTATTTAAATTCATGCTCCCACAGTTGGATCTTTATCTCGTTTATGTATTATTATTATTATTTATTTGTGTTATATGTAAGTATTTTCTGTTTTAATTTGCTCTGTGGTCTTTCTTCTCGGCATAATTAATGATTTGCTTCTTTTTTTGCAAAGTAAACAGCCGGCTGCTGCATGAACACTCAGATTATTATGTACAACTACTAACTTTGTAGCTACCGCTACTTGCTATATTGCAAACACTTTACAATAAGGATCCCTAAATTAACGTTAATGAATATTAGTGCATTTTTAACCATTAACTGTTTATTAACTGTTATTTAGCATTAGCATATAGGTTAATCCATTAATAAGCACTTAATGCTTACTACTCAACCTTATTATGCATTATTAAGCATTGATGAACTCTAATAATATAATAACTATTAACTATTTACCAGTGTTAGTTGGCATATTGGTTGATACATTAATTAGTTAACGCATACCCAGCCTTACTTAATGCCTTAACTATTAATGTTTAAATATATATATAAACTATTAACTATCACTCAGCGTTAGTTAGAATATTGGCTAATCCATTAGTTACCACTTCATGCTTACTAGTCAACCTTACTTAATGCATTATTAAGCATTAATAAACTGTTTAACAATATATTAACTACTACTAATTATTTGTCAGTGTTAGTTGGCATATTGGTTGATACATTAATTAGCAGTTAATGCATAATACTCAACGTTAATGCATTATTAGCCATTAACTAACTGTTAAATTATATATTAGCAACTATTATTAACTTTTACTCAGTGTTAGTTTGCATATTGGTTAATGCATTAGTTAACAGTTAATGTCAACTTCTCAAGCTTACTTAATGCATTTATAAGCATCATTAAAGCAGTGGTTCTCAAACTGGGGGGCGGGCTCAGGGCTCTGTCAGGGGGGCCCAGCCAGGCTTAGTTTTTGTACTTCTAACAAAAAATGGGCATATTCTTTAAAGTACTAATGAAAAAATGATGAATCCTCAATAGCCCCCCACCTCCCACCACCACCACCACCTCTTAAATGCAGTAAATGTTTGAGTACATGTGGTAGTGGTGGTGGGATGGGGGGGCTTGACATTATTTCCAATGAAAGGGGGCCATGCAAAAAAACCTAACCAGACCCAGCCACTATGCGACACGCCCACTATGCGACACGCCCACTATAGGACACGCCCACTACAGGACACGCCCACTGGGTTGCAAGCCGCAGACTGCTTCAAGAAGGCCTAGAGCTGCAGTCTTTTGTCCCGCCCACACAAAATCAAACCGTGATTGGTCAATTTACCCATCACTCTCCGAACCAGAATACATACGTTTGCCTGACGGGGTCTTAAAGGTGTCATAAGCTAGTGTTTTACATCCACAATCCTTCTTAAATTATCTTCAAATGAATTTTTAATTATAGTTGGGTGGACGAAAATTTAATGAGCTCATTTTAACCTCTTTTTATCCCCAACTTTTGTTTGTCGCGAGAACACGTACAAGAGTTAGAGCTGTCTGTGAGCGCGTTCACGAGGCAAACGTCAAAGCCAAACCAAAGTTTTATCAGGACAGAGCAGGTGAAGGAAATGATGTCCCAGCAGAGAAAAACGTGATAAAAACGTAACGGTACGGTTGATAGAGAGGATCCGGAGTCAAAGGGCTGGACTCTGAATATAAGGAGCGGACGTCTGACGTGAAGCTAACCAAACAGTGTTAGCTTCTGTAGCTACATTAGCAGCTTGTCCGCTCGTCAACCACCGTTTACTGGTCTCTGACACAAAAGATAATAAGTTACACAGCAGCAACACTTACCGACTGCACATCCTCACTGATAAATATAATCCACTGCTCCCTAGTGCTGTCCCTTCTGTCCACTCAGGCCGACCACGAGCATCTGTAAGGCGGACACGCTTCTGCGCAGCAGCCGGTGAAAAGCAGAGTTCATAACAAAGACGCTAGCTTAGCAGCTCGCTCGCAGCCGCTCTAGTTCACGTCATAACAGCTGGTCATCTTCTATAAGTCTGTGGTAGAAAGTGCAATTAGCTTTGCAGCATCTGCTGGGGCAGCAGCATCAGAACCAGAGACTTGAAGAAACTAAACAAGCTGATCAAGAAAGCTGGTTCTGTGCTGGGGATAACTCTGGAGCCGCTGGAGCTGATCGTTCAAAAAAGAATGCTTCACAAGCTGATGAAGATGATGGAGGACACTTCCCATCCTCTCCACAACACGGTGAAGAATCAACAGAGTGTGTTCAGTGGGAGGCTGCGTCAAGTTCGCTGTAGGACGGAGAGATACAGGAATTCATTCCTGCCAGCAACCATCACCCTAAAGAACAAGACTGACTGACTTTTTGTTTATTTATAAAAAAAAAAAAAAAAAAAAAAAAAAGTGAGCTTTTACAATACTGAATTTCCCTTCGGGGATGAATAAAGTATTTTTCATTTCATTCATTCATTCATAACTCCTCCATGGCAGGTAATCAGCTGCTTTTAGGTGGCGCTAAAGAGGCTAGCTTAGCAGGCCGAGGCGGTTGACGTCAACGCCAGAGGCGGGTCCAAATCGCGTGCTGTGCAGTGCGCGCTCTTGTGGCCGATTCTGGGATGAAGAGAGAGCTCAAGCTGAAAAACGAAGCCACTTTCACTTTCAGGAGTTTCTGGCACCTTTTTACTCAATTCCTACCCCAACACACATGTTTTAACATGAAAATGTGGGATTTCCGGGTGATGACTCCTTTAACAGATATGGACGATTTTATACTGGATAACATCCTGACAGTTAGTTCAACCTGATAACGCAGACGAAAGAAAATATGTTAACCGTATTGATTATTAAATTGATTAAATTATATGTATATATATATATAATATATATATATATACAAATAAAACAATTTTAAATGAGATTTTTTTTCTCTTTTAATTTTTTAAGGCCTTCTCTGAAGGCGCAGAAGGCCCTGACGGTTCACCGCTGCATTCTCCAGTTGTACCGGGCAGTCGCTTACATCCTCGCTCACTGCCGCGCATCAGCCCATAGAGACGGTCGCAGACGTGCACGTCCCAGACAGACAAACAAGGAAAGACAGAAAACGTACAACGAATACGTACAGTCCTCGCAATCATCCATCCACCCATAAATAAGTCGAAAAATCAGCTGTCAGTGAAATAATTTGAAATTGACAAAAGTAATAATAAATAAAAATTCTATGAAAATCACGACATTGATTTTGAATTGTGGTTCAGCATAAATATTAAAAACAAACACACAAAGAATAAAACGAGTAAAAGCATGATGGGGCTCTGATGCTGAAATGTTGAGCAACACTTTGAGGCAATCACAACAATCAGGTGTTTCTGTAACGTCCAATCAGACGTCTGCGCCTGTTGACAGGTATGTTACTCTGTGTTTGGGACAGTTTTTTTAAATTATGTTTTTCAACCCCAATTCGAAATCAATATTATATTTAACTAAATTATAATTTTGTAAATTTTTATATAGTCTTACTTTCTTTGTTTTCTTGTTATTTGAATTACTGTTGTCAATTTAGCCTTTCGTTTAATTGGATGGTTTGAATAATTCTGAGGACTGCACATGAGGAAAAATGCAGCCAGCCTATTGGACGGCCCATGACCCCCTCAGTGAGACTGTACCTTTCAAAAATGACTTATTTATATAGAATATTTTAGTTAATAATCATGAATAATTATTAATAATTTTTTAATTTATTACATATTTTATTTAATTCATATTTAATTATTTATACTTTACCTAAGTTGTGTGTGTGTGTGGTGAAGTATAACACAACTCTGTTACGTGAACAGCATTCTGGGATCAGCCACCAGGGGGCAGCAGTGACCGCCTCATCAGGCTTGGTCTGGTCCGCAGAATGTAGGCGAGGCTTCCAGATGTCAGACTGACGGAGGAAGCTGGACATACTGTTTATAATCTGCATCCAGCTGACGGCGCGTAAACGTGCTGCAGCTCCTCACAGATGAATGCTCAGCCTCGCCTCCCATCACTCAGGTGTGCTGGAGCAGGGAGGGAAAGAAAACCTGCAAGATGGTGGCTCTGGAGGACCAGAGCTGGACACCCCTGCTCTACTTTCACCAGATTCCATCCAACCAAATGTGGGACAAAGACTCCATAAGTGTGGGACATTAACATTACTATACTAGAGGTGCAACAATTAAAGAAAAATGGTTCGGTTCCATATTTTTTCAATACAAAAACAGTTTCATGGCTTTCTTAACTGTTGAGTTGTTTTGTCCACAACGGCTTGCCGTCATGGTGATACTTAACAATGAAACCAAACACCAGATCTGAATGTGGTCCAACACAGATTCACTGACTTTTCAACACAGATCTCATCGTCAGAGCAGAAGTTGACAGAATAAATCAAATATTCTGTATTGTTCAATATTTGATACATGGTGGTCACGGTTCAGTACACTCCTGTATGAACACTTCCATTCAAATACATGCATTATTGCACCCATGTACACAAAAACACCATATATATATATATATATATATATAAATATACATACCCAGCCATCACCGCATCTCAAGACATCTTAAGATGTGTCTTAGGACACATCTGTTGAGACGTCTATAAGACGCGTCTATAGACATGGGTCTTAAGACGTCTCAAGATGTCTTGGAAATTCGAAGACATCTTAAGACGTCTCAAGACACTCCTCTTCAAGACACGAAATTCTGTCTGAGACCATCCTATGTTCTGCCCTTGCATGTCTTAAGACGAGTGCATGTCTTCAGATTTTTGTCTTGAGACGTCTTGATTCTGCTTATCTAGACATCTTAAGACGTCTTGAGACGCGGTGATGGCTGGGTATGTATATATACATATATATATATATGTAAACATATATATATAGCATTACAGTTTATATATATGTATATATATATATATGTATGTATGTATATATATATATATATATATATATATATATATATACTAATAAAATTCACATATATATATATAGTATATGTGAATTTTATTAGTAATAACTTAGCTATTTATGCAATAATTAAGAAATGAATGTGTTAATTTCACACAATCTCTTTGCAATCATGTCTTAGTATTGATAGCCCCTAAAGTACCAAATTTAATTGTGGGGATGCAGTTCAAGCATTCATTTGTTTTCCTGGTTTCTTTTATTCCTGTTTATAATAATAATAATGATGATGATGATGATGATGATGATGATAATAATAATAATAATAATAATAGTTTCGTGTTCTCTATTCAGACATCATTATTGAAAAACACGCCCACACCTGAATGGTGGGGGGAGGCAAGCCCGATGGTCCAGTCCACCACCCAGCATGCCGCTCTGCCGCCGTACTATTTCCTTTGGAGCACACCATTCAGGTGTGTGTGTGTGTGGGGGGGGGGGGGGGGGGGGTGGGCCTGATGAGTCCACAGCGTCACTGGGCGTGCCGTCCAGCCGGCTGTCAAGATCTGCCGAATGACACATCAGGCGCTGTCAGTGGAACAACTTCTGATGAAGGCGACAGCTGATCGCCGAAACTGTCAAGGTAAAAAAATCAAACCTTTTCTTTGTTCACTAATGATGTCTGAATAGAGATCACGGAACTACTTGAAAGAAGACATGATGAACATTTTCAAGCTAATGATACACTGCCTGGCCAAAAAAAAGTCGCCACCAAAAAAAAAACTAAAACTTTGTTGGACCGCCTTTAGCTTTGATTGCAGCAGCATTCGCTGTGTTTCCAGAAGCTTCTGCGATGTCACCAGATTTATTTGCATCCTGTTGCATCAATTTTTCACCAAGATCTTGATGATGATTGTAGAGTCTGACCACAGCACATCCCAAAGATTCTCAATGGGGTTCAGGTCTGGACTCTGTGGGGGCCAATCCATGTGTGAAAATGATGTCTGATG
The DNA here is from genome assembly GCA_023101725.1 of Atherinomorus stipes. Taxonomy (NCBI): domain Eukaryota; kingdom Metazoa; phylum Chordata; class Actinopteri; order Atheriniformes; family Atherinidae; genus Atherinomorus; species Atherinomorus stipes. The sequence continues at coordinate 28,490 of JALJCO010013056.1, read as the reverse complement.
ATCCCTGAACCATCTTTCACAATCTGAGCCCGATAAATTCTGGCACGGCCATCTTGGAATATGGCTGTGCCATCAGGAAAGAAACATCCATTGATGGAATAACCTGCTCATTCAGTATATTCAGGTATCAGCTGACCTCATTATCTGAGCTCATACTGTTGCTGAACCTGGACCTGAGCAACTGCAGCAACCCCAGATCATCACACTGCCCCCACAGGCTCATACAGTAGCACTAGGCATGATGCTGCATCACTTCATCTGCCTTTCCGGCCACATTTCTTCCTGGAAGACGATGGTCCACTATCCTTCCAGTTTTTCAGAATGCGTTGGACTGTTCTGATCCCAGTTTTAGTAGTTTCTGCATCTCCTTAGATGTTTTCACCTCTTCATGCCAATGATCTGACCCTTCTCAGACAGACTAACATCTTTTCCACGACCACGGATGTGTCTTTCCACATGGTTGTTTAGGAAATGAGAAGTAACTCATTGCACCAGTTGGGGTTAAATAACTTGTTGCCAGCTGAAAGATAATCTCCCATGCAGTAATTATCCAATAGGAGGCTCGGACCTATTTGCTTAGTTACATCCAGGTGGCCACTTTTTTTTGGCCAGGCAGTGTAATAATAGCATTACAGCGTTACAGTTCAGCATCTTTAGCAATAAAGTCCAGCATTTTCAGCGTGACAGTTCAGTGTCTTCAGCGTAACAGTTCAGTGTCTTCAGCGTTGCAGTTCAGCATCTTTAGCAATAAAGTCCAGCGTCTTCAGCGTGAGCATTCACACCAGTTGTTTTGCAGTAACATTTTCTAGTTGATAAATGTAGCCTCTCTTTTTTTCAGTGATCTTGAAACCCCCTGAAGTAATTATGCAACTCACATGGGGGCCCTGACCTGAAAACCAGTTCTCTCCTGAAGTAAGATCTGGTGACTGTAGAGGTCGTTGGAGATCAGTGACCTCATCACAGCGGCACATCAGCAAAACTCCATCGCTGCTCCATCTAAAAACATCCTGGCCTTCCACCCAACCTGCTTGTCTGGACCTTTTCTCTGGTTTTACTATCTTGTATTGTACTTTTATTGTATGTTGTGTTCTAGTCTGTTTTCATAGTTTCAGTTTTTTTTTTAAATGTTCATATTTTGTGTTCAGCTGTTGTTGTGATGACATGCTTTCTAAAGTTGAGTTGGGAGTCTCAGTAGAGTCACGAATGCAGCTGGTGAAAGCCCACAAGCAACTGAAGGATTTGTACTCTGACACTCATCTGCTTCATGCTGCTGGTGTTGGTGCTCAGTGGGTCCAGGAGTGTTTTTAGTAAAAACGCTACTCTGTGGGGTGCTGGGTAGCTCAGCTGGCTAAGTGTTACGGGTAAAGGTCTGGGTTTGGCTTGCAGCACAAATTCATGGACTCAAAAGAAAGAAGTGAGCAGAAATACGGCTCCCGTGTGAATGAACCCTGAACTGTACGTATCCGTGGGTGTAACATCAGCAGTAACTCATGTTGAAGTACTGGTTGACTTATGTAAAACATATGTGTATAATATGCAGTGTGTTATGCAGGACGGTGGTCTGAAGACAAATGGCAAAAGTTACTGAAGTGACGATGTGCAGGATGCGTGTAGGGTTGACTGAGTACAGTTGAGTCACGCCAGTTACTTATGCATGCAGCCACATTTTGCTGTGTGCATACATTTTAGCATCCTTTTTTGGCGTGGGAAAATTCAGCAGCGAAGATATTCAAAAAAGGGTTTTTTGACAGGTGCGATTTTGATTTTACCACGTTGCTTTCACAATGAATATTTTCCTCCTTTATGTTACTTTTAAAGTTGACATATATATCTGCAAATGTTGTTTCGTGCACTAAAAACTGATATGTCCCATGACATTGTAGCATGCCACGTCTTCACATAATTTAGTGAAGTGTGCGAGGTGATCATCGGGGGACAGCTGAGACGCAATGTGTCAACTGTACGCTGTTGCTTTGCATGCTTTTCAGCAGCGCAGACATGGGACTTTAAATTTTCAGTCACAATTTGGCAAAATTAGAACAAATCAGAGATAGTTTTTTTTAAAACATTTGAACAGTCGGCTGCTCTGACTTGTCATTCTGTTATTATTGCTGTTATTGTGTTTATATTTGTACTGTTTGCAGTATCCATTAATTTGTTCTTTTTATTTTTTTTGTTGAATGTTTTATGTTGAATTAAATCAAATTGAAAACTTAATAAAGTGTAAAAAAGTTGTAATTGAAGTTAATAGTTCATTCCATCAGCAGTATCAGCTCTCAACTGTACTCAGTATTTTTATTCTATGGGTACACACTCAAAAATAGAGGTACCAGTTTGTACTTAAAAGGGTCCAAAGTCCAGTCATGGTCCATTTCTGTACCTTATCAAGCTGTATGAGTTAATAAAGTACAATTAAACCAATTAAAGATGATGAATAAAAGTCAATAAAATAGAGATTATGACAACAATCAAAGATGCTAATAATAAATGAATAATTATTATAGAAATATTAGGCCAAACACATATATAATTATACATATGATTATTACTATGATTATTATGAAAATCATAATATAATAACTATAATTATACTACTGTTTAGAAGTACTGCTATTTATAGTTATTGTACAAGCTACACACATTCTTCAATGCTGCAGGTACCCTTAGGGTTGGAATGGTACAAATTTGTACTTTCTATTACTTTGGACCCTTTTTCATAGTATATAGGTACTTCTGGCCTCATAAAGACCAATATTGTACTTTTGAGAGGACATTTGTAAAAAAAAAAAAAGTACCTACAGGTACAGGAATGATCCTGTCTCGTACCTTTATTTTTGAGAGTGTACAGTTGAGACAGAAACACACCTCTTGTTTTTGTGAAAATGACAAATTACTTATGGATATTATTTCTTGGTTATTTTTTAGTACACAAATAGAGGATGCATTTTGTAAAAAGACCCTTTTTAATGTCTAATTTTTGCGTGGAAATGGGAGGGACGAAAACTGTCTCATCTGTCGTCTGTCTACCCTTCGCAGTCGGAGACAGATTACATAAGTAAGTCAGACTCCGACGGGAGGCGGTCTGCTCATGCAGCTGCTCGTCAAAGGTCAGGAAGGGTCACGCTGCTACACAAACACGCGCCACCAAAACACACCACTCATCTCTGCAGGTCAAGAGGCGGTCAGGAGGTACCCAACTGTTTGTGATTGGCTGGGTCAAAGGTCAGCGGAGTGATGGCCGACAGTGCGGATAGAGAGCAGGTGGAAGGTTGAGAGACGGGAAGTAGAAAAGAACAAGAGGAGTCAGTTTGAGCCCGACGGCCCTCCGAGAGTCATCCTGCTCAAATCAGGAACAGTGTTGTATGAAGTACACAAAAGCAATACTTCAGTAAAAGTAAAAATACTTTACTGGAAAATTACTCCAGTGAAAGTGAAAGTCACCTGCTAGAATATTACTTGAGTAAAAGTAGAAAAGTAGCTAGTTTTTGCTCTACTTAAGTACAAAAGTAAAAAGTACTGTTAATAAAACGTAATCAGAAATTTGATTTTTTCTTTATTCCATTTTCTTTATAATTTTTAAGTTTTGTTTAATTTGCAAAGTGTAAAGGAGCTTCAGTACCTCCTTACTGATATAATCAGCCCCATATTGGTATCGGCCTATATCGGCCTTAAAACTGAGTGCCGGACTTTTGCCACCCCACCTATATTTTACCGATATTTAACTGATATTTAACCAATCAACCCGCTGTTTCTAAAGTTTGAAAAAACCTTAATTTTCTTCTTCAAAAACTTCTTTTTTACAGACTTTAAAACTTCTAAAGACTAGGGGTGGGATAGAATATCGATTCACTGAAAAATCGTGATATTTTCATATGCTGATATCATATTGACATTTAAAAACGCAGTATCGGTCAATTTTACTAACGAAATCTTGCATTATTTCATCGTTCCGTTACAAATTCTTGCGAGAATTCACAAAAATTTTCCGATATTTTCATACACTGATATTATATTGACATTTAAAAACACTTGATCTATTTTGCTTACAAAATCTCGAAATATTTCATAGTTTTGTTGAAATTTCATGAGAATTCATGAATTGTGGGAACAGAAACAGAACGATGAAATCTTGCGAGATTTTGTAAGTAAAATAGATCCATCCTGCTTTTTAAAATGTTGATTTGATATCAGAAAATATCACAATATTTCAGTGTATCAATATTTTTTTCCCACCCCTATTTTTAAAAAATGTAGGAAACGGATAACAAAACTGCTATTTGCATGACTGCTTATTTTTTTCAGCTTTAATATCGGTATCGATATCGGTTATCGGCCACATGAGTTTTAAAATATCAGCATATCGGATATCAGCCAAAAGTCCAATATTGTGCGTCCCTTCTTCTTACATAAACCCAACCATATACAAAAATATGTGAGACTTCTGACACAATAATGCCACAATTAATTTTAAAATTTTACCTGCTGGCTGCTGCTTTCATCCGCCCACAACTGGGTAAACCAATGATGACGTCTTGCGGTCTGTATCTCCAACATCATTGGCTACTAGTGAAACAACTGTCACATTCCTTCTTATTTTGTAATGAGTTACGAGGATGCTCAGGTAAATGAAACGGAGTAAAAGTACTGATTTTTTTTCGGACAATGTAGTGAAGTAAAAGTAAAAGTTGTCAGAAATAAAAGTAGTAAAGTACAAATATAAAAAAAATACTACTTAAGTGAAGAAGTAGTTTTGCTTCGTTACAATACAACACTGCTGAGGGGCAATTCCCATCAGAGGAAAACAGGAGTTACACTTGTCTGGACAGAGGCTCAGCCTGAAAACATCAGCAGGGGAATAATATAACGTGCATTTCAGGAGAAATGCTTGAATTTGTCCCAGAATATCTCTAATAAAGAGAGAGAAAAATGTCTCAATGAAGCAGTCACACAAACTTACATTAGCTCGGTTTCCTGGAATTGCGCAAGATCTAAATATCGCAATTAAAAACAGCTAATGGAAACACCTACATTTAAAAAAAACTCTCAAACATCACAAAAAAGTTTTTACGCTTTCATGAGGTGTAAATTCAGATGTTTCAATAAAGCAGTTTTTCACATACAGTAAGTGTAATGGAAACATTTTTTTTCGCAATTCCACGCCACCAGGCGTGACATAGGGGTTAAAATCCAGTTATTCCTCATTAATCATGATGAACATGATCATTTACAAGCATCAACTTTGGAATCGGAGTGATGGGGGGAGTTTTATCAGTCACATATATGAAAAATCCCCAAATCGCCGTAACTCAGCAAGCTGAGTTCATTTAGGACATTATACAGATGGTTTAAGTTCTTCGTGTATTAACGACTGGCCACGAGCTGTTAATGTCGTTTGCACACATTTGTAACACCACGACACAGTTATCTGGTTTCCACATGTTAATTATACGTCACCAGGATCTAATAAAACGTGACTGGGATAACATGGTATGACTGCGCCTTCGTATCAGCAGCTGCATCACTGCATCAGTCAGGAACTGGTGCCGGAATAAAGATCCAGAAATGACATCCACGCTCAGAAGTTGATCCTGAGGGGTTTTTCATTCGTGTTACGTTTCGGGCGTCTGTCCTGGAAGTTACCACGAGTGTTTTTCCTGCTGATGTGATCAGAGGCTCCGTACATACGGACTTTACCTCTGAATCATCATCTGCTTCTTTTATCTCCTGATGATCAGCAGCTCTGAAACAAGTTTTTATCTCCATCCTCCTCAAAATAGAGTCTCGCGGGACAGGATTTTACCAGAATTACGGCTCATACCATTCATGGAAACACCTATAGATCGCTATTGGACTGTTTTGGACTGAGAAATTTAAGAAATATCACTTTTATTTTTTTAAAAAGTGCAATGGAAACCCAGCTAGAGTCTGTGTGGCATCAACCGGATGCACCTCGGGCTCCTCAGATGTCACTCATCTGCATGTCTGGATCCTGGACCGGATGGCACGCCACTATGGACTCTGTAGCACCACAACCACTGAAACGGTCCCAAAAATCCCTTTTTAAGGATGGAGTCAATACTTCAATATTTACCAGGCAAAGTATCAGATTAGATACTTTTTAAAGTATTGCAATACCACTGTGCTAATACAAAATATGTAATTTGTGAAATTTGTTTTCACATATTGGTATATTTCTGCCAAGTTTTCCATGTCACATGATTAAGTCAGCCATCAGAAATCAGAACGGAAGGCTCACTTTGCTGCTTCAGTCAAGCACTTGTGCAAAAAGAAATATTTATTTTAATCTATTTTTGTTTAATATATTCATCATTTTTTTAAATTATAAATTTAGAAACATTTCTTAGAAGTATTAAAGTTAGAACTTTTATTCCTACCTCTTGCAATGAAGTTATTAATATAATATTCCATCGTGTGGTTTGTAGGTGGCAGGCCATTATTAGTTACACAGAGCAGACCTAAGCATAGATTATAGCAACCACAATTAAAAAAGCTCAATGAGAAGTTGTTTCAAGATAAAATGCAAAAAAAATGTGGGAAAAATTCCAGTTTCAACTGGAATGGCAGCATTACAGAGAGGGAACTAAATTATCTTGCAAAAGACTGAGCTAAATAATTAGCATGTGATCTGACTGATCACAATGCTGGAAAAAACAAACACCAAAATGATCAATTTAAGACCATTTTACGCTCAAATAACCTCACATGAAAGAAGAAAAAAGATTTTTTTTACTTCATTGGATGTTCAGCATTTTCCAGTTTTTGAAGGACACTGATTTGCTGAAATAACATTGAAGTCTCTGGGTTTTTCATATTAGCGGAGCCCCTTTTGAGTAAATGGTTTTATGTCATGAAAAGCAGTTCAGACTGCATCATTGAAGTGTAGAGCAAGTGTGTGAGGTGAAAAAATGTTATCCTAAAATCTTATTCTGAAATGGCATTCGATTATAGAAAGGTCCTTTTCAATGCAAGTCAATGTGGCACGGATTGGCACTAAGAAGTAAATGAGGAGGATTTTTATAAGAGACCTTTGAAAAAGAATTAGACACCCCATCTTTTAGAATATCATGAGTCAAGCCAAAATACACACCTGGACCAAGTTTTATGCTGTTTGCATTAGTAGAAAAAAAGTATCAACATAAAAGGTCATTCGCTACCCCGTCAGAAAGCTTGGGAAGCTATAAGGTTTAAAAACAAAGTAATCTGATTGGGGGTTCAAATAGAACTAGAAAAGAGCTACATGATTGGTTAAAAGTTGGCGGGGTGACATTAAGGGCTGTGGTAGGTCTGGACAAATTACAGAAGTGGTTCTCACAGTAGATCATTGTTGGAGACATGGATGAATTTAATGAGAAATGTGTTATTTTGTTTACCTAAAGGGACAAACAACAGCTGTATCACCTCCTGTTACTGTCCTGAGAGACGAAATAATGATGCCAGACACCAAAAACAATAACTGCACATCTGACTCCAACGAAATGGGGGGCAGTTTTCTTTGTGATAACATGAAACACAAATGCATGAACAGGTAGAAAATAAACACAGTAGAGGTTTTCCTGGTGTCCCTAATCGTGCATGCAGTACCGCCCCTTGCCAGACGAGGGCGCACACATACGTTTGAGAGATGAAAGTGCGTATGTGAGGAAGAGGGGGATCTGAGGGCGACGATACATAAAAATGGCTGAAAAACCAGAGTCCTCAAATATCATACACTGTAAAATGTAACTCGTTTTCTTCACTTAAAAAACATGAACTTGTAATTAATTAATTATGGTTCGGATCTTCCTATGTGATTAAACATTGAGCTGATGATGGCAGCAATAGTTGTACTCTTTCAATAAAGAGGAGCCATTCATGAAAAATGTATCAGTACATTCCCTCATTGCATATTTAATTTTTTCAGGTTACTTTATTTTCCTAAATCAAATAATAAAGTGGTTTGATTTCAAAAATTGTGGCTGCATCCCCAAAACCTTGTGCTGTTCTCAGAAATGGGCTGAAAATGCAGATAACTGCTGTTTATGAAGCCGGAGAGCCTTTAGACGAGTAGAAAAAGTGTCTACAGCTTTTATAATTTATTTTCTACAATCATTAAGAAAGTTTGGTCGGTTGAGGGGATCCGCTGAAGCAGCAGGAAAACTTCCCCACGCTAAATGGGACTGTGAAGCAGCCGTTCGGCTGACGCAGGGATTTTGGTTTAACTGGTGCTGTACAGGTACTGTAGGCCACGTAGATGAGTTATTGAAAAGAAATCTTATTTAAAGCTTCATCAAACATCGGCAGCATGTGAAATGTTTACAGCAGCGTCTGGATAACCAAGTGGAGCAAAACCGTGGGAAGATGAGCTGTAAGCTAGAGAAGAACAGGTGCTTCATAGTGAATCAGAGGAGCCGGCTCCCAGTTTTTTTAGGAGATCACAGTACTTTGGTGTGACTGGCCACTAAGGAGGCCATGCTGCCAGTCGCATGCGAGCATATAGGTTTGTACAAATATATGAAAACAGAAAGAAAGGCTATGATCCATTGCAAATGAAGACAGGAGTTGGTGAGGAGTGTGTGCGAGTGCACTGCGTTACCATGTGACACCTCAAAGTTTAATTAGTCTTTTCTTCACCTGCTGAGGGTTTATTGATGCAAATTAGCTTGTTAATGACAATCCAACATATTTACCTCTGTTGCTGCATATGTTCAATCACATATACTGTCCCTATCAAATAAACCAAAAGTTTGAAGACAGAATAAATGCACAGAATTTTAAGGCTTCTCATAAAAATACTGAATGGCAAAAAGTTTTTAACACACAAACCATTAATTTATTGCAAAATTCATGTAAAGAAAATGTAGGACTGCAAATATCTTAAATTGAGAGCCGCTCGGGAGTGGAAAGAGCTGGCTCTGAAAAGAGCCGAACCTCCCATCACTACTGTCAGCCACATGAGAGCAGAAGCTGTCAGGCACCGAGGCTTTGCTCAGAAAAGTGTCCTTAAGCCCCGTTTCCACCCGCGGGTCTGGGTCGGGTCAGGTCGGGCCAGGCCGGATGGGGTGGGTTTTGGTACGGATGTGTTGATTTCACGCTGCGTCCCCACAGCAACCTGTACCGTTACTCTGGAGGCGCTGGACAGCGCTGCTACGTGATTGCGTGACATCATCGCTGTGTAACGCCGTTTAACCAAAACACCGCGCCACACATGACAGAAATAAAAGGAGTCACCCCGGCTTTGTTTTTACGCTTGGTCACGCGGGAAGTGAGATTTTTCAACAAATCAATGTATTGCTTTGTGTTAGCTCCGCCTCTTTGGTCCGGATCAGTTAGATCAGTACCCCTACCGAAGGGTGCCAAAAAAGTAGGCCGGGTCAGGTCGGATATAAGGGTACCCATCCAGGTTTTTATCCGTGGAGACGCAAAAAAACGTGGACCGATCTGGCCCGACCCGACCCAGACCCGCTGGTGGAAACGGGGCTTTATAGAAGCTTCAGACCTCCATGGGGGCCATAGGCAAAATTCTGGTAAGGGGCCCTCCTAAAGGAACAGCAAAAAATGACACCCAGTGCTTTAAACATAAAAAATACAGTATATATTGTACATCTGTGGATGGTCAAGCGGGACCATCTGTGTCTGTGCTACAGTAGATGGACCTGGTTCTGTCGCTACACTGGCTGACTGCTGCTGCTTGTAGTGAGAAACTTAGGGCGCATTCACAAAGCTTTTTTTATTCGAATCAGAGTCCGTTTGCTCGGAAAGTCCGCTTCGTTAGGGGAGTTGTGAATGCGCAAACGGACTCTGATCCGGAACAAACAAGCGGACTCGGTCCGCCTGCAAACGCAGGTCTCGGTCCGATTCAAGTAAATGAACACTACCAAGTGTGCAGGTAGGCACTTCGAAGCCGTTTAATTGTTTCTGAAATGAGACGGCCTAGTCGTCCAACATCGTCGTTTTTCCTGTTTGTGTGTGACGTCAACGCGCTGTGAACATGGCGTGAGCAGGTCCACCATCATTTTTGCGTCTTGGGTTGCGCAGACAAGAACGCAACAGCGTCGCGTCTTCGGAAATTCAACTTTGGAATGAGTCTTAAGATCTTTGCGTCTTCAACCCCGGATAACGCCGTTGCCGTGTGAACGAAAGGCACTTCTCATTAAATATTTTGTCATTTTCTTCTTTCTTTCTTTGAGAGTTTGAGTGACTGGCGTCTGCTCCAATCATGACCTTACAGTGTCATGTCCTTAGCTCTGTCATTGGCTGGTGATATAAACAGAAATCTCCATTCAGAAACGTCCTGACCACAACAAAAAAAAGCTAAAGAGCGAATAGGGGATTATCACACTTCCGTGTTCTGAACTTCCGGTTTTAAACAGTTAGACGGCCCACTTCCGGCCCAGTTCAATGTCCCTGCTTTACTTCGTAGATAACGTGAATAAACGCCAACCCTACTGAAATTTTCACGGATTCCAGACTGAAGTGATACTAAGGAAGAAGTGAATCACAGCGATTCTCCAGAGTGAAGGGCCGAACTTTATAATAAAACAACGTAGCATGTTTGTTTGCTTCCGGTGGGGCAAAACACCGGCATGCTAGCATTAGCCAGCTAGCGTTTACCGACGCGCTTAACTTTGTGCGTCTTAAAACACACACACAACTGAAAATCGGGTCTGTACCCCCCCGTTTAGTGGAACAACTGGGGACTGCCAAGAAAGGAGACGCTTTCAGATGCTTGTGTGTTTTCAGCCGCACAAAGTTAGGCACGTCATCAAGCTGGCTAATGCTAACCTGCTAACAGTAGTCCACCAGCTACTACTCTGTTAAACTTTGTAAATCGGATAAACGCCAATGCCAAGTTTTCATTCCAGACTGAAGTGATGCTGAGGAAGAAGTGGATCAAAATGACCAATTCGCCGCAGTGGAGGACCGAACTTTATAATAAAACGACACACGTTTGTTTGTGGCCGGCAGACTGCGCAGTCGTGTTAGCAGGTTAGCATTAGCCAGCTCGATAACGTGCCTAACTTTGTGCGGCTGAAAACACACAAGCATCTGAAAGCGTCTCCTTTCTTGGCAGTCCCCAGTTGTTCCACTGGAAACGGGGGGGTACAGACCCGATTTTCAGATGTTTGTGTGTTTTAAGACGCACAATGTTAAGCACGTCAGTAAATGCTAGCTGGCTAATGCTAGCATGCTGTGAAGTGCCGGTGTTGTGCCCCACCGGCGACAAACAAACGTGTGTTTTATTATAAAGTTCGGCCCTTCACCGCGGCGAATCGATCACTTTGATCCAGCTTTTGATCCAGTATCACTTCAGTCTGGAATGAAAACTTAAGTATGTTTGGAGTTTATCCGATTTAAACAGTATAACAGAGCAGGAACGGCTGTCGTTAACATGGCCCGGAAGAGGAAGTGTCCAAAATCCGGGAACTTCCGGTAAGCGTGATAATCCCCTATTACAGACAGGGGGAGAGGGAGCTGCATTCAAACTCACCACTGCACACGAGTAGAGGCCCAAAGGCGCGGTTTGAGATGGATTTCACTTGCACAAGTCTAACGTTTATTTTCAGGGGGGGGGGACTCCGGACTCTACCTTTGAAGTTGTTCTTGGGTTATAGCTTACTATATTTGTATGTGTGTTTACAAATGTGGGAGAGAAAGTGGTGGGAAAGACCTTGTATTGTATAATGCCTTTTTTGTAAAAATGGACTGATGCTGGTGTTTTTTTTTTCATTTTTCTTTTAGAGAGTGAAATGTCCGTTTCTTGTCATCAATGCAGCTTGTAAAGTCAGATATGACTAATAATCATGTCTAAAAAAACAGAAAAAAGGGCACAACACACAAAACGTTGGATTGAACTAGATAGCATTGCTATGTAACATCATGCTAATTTCAGGTTAACAGGCAGGACACCGTGGCGAAGCTTGTCAGGGAAAATCAAGTATCAGTTATCAAAGTCTTTATTTCTGTCATTTTCACCTGATCCAGTAGATGGCATCAGCATCAGACAAGATTGAAGATAGTGGTCAACCAGGAAGTCGGGAGAGACCTCCTGTGTTACGGTGTGTTCAGACCAAACACGATTTGGGTGTCAAGGGTGTCAGGTTTATATGCAAAGTCAATGGCCGACGTGCGTCTGGGAGGCGTCGAAAACCCTGCAGTGCGTTTTGCACGTTGGGCGCAGCGCATAGAGACGCGTTTCGCGCGTCGAGTTTTTGAGCATTTGATGCGCATTATGTGCGTCAAGGGTGGCAGACACTGGAGTTAGAAAATCTGGACTTTGCCGTCTTGACGCGGGGCATCAACCAATCAGAGCGACTCAATGTCATGACACAGACACATTTTATGACAGGAGGGGAAACACCAAGAAGAACCAGGGGAATCTCCTCTCTGAGGACAGAGGAGGATAAACTGTGATCTGCATCCGGTCCCGGTTTCTGAACGGCGGTTTGATGACCTGCTGTCCTGATGGGATGTACTGGGCTGATAATGCTGCCCTGCATCGGGACAGCGGGACGTTAAACTGGGCCAGATCAGAGCGCTGAAAGCGCCCCTCCTCAGCGCAGCTCCTGTAGTAAATGGTGAAACTCATCACACTCAGAACAGCTGGAATCATCTGATGAACCAGAGCAGAGACGCCAGACGACGACGTTCCCTAGCTTTGTTTATCACATAAAGCCGAGGTGCTCTGTACTGCATCTGCCGTGGTGCAGACAGACCGGTGACAGGAAAAAAAGGAGAGGCTCCTCCTGACACCTCGACGTGCGTATTGACACTGGAATTCAAGCATCTGACTTTTTAGTGACCCAGCGTCCAACTGTGAGCATCAGGAGTGTTTTTGACAGTGTCAGGAAACCTGATTCTCAGTAGCAGGCAGTCCGTGTAGCTTTCTCAGAACACTTTTATGCCCATAAATTTTCGACCCAAGTCCTTCACAGGTCCTTAACTGATCAGCCATGCCACCTGCCAGCCATAGGAAAGGGAAGCGGCCCACCCGTTACTCTGAGGAGCCAGCTGTCCCGCAGACTTCCAAGCAAGCTGGACCCCCCTCAAAAGTGGCCATAAAGGTGGAAGCATCAGTGCCGCCGCCTGCCCCTCGCAAGAGGTTCAGGCCAGGAACCAAGGCTCTGATGGAGATCCGGCGATACCAGAAGAGCACCGATCTGCTGATCAGCAGGGGGCCTTTCGCTCGCCTGATCCGTGAGATTTGCCAGGACATTTCACCCAAGAATCTGCGGTAGCAGGTCCTGGGTCTGGTAGCCATCCAGGAGGCTGCTGAGGCCTACCTGGTCATGATGCTGTCCAACGCCAACCTCTGCGCCACCCACGCCAAAAGAGTCACGCTGCTCCCCCGAGACATGAAGCTCGTTGCCAAGATCCTCAATGTGAGCCAGGATGATAAAGTCACTGTGTAGATCTGAACTTGTCATTTATGTTGTTGAATTAAAGTTGTTTTGAAGTTCATAAAAAAAAAACAAAAAAAACCTGATTCTTCCGCGGCAGAGAGAAAACAAGATGAAGTGCTTGTAATCTAAGCAATAAGTGTCGGATGTTAGAGGAAAGTTTGTAAAAACTGATCGGTGACAGTAACAAGATCGATCAAAAACAGCTTTTTTCTCAGCTTTTTGGTGAAAAGCAGCATTTTTGCTGCAACTACCCCATGTTCTACGGCAGATTACTAAAGAATGGAAAAAGCTAGAAACAAATGGGGGTTTTTTGGTGAAAGAACAGAGTCTAAGCTTTCTTTTGGTAGATTCGGTGTTTGCATAGGCATAGTACACAATGTTCTGTGGCTCTCCAAAATCAGTGAAAATGCTTAAAAATCTTGGCTCTACTCTGTAAACATCTGACAGGCAGTCCAATGTATCCTTTGTGGCTAATCTTATCCCAAGATGCATTACAGGCTGAAAGGGACACTCCAGAGCAGAGGTGTCTAAATTCAAGAGACATTTGCATTTTTTAATTACATAATTCTATTACTGTGTACAAGTTAATATTATTGTCTTTTATTTGCTATTGTCGATAAAATTAGCTAAAGTTAACATGAGACTCTTAAAATCTTGTAAACTTTACAAAATAAATTTACCTGGATTTGATTTTCTCTCAATTGGAGTAATAAAAAATGCCACAGATGATGGTAAAACTGCTGCAACTTCTCTAAAATTACCAGAACAATGGTAAGGCTGTTATGCTGGAGCTCCATTTCGGTTCGGTTTAGCACTATCACAGTTTTTAGCCAACGAGAGATATGCCGAGGAGGCTAGACCGTCCGGATTTAACAGCCTGTTACTTCCATTGCTGCATAAAAAGCTTGTTTTCTCAGCTTTTTGGTGAAAAGCAGCATTTTTGCTGCAACTACCCCATGTTCTACTGCAGATTACTAAAGAACAGAAAAAGCTAGAAACAAATGGTTTTTCTCTGATGAAAGAACGGAGTCTAAGCTTTCCTTTGGTTGATTCAGTGTTAACAAAGGCATAGTACACAATGTTCTGTAACTCTCCAAAAATCAGTGAAAATGCTTAAAAGTCTTGGCAATATGGAGCGCTCTGCTCTGAAAACGTCAGGCAGTCGAAACTACATAAGAATGTACTTCAAACGGGTGTAGTGATACTGGAGATCCATGCAGGTCTGTCTTCCTCCTTCGGTGACCTGTTAACCAGCTGCGGTGGTACATGGGACATCCAATCAGATTTGAGGGGTGGCCGATGCCACCTTAGACACCCCTTTAGCTCCTCACCTGCATTGGACAATTTGGTGCGCCCAACGAGACATGATATGTTGACTTTCTTATTATTTGATGGTCATCCACATCCTCCCTGCATCAGCCGGCCCTTCACACGACTCCATCCTCAACCTGCAGCAACGGTTTGACCATCAGCCAATAATGGTGCTTCTCAGCCCTTTCCAGCAGTCAGAAATATCACAGTTGGTCCGTCTGGATGGCCGTCAAAGTCCTGCTGCCGTGAACTTTGATTGGATGAACGTTCAGGCCTTTATAGCCAATTGAAAAGACTTGAGTTGGATCTTTCCTGGCAACAAGGTTCCTAAAGCAGCAGCTCTTCTCACCAGCTAACTGAGGAGGAATAACTTCAGAACTTTTCATTATATTAATGTGACAACATGTTTGTGGAATTTGTCTTTTAATCATGAACTCTGGTTAAGAGATCTTTACAAAAATAAATGTAATATGAAATAAACAAAAGCATTCCTGTATATGAAGTGAAAATAGACAACATTTAAGGAGATTACTAAAGCAAAGATACTATTTTACAGACTCATCATAGTTCAATGTCAACTTGAGTTTCTTTTTAACAGCATAGTATATGGAATATTTTGTCGAGCCAAAATCGTGCATGTTTTTTCTCTATCTGCTTTTCTTTTCTTGGATGGTAAATGAATTGAGAGCAAATGCATCTGTGTCTGCTGAGGTACTTGACCATCATTGTGATCCAGTAAACACACAGCTCCCGGAGACAAAACTGCCATAGTTTTGGGTCGGAACTTGAAGTGTTCTTTTTTTTTTTCTTCTGAATGGCGTATTATTGCTGTTTAGCTTCCTCTTCAGACCTGTAGTAGTTCAGCCCTGGAACGTACGCTCAGCACTTTTTTAATCAAGGTAAATATTCAAAGACTGCTCTTACAAAAGCGTTGCTTTCATCTCTTCAACATTCAGCATTCAAGAAGAAAACTGGTTTTTGAAATAGCACAACTCTCTCCTCAGTTGGTTTTAAGAGAAGCCGTAACTCCACTCTACATCACATCACAAGTTTTAGGTTTAAAAAGGCTTTATTGTTCTAAATAGAGCCTTTTCAGCCTTTTTACATTGATCTCAAAATTACATAAATATAATGTCTAATTAAAAAGCTGCTCAGGACTGCACAATTTAACAAAGTTTTCCATGTCAACATCCATCTGTCCGTCCATTTTCTTTCTGCTTATCCGGGGTGGGGTCGCGGGGGCAGCTGCCTAAGTAGGGAAGCCCAAACTTCCCTCTTCCCGGCCACAGCCACCAGCTCATCCGGGGGGATCCTGAGGTGCTCCCAGGCCAGCCGGGAGACGTAGTCCCTCCAGTGTGTCCTGGGGTCTCATCCCCGTGGGACATGTCTGGAACGCCTCACCAGGAGGCATCCTAACCAGATGCCCGAGCCTCGTCATCTGGCTCCTCTGGATGGGGAGGAGCAGCGGCTCTACTTTGAGTCCCTCCCGGATGACCGAGCTCCTCCCCCTATCTCTAAGGGAGAGCCCGTCCACCCTGCGGATGAAACTCATTTCAGCCACTTGTACCCACGATCTCGTTCTTTCGTTTATGACCCACAGCTGGTGACCACAGGTAAGGGTAGGAATGTAGATGGACGGTAAATCGAGAGCTTCTCCTTCTGGCTCAGCTCCTTCTTCATCACGACAGGCCGATGCAGAGTCTTCATCACTGCCGCACCGATCCATCTGTCCATCTACCGCTCCATCCTTCTCTCACTAGTGAACAAGACCAGGGATACTTGAACTCCTCCACCTGGGGCAGGACCTCACCCCGACTCGGAGAGGACACTCCACCCTTTTCCGGGTGAGGACCATGGTCTTGGATTTGGAGGTGCTGATTTTCATCCCGGCCGCTTCACACTCAGCTGGGAATCGCTCAAGCGAGAGTTGGAGATCCCGACTCGAACCACATCTCGAACAGAACCACATAATTTGCAAAAAGCAGAGACCCGATCCTGAGGACACCAAACCGGATCCCCTCAACACCTCGGCTGGTCTAGAAATCCTGTCCATAAAGGTTATGAACAGGATCGGTGAGTCCAATAATCACTGGAAATGGCTCCAACCTACAGCCGGAAATGCGGATCAAGCTCTGGCACCGGTCGTAAAGGGACCAGACCGCCTGCACAAGAGGGCCCAGTACTCCATACTCCTGGAGCACCCGCACAGGAATCCCTGGGGGACGCTATCGAATGCCTTCTCCAAGTCCACAAAGCACATGTAGACTGGTTGGGCGAACTCCCATGCCCCCTCCAGGATCCTGAAGAGGGTGTAGAGCTGGTCCACTGTTCCACGACCAGGACGAAAACCACACTGCTCCTCCTCAATCCGAGGTTTGACCATCGAGTGGATCCTCCTCTCCATGACCCCCGAATAGACCTTACCAAGGAGGGTGAGGAGTGTGATCCCCTGAAGTTGGAGAACACCCTCCCATCCCCCTTTTTGAAGAGGGGGGCCACCACCCCAGTCTGCCAAAATAAAATAGCCTTTAAAAGTCCTTAAAGTTGTACTTCCATGGTGATTTCATTAATATTTCTGTGTTCTCCATTATTATTGAATGCATTCTGCATCGTTTCTGTTTAAAAAAACCTTCTGGTATCCTTGTATCCAGCTGTATTTGTATACTAGAAGAGAGGCTTGTGGTCCAACGGCAGCTTTTCCGGGTCCTTCTCATGAATTTCCGTCTGATTGGCTGCCTCCCATCAGTGTATGAAGGAAGCTCCGCCCTCCGCTCTTATTTCGCTACAGACAGGAAATAGAGCCGACAAACAAGTTTGTTCCGCCATGCTAACAAACAGTTAGCTAATTAGCTTCTCAACTCCGAAGCTACAGTTGTGCCTTCTTCACTTCGAGTGTGTAGTGGAGGGTTACCTGCCTTCCAATGAACAGATAGAAACCCCACGTGGGATACGCTATTTGAAATGTGACGTAGAAGTGCAAGGCTGTTCCCGATTCGCTCTTTTCTTCGTATTGTTTCTCTGATGAGGAAGCACAGCCGACTGGGGGCAACGCAACGCTAGCAAGTCAGCATGTGTAAGTAAACAAGGGGAAACCCTCCATATTTCAGAAGGAGCAAGTTAAACGGGTTTTCAGTGGAAGGAGGCCTTTAAAAGAAATAAAAACCCAGTTCATAACGAGTCTTGCTTGTTGGGACCTTTCTGTTTGAATCTGTGCTATACCAGTATCAGTGTTCTGGTCCTACCTCACTCTCAGATTTAAGCTCACAGTTCTGTTGGCTCAGCTCACGCTGGGAATCTCTGAGTGTAGGACATGAGCATCCAGTGCAGATTCAGCTGCACTGGTTCAGTTGCGGTACGGTGTGACTCCTGATCTGTCGGTATCACCACAGCCCGGGAAACACAAAAACCCTGTCCGTTGAGACAATGGCCACGTTTATATGGAGACTTTTTTCCTTTTTGGATTGAAATCATTCTGATTGAGGATTTTAGGGCAGCTGTTTCCATGGGAACTAATACATTCGGATCTGGCGTGTACATGCGCCAATATTCATTCAGAATAATCCTGCCTGACATGCGCAGAATGATGTAAATCACATTATTTATTAAAGACAGAGGTCTACAAACAGCTGATCGTCACAGTCGTTGTGGTTTCTGCAGGACGTTAATGAAGCAGCAGCTGATCCTCATGAGCTCCTGCTGGAAACAACCAAGAGGAAAAGCTGTAGAGACAGAGTTTGAGTTAAAAACAAACGTCCAGGGAATGACGTTGTTCACAGCCATCTGTCAAAGTGAGGAAACGTCACTTGTTTCACGTTGACGTCTCGTCGAAGCATCGCTGTAAGAGCGCAACCTCACAACTTTCCGATTCAGCGTTCACATGATCCCCCGTTCGGTTTGGGGAAAGGAATATTCTACTCCTGTGAAACCGAAAGAAAATTCATTCGGTTCGGCGCTTTTCATTCGGAAAGAGGCGTTTACATGGATCATTTTCATTCCGAAAGAGCTTTTAAACCGAAAGCAATCGGTATATTTGGGTCCATGTAAACGCAGCTACTGACAGCGTTTCTCTAAACCTTCATGGACCAATCGGCAGCAGTCAGCTGATCGCACTACTCCTATGGATGGTCATCAATTCGCAATCAGCAATGCAAAATGCAGCCATTTGCCGTTTTTTTGTGTTCACCTGAGGATTGGAGCTCACTGATTGGCCACTTCCTCACAGAGAACCATGGGACATGTAATCCAACAGTTCTTTTATGGTAAAATCTTTCTTTTTCCATCTTTTTATGCACTTAATTACATCATTGTAGATGTTCCTTTTTTAAAAAACAATCTTTTTAGCTAAAACATATTTATTCATTGTTGTTTATTGACTGTTTTAATCCATAATAATGCATTTACATGAACTATTTATCTGAACTCTGGTTAGTTTTAAAAAAGATCATTTCAAAACTTCATTTAACAAACCTGGTTACATTCTCGATAAATTGTTGAAATATAAACATTTTTATGAGAATTTTCAGGCCAACATGACTTTTTCAGATTTTTTGGGTGGATGTTGGTGTGATAACTTAAAACAGACTTGCATCAAGACTGGGAACCAGTTTTTCCTGCCATATGTCAGCTGATTCCAGATAAATTAGGGCTCCAGTTGTGGACCAATCACGGCCTCACAGGGGCTGAGACTGGTTGCAGGTGTAGCCAAATGTTCACAGATCCATGGTGAATTCACAAATCCAAACATTTCATTGGGAAAACAAGTTTGTAAAGTATTGGGCAGTTGTCCAAAACCAAATGTACAGAAATACATGCAGTAGTATTTCATGTGTACTTACTGTCATTTTACTCTCCAGGTTTACAAGACAACCCAGAGGTGGATATAGTATGTTCAGTCACATCCAGTTCAGTAAAATGTATGTGTATGTGGCAGGATGAATGGAGGGCCTGGACAGGGTTTGATCCCAGACTTCCAGGTGAGCGTCAAGCACACGAACCGCCAAAGGGGAATACCTGTGGTCAAGCAGTCAGGGGAGATGATCAGTAGGAGGCAGAGTGACGGGACGTCAATCGTCACCTACTGTTACTGCTTGCGCTCCTACAAATCTGAGTGAGGGGCCGCTGTGCTCCTGGTGAAGACAGTTAGTCTGGAGCCTTGTGAGAAAGGGAAGGAATGACGGAGCCGTCGGGAGATGATGGTGCTGGGGAGGGAAACCTGCAGCAGCTGAAGATGCAGATGCTTGTTGGAGGAAATGATTTAATCTCCTCAGCTCGCCGAGTCTCTGGGCTCCTGGTCGTCAGGATGGGCTCACGTACAGTCTGATGTGTGTGCGTGAGCCGATACTCTCATTTCCATCTCCCCCTCCTCAGCACCCCCCCCCCCCCCCCTTCTCGGAACAAGGCCCCACTCGCCATAAATGACATGTTTGTTCTCAACCTTGTGCCTTGCTGCTCCGTGCCATTGTTCTGAATGCCTACTGTTAATATCCGTAGCAAATCTGCTTACTTTCAGATTCCATCAGTCCGGGGGGTGAGGGGGGGTGACAAAGAGAGGACTATATGACCCGTTCAAGGCCCGGAGAGGGGCTGCAAACAGAGGTTGTCAGTGTGTTGCTGGACTGTGACAATGGCAGCAGTGTGAGAGGGTGTGGATTGATCGGTCTGATGTGGCACTGCGTGGGACGCTGTCGCAGACACAATTAAGCTAACGGAGGCTGAGAGGAAGTGGCATGATGTCGCTGGTGGGATTTAGAGGATGAATACGAGGAGTTGTGCTGGGTTTACATGTCCTTCCCCTGAGAGAGAAATAATTTCACACTCTGCCACCATTAAAGCAACCTACGATGTTGCTTCTACCTATTTTCTCGGGCCGTGGGGCTCTAACCCCCCATTAATCATATTATTCCAATCTAATATTCATACCCACAACCTTGGGGGGCCCCTAGTTGCCGCCTCCCCCTTTCCTGCTTGGGGCGGGGGGGGGGAGGGGGGGGCTGTTATATTCCTCGCTCTATGCAGCGGTGCTTTAAGGTTTTTGTTTTCCCCCAACTATATCATGTAATTTACAGGGGCTTGAACCAAAAAGGTCCATAAAAGTCCACAAAAACTTGTCAATATTCCTCCATACTGCTCGTCCAATGTAATCCAAGTGTCCTGAGTGGGTAGCGTCCAGGATTTACTTGAAATGACATAATTTAGTATATTTATAGAGCCTAAACAGTACATCTAGCTGCCGCAAAGCCACCCCTGCGAGTTAACGACACTATGGAAGCCACGACGTTCAGCGCCTACTCTGCCGATAGAAGAAGAAATTCGCTGTTTACATTGTGCTAAAAGCTAACAAGCTCCAGACAAACACAAGAGGGGTTGGATATTGATTTAAAGCGCCCCTGGCATGAAATTTGCATTTTTTGAGGGTTTTGATCATATATTTTAGTTTCCCAGCCTGCCTATGTCCCCGAAGGACTTAAATTATAGATGTGTGTTTCCTTTTTCCTGGGTGTGTCTGCCTACATGGTGAAGTTAGTATTCACAAATGGGCCGATTGGCAGTTCGGTGTATTTTACTCCTCGTGCAGCTTATGACATCATGACTTCCAGCCAATTACTTCCCTCCCCCGAACTACACTGTCCAAGTCCCTCCCTCTGAGACCTGCGACAACAAACCGACATCATGGCGTCCCGTTGCATCAGAACTGCACTGTACCTGGCGTACGAAGGACAGCATCAATCTTTCTGTCCCCCCCACTGAAAAGCTGATGGATGATTTCATTTCTGCAGGAATGTGCCGACCGAACGAGCAGAAAATCTCCCTGCAGCTCCGTCTCCTCCTCAGGAGGTTATAACGGCTTCCAGCCCCCCCACCAAGAAACACAAAGTTTCTGATAAACGTTTCTCATCATGTTCGTGTCTTTTATGTCTGATGGAAACTGATGTTTGTGATGATTCCAGGTTATAATTCTTCCCGTTGTGCGTGAGTGTTCGGCTGCAAACTCGGGTTTGCAATCAGGCCTTCATCATCATCATCACTGTTTCTGTACCGCTCCGGTCAGACGAAGACAGATCTAACGAGCAGAACTAGTGTAATATATCTTTAATTTTAACTACAGTATCAACTGAATTCGGGACGTGGGTGAAGTAAATAATTCAGGGAAACTTGTTGCTGGAAAATGACGCTGTTTTCTTCTTAAACTCTATTCACACTCACGCATCAGCGTCTGTGTCAGGTTGGTGAATCCGTCACCGCCGTACGTCCTTTATAGATCCACAGAGATTCAGTGTGTGGAGAGGCGTGTGTCTGCAGGTTACTGCTGAGTGTATGGGCGAATGTCTCCAGGTATCTCCGAATCACTCCGCCTCCTCTCCACGACAGCACCATGACAACAGAAGTACATGGTAACAAGCGCACCTTCTGGTGCCGCCCACCGAACCTCCGTCATTGTACGGCAGTGCTAACAGTAGCGCTAACTCGTAGCGCCTGCTATTCTATAACAAGGTTGAGTCACAGCGAACGATCCTTTCATACAGTATTCAAGTACTTAGAGTCTGACTGAAAAGGGACCAAAAGTCGCCGGGAATTTCATGCCACTGGCACTTTAAAGAAAGAAAGAAAAAGAGAGCGCGCAATCTCGTCTGCCGCGGCTTCCGTAGTGTCGTGAACTTGCAGTTTTCACCCCTGCTGCCCCTGCTGTGGTTGGTCTGAACGCACCATAAGCCTGTTGTTTGTTGCATTACTGTGCTGTTGTGATTAAGAGTGATCAGTAAAGACAGTTAAAGGGACTTGAGGCAGGAATTTAAAAACAAACAAACATGACTGTCCCTTTTTTATATACTAATGGGTGACGAAGCGCTAAATACCAAAAGTAACGTTTCCACCCATGTTTCTCTCCGTTGCCTTGAACAGGCTGTGTGCTGCAAAATGCGCTGCAATTCGGTGTCCGAATTTCCGCGCCGCCCTGCGGACGTGACGTCAAATAACATACATCTGCAGTTTTGATGCAGGAAAAAGACGGTCACGTTAAATTTAAACACTGCAAGCGATAGTTATGGATTATTCTGCCGTCAGCAAACAATCTAGATCAACTGAAAGACACTAAAACGTGTAACTACGAAGAAAAAGGTTAGTAAACAACATTATAGCTTTCCAGCTCTGCCATGTGGAGGTGATGTCAAATGAGGCTACATCCGCAGTTTTGATATAGTAAGAAGCTGGTCACGGTAAATTCAAACACTGCAAGCGATAGTTATGGATTATTCTGCCGTCAGAAAATGATCTAGATCAACTGAAAGACCACTGAAAAGTGTAACTACGGAGAGAAAGGTGAGTAAACAACATTATAGCTTCAGTTTGTGCTCCTGTGACGGCTTGGCTCGTGGCTGCAGTTACCTGAAGCGCCAGTCGCGGCAGTCGCAAGTTTAGTTTCTTAATCTTGCCTCAAGTCCCTTTAACTGTAAAAGCGAGTTCTGTGTGTTCTGACGACACCCCATGGTGAACATCAAACCTCCGCCTAGACATCTTGCTGACTAGGCTCAAAGACTTAGGCCTCTCTGATAGCTGTCTGGCTTGGTTCAGGAGTTACTGCTCTGGCTGCACACAATCTGTGAAGGCAGTGGGCCTTCTTTCAGCCCCTTTGCTTCTGTCTTCTGGTGTCCCCCAAGGGAGCATATAGGGTCCCACATTGTTTAGCATTTACATTAACAACATTTCATTTCCTGCCGCTGACTGTCACATACATTTGTATGCTGATGACACCATCATTTACACATCCAGTCCCTCCTTACAAACTGCACTGCATTCATTGCAGAGCAGCCTAAACAACATCCAACAGGCTTTCGCTAGTCTCCCCTCAATTTTGAATACTAATAATACTAAGTGTATGATTTTTAACAGAAATTTTCTGCAATCTCAGTGTCCCCCTATAATTCAGCCCCTGGATGGCTGCAAAATTGATTTTGTTGCATGTTACAAATATCTCGAAATCTTGCTTGGCAATAAACTCTCTTTCGAAACTCATGTATTTTCAACACTTAATAAGATCAAATCCCCCATTGGTTTTCTCTTTTGTAGCAAATCCTCTTTTACCCACTCTGCTAAAGAAGTTGTGGTAAAAATGACTGTGCTCCCCTATTCTGGACTACGGTGATACTGTCTTTAGGTGTGTCTCTAACTCTCTGTCACACAAACTAGATGTTAGTTATCATGCTGCTTTACATTTTGTGAGCCACTGTCAACTGGCCCTCTCTCCAGTCCCGCAGGCAAACTCATTGGCTATTTTTCATCTATATATCCGGCAAAACTCCTTTATATCTTCAGTCACTTCTGAATATTCGATCAGTGAATCGCTCCCTGTGTTTGAGTAGTTCTATTAGCCTTCTCACACCCAAAGTACGCACCACTTTTGGATGCTTTTCCTTCCAGTTTTCTGCTGCAAATGACTGGAATCACCTGCAGCAGACCCTGAAGTTATGTTCATTTGTTCCAATCTCCTTTTAAAAACTCAATACAACAGCTGCTACAAACCCATTGCACTTGTTTTTAGTCATTAACTTATTTTTACTTGTTTTGTAAATATCTATTTGTGCCTGCTTTTAGCTGTCAGCTTTGAATGATATTTTGTTGTATATTTACTATTTTCTCCTTTTACTTTTGAATTGTAATTTTGTATTTGTTTTTATTATCTATTGTCTGGTGTTATTTACTTTTGCTGCCTCTTAGCCAGGTCGTCATTGTAAATGAGAACTGGTTCTCAACTGACTTACCTGGTTTTAAATAAAGGTCACTACTACGACTAGTACTACTACTACCTACCAATCTAAACAGTCTTACATCAACATCACCCTAATAGGACACATTTTTTGCATTTTTTTCCATATAACTCCATAAAAATGACCCGTGTGTTTCGTAAAAAATTACAAGAAAGGATCTCATTGAGTTCTAGAATTTTTCTAAACTGATCCGGATCCAGAGAAAATTCAGGATACTATGATCCTGAACACCAAAAATAAGGGAGTCGAGCTGCTTGGCCGAATTTCTCTACACTCCGAGTGCTTTGTTTCTAAATTTCTTCTCCTGAGGGTTCCTTGGGCTAAAAAAAAAAAAAAGGAGAAAAAGACATCACTGAGACAAAGGGGGGTTGAGTTGAGAAAACTATTTGAGCCATACTTGAGAAGTGGGATAAACAGAAGAGATCTCATCATTGTCTGCCTCTGATCTCAACTATGTCTTAGTTGAGACATAGTTAAGATCAGATGCAGACAATCGGGTCATAAAGGGCTGGACATGGTCAGCAACAACACTCAGGTAGACTGTGGTGGTTAAATCATGCCTTGTTGAAAAATATGATCTAATAAATCTTGTGAGCTGAGGCCAGGTTGGAACGTCAGTGACAGTCAAATAACATGAACCCGTTAGTGAATAAAAATTCACTAAATTATAATTTAGTAAAATTAAATATAGATTGAGTTTAAAAAACGTTTAAAAAAATAAAAAACAAACAGACACAACTGTCCCTGACACATTAGAGCAGGGTTTTTCCAACCCTGGTCCTCAGGGACCCCACCCCTGCTGGTTTTCCAGATATTCCTACTTCAGCACACCTGACTCAGATGAAAGGCTCGTTAGCAGCTTGCAAAGAAGTCGACGAGCAGTTGAGTTGATCTGAATCAGGTGTGGTGGAGTTGGAAACCTGGAATACATGCAAGGCAGCGTCTGATTGGACGTTACAGAAAACACCTGATTGCAGTGATTGTCTCAAAGTGTTGCTCAACAACATTTTGGTTCAGGAGCTCCGTCATGCTTGTTTACTTGTTTCATTTTTTGTTTGTTACCTCTGCTAAGGAGTTTATGTTTTTGGTAGCGTCTTCTGTCTGTCAGCAACTTTACGGTGTGCCTCAGCCCAATGACCGACCCATTAGATTTTAGTGGCGATCCGGATCACCTTCTGGATCCAAAATTTTTGAAGGATTCTTTATCATCGTGAGTTTGGCCAAATTTGGGAATTTTTGCATATAACTCCACACAAATGGCCCGAGTGTTTGTTCAAAAATTAAAAGAAAGGATCTCATAAGTTCTAAAACGTACCAGGCACAATATGAACAGTGAACTTCCCAGTTTAAACTTTATAAACAGAAACAATATTTAATAAAAAAAAAAAAAAAACCCACAATAAACGTTTAGGTCTTCACTCTTTGAGTGCTTTTCTAAGTTGTAATATTTCTGTCCACAATTCAAAATCAATGTCATGATTTTCATAAGGGGATGTAAACTTTCAAGCACAACTGTAAATAAATGAATACAACAAACAAAGACAAAAGCAGGACGGTGGAACAAGCCTTTACCAAACCAGAATCACGATGTACCTTATCTGACCTTGCTTGATGCATTGGAAGAGATTAAGTTCAAAGACGAGTTCTTAACGTGATGTTGAAGCCGAATCAAAGATGAAACAGGTCAGGTCTTGACTCTCAGCCACCGCCTGACATGAGCGTTTATTGTGAAGCTTTAACCTCCACGAGGAAAATCATCTTTCATCCTCACCCACCTTTTAAGATGCAAGAGAAAATACAAGAGGAACTGTAAAGAGATTAATGCATCAGCTGAAAATGTAAAATAACCAGCGTGTTGCCATCATCTGTCCAACGTCTACCGAGAACAAAGGAATGACAGAGGAAGGAGTTGCCCCATTGGTGATGGGCAGTGGCGGAGCTAGAGGGGGGGCCGGGGGGCACTAGCCCCCCCTGACATCGGATTGGCCCCCCCCTGGTGCCCCCCCAGATGATGACAGATCATTGCACCAATCATTCCTGCACAGTTAGGAATGGCTATGTAGTTTGCGATCCTTTAATGCTACCTTCATGTAGTATAGGACAGATGAACTTTTTCACTTGTGAACTGGTGATTACCAGTATATTGTGTTTAAGTGCTTTTGTTGTAGTGAAGTAAAACACTGGAAGCTATCCTTGAGTGACTGCCTGCTAGCATCTGCACTGAGCAATCACAGTATTTTTAAAAACAACACCAAGTTTAAATGATGATGGTACCAAAAGTCTGCAAGCTATGTCACAGCATCATCATGTAGTAAGCTATAACCAATTTACAGGAGTAGAGAACTTTTAACATGTAAGGTAAAAGTTTATCCTATCTCAGCACCTCGGGTATCATTGAAAAAAATTTTCCAGTAGAAATTAATTACAACACGAGTGGGATTTCATGTGCAGTGACATCGGTTTTGGCATTTACCATAATTACGATAGCACATGAAGGCAGCATAAGTTGGTTGTAACTGGTCGGACGCAGCAAGATGAACCAGCAGCAGAAGAGAAGAAACGCAAACTAACAGAGCTCAAAGGTAAGTTTTACAGTGGTTTACTAAAAAAAAAAAGTTTAAAAATCACTTGTGTTCAGCTAGGAGGTTGTTTTTTCACAGTGAAGGTGCTAATAGAAGTAGCGAGCATCTTGCTAGCTTCACAGCATGTACAGACGACTCTTGTACATTAGCATCTACGTTTAATAGAGGTTGCCACACACAAACGTACGTGTTTCCCCGATGATTGTGAGGAATAACAGCAGACAACCAGCCTACGAGCTGGTTGTTGCCCTGTGTGGAAGCTTACGAAGCTCGATCGCTGAGTGGGCGAGCGCGGTCAAAGAACATTGTCATGGGGAGGGAGCAGGTTAACCTTGTGCCCGTCGCAACATCGCGGAACCTCTTCGCGCCTTTATGTGTCTCATGTCTTGCTGCGGCACAGCTAAGTGATTGTACAGTAGCAGATGCTCCCCCGATGTGAAGCAGAGGGGAGATGAGCCCGGTTGAACAAGAAACTTTAATCGCTCTCCTTTTTGGCGAGGGACGTTTTACACAGTGTGTGAATCATTTTCATGGGCTTCGGGGGTGCAAACTGAAATTAAATAGGTTGCTACACATAACCTAGGCATACCGTTGGATAATAACTAACAACTCAACTCATACTCAATATAAACACAATATAAGCAATGACCCACAGCCTCCGGATCTCGGCTGTGGGTCGACTCAGACACACCAGATCACGTCTTTGACAGCGCATCGCTGTGAAAGCAGCCTGCAGCTTAATGGGCGACGTTGGTGCTCTGACTCTGAAATAAAACTTTGTACAACGTAAGAAAACGTTGAACAATCATCTCACTTCCCTCTCATCAGGCCTGATTAACAGCTGCAGGTGCTATGGCCACAGCTGACAGCCAGCATCACAACGACAGGTGCTAAATAGTCCACTCAGCCGCTTCTTGTGAAAAACGTATGGTTTTGTCGGTAAAAAAAAGAAAAGAAATACATTAACTCATGAATATTGTTTTAATATTTATTTCTTTTGTAAGTGACCAGGGTAGAAGTGATATTGATTTACTTGTTTCTCACTAACATTTTGTTAAATGTATTCAATAGCAGGATATATTCTTACCACGTTTTTTTCCTTTCGATGTGGGAAACAATAAATCAGTGTCATCTGGCATCCTGCCCTCTGTCATGATAAGGCTACATCATGAGCCTGCTACATACAGTACATACATATTAACATATATATGCATACATATATGTATATATATACATATACATACACACACACACACACACACACACACATATATATATATATATATATATATATATATACACACACACTCATACATATATATGTATGTGTATATAAAAAGAGGGTTTATTACCTCTGTTCTTTCTTCTTTAGTAATTTGCCTTCTACTCAACTGTTATTTTATGTTTTGCATTAATTCTAAAATTAAAATTTCCTT
>JALJCO010013055.1:0-54424 GCA_023101725.1 Atherinomorus stipes | reverse complement strand
GTTACGGCCTTAGGCTTTGTGGCCTGCAAGGCCTTGTTTTGTGTATATGCAAATAATTGTGTCCCAGCACTTCTAGGTGATTGGCCTGAAGATCCTCCTGGTGGATGCCGCCATCTTGTGTTAAGAGTGCTGTTGGGATTGGACGCCTGCCTCCCCGCCCTTCTGTGATTGGCCAGCAATCAGGCCTCTGCAGCTTAAAAGCCCTCGTCTGCCTCCATTCTGGGCAGCTGTGTTCACTGAGCACAGTTTGCCACTGGGTTTTTTCTGCGGTGACTGACTCTGGACTTAAGTCTGATTTAGTGTTTACCTTGGGTGTGTTTAACAGTCGAGACTGTTGTAAGTTAAAAACTGTTTTGTTATATTTTGGTTGTGGCTGCTCCTGCCTAGAGCTCTTATGGCTGGCTAAAGTGGCTTGAGTATCTTGTTTGTTGGTTGGAGACTGCTGGTTAGTGTTGTAAATTGTCTGTCAAGCAGGTCTGTGACCTGCTTTCCCTTTATTTGTATTTTTGGGGCTTGTAGCATAAAATTGCTACCCTGTTTATTTAAACTTTCTTTTGTCTATTGTAAATAAACCCCTTTTACTTGAACTTGCTTGTCTCCGACCATTGTGTTGCCACCCTTTTTCCCCTGGACACTGACAAGGGTTGTAACATAATGGGGGCTCGTCCGGGATCCCCTTCCCTGTAGGACGGCTTGTTATAAGTAATTTGTGTTGTACTTTGCCTTGCACCTGGAGTTTTACTCATGGCTCAGTTTGATCTGGAGCGTTTCTTGGAGGATCCCTCCTATGATCAACTGGACCTGTGTAGAAAAGATGATTTGTCTTTACTTGCAGTACACTTCCAGATTCCTTTCTCCAAACAGATGGTGAAGAAAGATCTGAAGGCTCTGGTAGTGGGACATTTGGTGGAGAAACAGGTTCTGGTTAGGCCTGATGAGATGGCTGAAGCCTCTGATGCCTTGTTGTTGTCTGAGGCTGCGGGTCCCTCCGCTGTACCTGTGAAATGCCACAAGCAAGCTGAGCGGGATGCTCGAGCTGGTTCTGAGGAACCCAAACTTAAAGTGGATACAGAGCGAGATGAGAGGCTGCAGACTCCTGTCACCATCCCTCGTTTTGATCCTCTTTCTGGCAGTGGCTCTGTTAGCTCTCGAGTCGACGCTCGACTGCGAGTGCGGCTAGCAAGACTTCAGATGGAAGCTCAGGACAAAGCCCAGCAACGACAGCTTCAGCTTGACATAAAAAAGCTTGAAATAGAAGCTGACAAGGCCGTGCGCATACGCCAACTTGAACTGGACTCCCAAATGAAAGCCAGTCCTGCACAGACCACTGATTGGTCTTCTGGTTCTTCAGCTGTCCCACAGCCCAGTAGCTCTTTTGATGTCACCAGATCTATTCCCCTTGTTCCAGAGTTCAGGGAAACTGAAGTTGACTGTTACTTTGCGGCCTTTGAGCGCATAGCACATGCACTGAAATGGCCTGCGGATGTTTGGTCCCTCCTTGTGCAATGTAAATTACGTGGCAAAGCTCAAGAGGTGGTAGCAGCTCTTCCATTAGCCGACAGCCTGAAGTATGATGTCGTTAAAGCAACTGTACTTAAGGCTTATGAATTAGTGCCAGAGGCCTATCGGCAAAAATTCAGAAGCTACAGAAAAAGCCCATCCCAGACCTTTGTGGAGTTTGCCCGTGAAAAAAGCACTCTGTTTGACAGATGGTGTACAGCCTATGGTACAACTGACTTTGACACTCTTAGAGAAATGATTTTGCTTGAAGAATTTAAAACGTGCCTTCCTGATCGTGTAGTAGTTCATTTAAACGAACAGAAAGTACATGTGTTATCAGAAGCTGCTGTGTTAGCAGACGAGTATGTCTTGACCCATAAAACTGTTTTTCACAGAAATGTAACCAGTTCTCCTGTAAAGGTTGAAACAGTCCCCTCTGAAAACAAAGCACAACAAAAAGAGGAGAGAGAATGCTTTTACTGCCACAGAGCGGGACATTTGTATGCTCACTGTCCAGTTCTGCGTCGCAGGACACAGTTCACTCCTTCCAAACCAAAGGGAGTGGGTTTGGTGAAAACGGGTAAGAAAAAGAACATTGCATGCAAACCTGATCCGTGTTTCACCCCTTTTATCCATAAAGGCCAGGTTTCTCTTTCATCCAGTCCAGCTCAGAGAACAGCGGTTAGTATTCTGCGGGACACAGGAGCGTCACAGACGGTAATACTTGCAAACACATTACCCTTTTCTGATGCCTCTTATGCTGGGTATAGTATCATTCTCCAAGGGGTGGAGATGGGATACGCACCCAGGCCGGTGCATCTGGTGCATTTGACCTCTAGTTTGGTGAGTGGAACATTTCCTATGGCTGTGTGTTCGACTTTACCAATTTCTGGAATTTCTGTCCTCCTAGGGAACGACATTGCCGGAGGAAAAATAGTTCCAGCCCTTGAAGTGTACGACGTCCCGGTAAAAACGGCTAACGGTTCTGATTTGGCTCCTACATGTGCAGTAACTCGTGCCCAAGCACGCAAAAGACGAGTGGAAAATACAGATGTTGACTTATCTGACAGTTTTCTTGTCTCCTCATATGCAGATGAAACTGTGCAGATGGAGGATCCCACAGGGGGTGCTGTGGTCTCTGCTGAGACAAAGCAGGGGGCATCGCAGCCCCCTGATGACCTCACGCTTCCGATTTCACGCGATCGTCTCAGTGCTGCACAGAGGGAGGATCCAACATTACGAAAATGCTTTGAGGAAGTGGTAAGTGCAAAGGTAGCAGGCACAGAGTCTATGGGTTTTTACATTGACCGAGATGTGTTAATGCGACGGTGGTGTCCTGTAGTTTTGCCAGATGCTGACTGGAATGTCAGTACTCAGATCGTGGTTCCGACGCCATATCGCCATCAGGTCCTAAGGCTGGCCCATGACAGTAACTGGTCGGGTCATTTGGGTGTCACCAAAACATACCAGTTAGTGCTCCGACATTTTTACTGGCCTGGATTGAAGACTGATGTAGCAAATTACTGTCGGAGTTGTCACACCTGTCAGATGGTTGGAAAGCCAAACCAGTCCATCCCTCGTGCTCCGTTACACCCAATACCAGTACTAGGTGAGCCATTTGAACGTCTAATCATAGACTGTGTTGGTCCTCTCCCACGTACTAAATCTGGAAACATGTTCCTGCTAACTTTAATGTGTACCAGCACCCGTTACCCAGAAGCCATTCCACTGCGTCGTATCACTGCCACCACTGTGACTAAAGCTTTAATAAAGTTCTTTTCAACTTATGGTCTTCCTCGAGTCATTCAAACAGACCAAGGTACAAACTTTATGTCAAAGGTATTCCGACAGGTCCTTCGAGAGCTCAACATTAAACATGCCGTATCCAGTGCATATCACCCAGAGAGTCAGGGAGCACTTGAAAGGTGGCATCAGACGGTAAAGTCCATGCTACGTAAATATTGTTATGAAGAAGAAAAGAACTGGGATGAAGGTGTCCCTTTTGTTTTGTTCGCTTCCCGGGATGCTGCCCAGGAATCATTGGGGTTTAGTCCTGCGGAGCTAGTGTTTGGCCATTCGTTGCGAGGGCCACTGAAAGTTCTGAAGGAACAGTTGGTTGACAGCCATGCAACACCAGAGAAGAATGTACTTGATTTTGTAACTACATTCCGTGAAAGATTGCATCGTGCCAGAGCCTTTGCTGCCAAAACTTTAGAGAAAAGTCAAACTAAAATGAAATGTAAACATGATAGATCAGCTGTGTCTCGCATTTTCCAGGTAGGTGACAAGGTCCTAGCTCTTTTGCCTGTTCCAGGTTCTGCTTTAGAAGCACGCTTTGCTGGCCCTTACGTCGTACAGGATTGTTTAAACGAAACCGATTATGTCATTGCTACTCCAGAGAGACGAAGGAAAACACGCGTATGCCACATTAACATGTTGAAGCGATATGTAACTCGTGACCCTACACCTGCGGTCACTGCAACACTTCCAGCAGCATCGGTACCCACGACTCCAGCTGGTTGTGCGCCAATAGTGGTAAGTTCCCCTCATGACTCCCTTGAGGAGAGTTTATCCACCCGGTTAACGGCACGCTTAACTCCTCGCCTCGCAAACTCCGAAATGCTCAAAATTCTGCCTACCACCCTGGAACACCTATCCGAAGAACAGACCTCAGACATCGTGACGTTAGTTGGTGAGTTTCCTGAGTTGTTTAGGGATATCCCAACGCGTACATCAATCGTCACCCATGACATTGATGTTGGTAATGCGCGTCCAATAAAACAACATCCGTATCGCATAAATCCCACCAAAAGAGCACAAATGACCAGTGAAACAGAGTACATGTTGATAAATGGCTTTGCTAAGCCTAGTTGTAGTCCCTGGAGTTCACCATGCCTGGTGGAGACAAAGCCTGATGGAACCCCGCGTTTCATCACTGATTACCGCAAAGTAAATGCCGTGACTGTCCCTGATGCATATCCCTTACCACGTATCGAGGACTGCGTGGACACAATCGGTAATGCTCGGTTTGTAAGCAAGCTTGACCTTCTCAAGGGTTATTGGCAAGTCCCGCTTACTGACCGTGCATCAGAAATATCGGCGTTCGTTACACCTGACCGCTTTTTACAGTACACAGTAATGGCGTTTGGGATGTGCAATGCGCCTGCCACATTCCAGCGTCTAGTAAACACACTGTTCTCTGATCTCCCTAACTGTAATGCGTACCTCGATGACTTAATAGTGTACACTTCGTCCTGGCAGAAACATGTAATTGTCCTTCGAGAAGTTTTCAGGAGACTAAGCAGGGCATCACTTACCCTCAACCTAGCGAAATGTGACTTCGGGAAAGCAACAGTAACCTACTTAGGACGTCAAGTGGGACAAGGAGAAGTACGCCCCCTTGAAGCAAAAGTTGTAGCCATCGCCAACTTCCCTGTCCCCAGAACGCGAAAAGATTTAAAGCGCTTCTTAGGGATGGCTGGTTACTACAGGAACTTTTGTCCAAACTTCTCAACAGTGGTGACACCTTTGACAGCTCTAGGAAGTCCCAAAGTGACATTTGAATGGACCTCCGACTGCCAACATGCGTTTGATAGCGTAAAAGCCCTCCTTGTGCATGCCCCAGTTCTAGCCGCTCCTGATTTGTCTAGACCTTTTAAAATAGAGGTTGATGCAAGTGCTGTTGGGGCTGGAGCCATCTTACTACAAAGAGGTAGCGATGGACTTGATCACCCCGTATGCTACTTCTCACGTACGTTCAATAAACACCAAGGAAACTACTCAACAATCGAGAAAGAGACTCTTGCTTTGCTCCTTGCACTTCATCACTTTGAGGTTTATGTTGGTTCCTGCCCTGTGCCCACAGAAGTCTTCACTGACCACAATCCGATAACGTTCCTGGCGCGCATGTACAACCACAATCAAAGATTGATGCGGTGGGCTTTGATGTTACAGGAGTACAACCTGGAGATTAGACATAAGAGGGGTGCGGCGAATCAGTTTGCAGATGCCCTTTCAAGAGCATGATTTAGTTTTGGTTTGTATGATGTTGTGCTCTGTTACATAAACCATCGGGTTTGTGTTTTATGGAGGGGGGTGTTACGGCCTTAGGCTTTGTGGCCTGCAAGGCCTTGTTTTGTGTATATGCAAATAATTGTGTCCCAGCACTTCTAGGTGATTGGCCTGATGATCCTCCTGGTGGATGCCGCCATCTTGTGTTATGAGTGCTGTTGGGATTGGACGCCTGCCTCCCCGCCCTTCTGTGATTGGCCAGCAATCAGGCCTCTGCAGCTTAAAAGCCCTCGTCTGCCTCCATTCTGGGCAGCTGTGTTCACTGAGCACAGTTTGCCACTGGGTTTTTTCTGCGGTGGCTGACTTTGGACTTAAGCCTGTGATTTAGTGTTTACCTTGGGTGTGTTTAACAGTCGAGACTGTTGTAAGTTAAACTGTTTTGTTATATTTTGGTTGTGGCTGCTCCTGCCTAGAGCTCTTATGGCTGGCTAAAGTGGCTTAAGTATCTTGTTTGTTGGTTGGAGACTGCTGGTTAGTGTTGTAAATTGTCTATCAAGCAGGTCTGTGACCTGCTTTCCCTTTATTTGTATTTTTGGGGCTTGTAGCATAAAATTGCTACCCTGTTTATTTAAACTTTCTTTTGTCTATTGTAAATAAACCCCTTTACTTGAACTTGCTTGTCTCCGACCATTGTGTTGCCACCCTTTTTCCCCTGGACACTGACAAGGGTTGTAACATCAAGAAAGCTGGTTCTGTGCTGGGGAGAACTCTGGAGCCGCTGGAGATGATCGTTAAGAAAAGAATGCTGCACAAGCTGATGAAGATGATGGAGGGTTCTTCCTCCTCTCCACAACACGGTGAAGAATCAACAGAGTGTGTTCAGTGGGAGGCTGCGTCAGGTTCGCTGTAGGACGGAGAGATACAGAAATTCATTCCTGCCAGCTGCATCACCCTGAAGAACAAGACTGACTGATTTTTGTTATATTATAATTTCATTTAATGTTGTATTGTTTTAAAAAAAAAAAAAGTGAGCTTTTACAATGCTGAATTTCCCTTCTGGGGTGAATTTTTTTTTTTCATTTAATTTCATTTCATAAAATCTACTAAATGATGGTTTCCAGAAAATTCTGACGCTACCCACTCAGGACACTTGGATTATATTGGACGAGCAGTATGGAGGAATACTGACAAGTTTTTGTGGACTTTTATGGACCTTTTTGTTTTGTGCACCAGTGAACTCCATTATATGAAAGTTAAGTGAAAACAAAAACCTGTCTGATCTCCAGCTGCATTTGAGAAAAGTGCTCCAGAGTCTTGCTCAGCATGAGGATGAGGAGAAGATGAAGGACCATCATTCTGTGGGTGTACTATTCCTTTAAGTTTAAATGCTGTCCTTTCCAATCACAGTGACTACGTTTACATGGCATCAAAATTCGGGTTAAGGTCAATATTCCGGTTTCTGAAAGATCAAATAACCCGTTTCCATGCGTGAGCAGTCAGAGTTACTCCTGTTTACATGATAACTGCAATCACCTGGAATATCCCGACCCAAACCGCGACGCACGGAGAACGTCATGATGATGGTGGATAATGAACCATCCGGAGCCACTGCGGTCAAGCCGGCCAAGTTTCAGAGTTACAGACAAAATAACGCCGGTTGGCTGGACCGTGGATCCATGAGAGGCGGCTGGACTGCAGTCTGGAGCTGACAGCAGTCCTTTGCTGGTGCTGCTGTGCTGGTTCTGACCCGCCGGCAGAAGCCTGCTTGGCACTATTGCGGGTCATAGAAGAAGAAACGTGTGGTGGAAATGGAGCTGGAGCCCCCGGACACCAGGATGAAGGTCCCAGTCAGGACTGGTGGGACGGTTGGAATGATGATGATGATGAAGGTCCCAGTCAGGACTGGTGGGACGGTTGGAATGATGATGATGATGAAGGTCCCAGTCAGGACTGGTGGGACGGTTGGAATGATGAAGTTGGAGTCGGTGAATGTTCCTGTCAAACCTTTATCAAACTTTTCCAGACGAGTGATGGAGCCCCACGAAGTAACTGTTTGCACACCAGCTCCTCTCGGAATGTGCGTTGCCATGGTGATATATAAACTTGCAAGCTGTGCAGAGTACATTTGATCACAAAGACCAAGAATCCTTGCAGACAGAACATGTGCAGAACACAATAATATTCCTTTCAACGGAGATATTTAGATACAAATATTCAGGTCAGAACAGGAGTAACCCAGGGAATATTTGGGTTTTTGCCAGTGTTTACATGGCCATGCGCAACCGGGTTATTGCTAATATTCCGGTTATGAAAGGGTTATTGGCTGCATGTAAATGCAGTGAAGGATGTTTTGGGGTAGAACTCATTTAGCTGTAATCCCGCGAGGGAGAAACGTCCTTGTTGATGAACTATAATTGTCGCATTGCTCAGATGTCCTGCATCTCCCACATTATGTGAACAAGCTTCCATTTGTGAAAAAACGCAGGGCAATAAACAAAATGAGGGGAGAACAAGAAGACGTGTGGTGATATGAAAAAGGTCCCACCTGGAACTGAACCCCTACTTACCGAAGTAAAGTCCTGCTCCCTTACCATTCAGCCAAAGACGCACCACACAAGCCTGGACAGATTATCTCTCAGAGACAGAGACAGGACCTCCGACTGTCACATACTGATAATGTCACAGATGTACAGATGGGTCAGCTGGTGTATGTAGATAAATGACTGTGATGTGAAACTGGAACGCCAGAAATGACTCTCAGGAAAAGAAAAAACTTCTATCTGATAACGATCTCCCAGCGAATGTTTAACTTTCCACGTGATCATGCTGCATCCTCATCCAGGCTGATGGAAAGGACTCGTCCAGAACCTGCTGACTGGTTTATTGTTCATGTTTTTAGGAGGCAGCGGCCAAAACTCACCGCTGACTGACTGAACGGGGAAATGAAATAGTGACTGTGGCGAAAAGTGGGCGGAGACAGCCAGAAACTCACGGTTTCTCCACATTAACCTTCTCCCCACCAGGTTAGTTTCAGAGTCTGTTACTATGGTAACTCAGCGAGGGTTTAAGTTCCCCCTCTATGTGAACCAGGCTAGAGTTAGGGCTGGTTTATACTTGCTGCTGGCCGAATCATGGCTGCCACGCATTCCTAGTGTACTCTGATGCGAGTACACTGGCGTTGACGCGAGGTAACGTTTCACGTCCGCATGCTGCAAAATTGACTTGAACACGTGAGGTGCTCGTGCAGAAAAACGTGAACACGAGGTCAGAAGTAAACACAACGGCCAGCTGTTTTAAAGAGCATCTCGGACCTTGTCCACAACTACCGGTGTCTTTATAATGTTTCCTCCGGTTCCACGGTGACAAACACTCGTGCTGCAACAGTTAGAAACAGTTTAAGGTAAACTGGTGTTTGCAGAAATGCACAGGAAATATGCTGAGACCGGCAGATTGGCCTTTCAGTCAAAGTGCTGCGTAGTTCTCCTAGCGGAGACCTCCAGTATCGAGTGTTTAAGCCGTCCCACGCTCTTCACGTGCTTCAATTCAATTTAATTCAATTCAACTTTATTTATATAGCGTCCATTCATGACAATGTCACCTCAGGGCGCTTAAACAGACAGAAAAGTTCAGGTCAGATTCATAACAGCCTAGTTAAGGAAACCAACAGATTGGATCGAATCTTGACTTGACCCGGTCCAATCCCCCATCCTGAGCAAGCACGGAGGGGTGGCGACAGTGGGAAGGAAAACACCCTTTTAACAGGGAGGAAAAACCTCCGGCAGAACCCGGCTCAGGTAGGGCGGCCATCTGCCTCGACCGGCTGGGGGGGAGAAGACAGAAAGAGAGACCAACAAACACTGCAACGTTATCCAGCCAGATCTGCTGAGAGAGGAGAACACAGTTAATGATGCAATACTGTCACAGGTTTCTACATGGAGAGACAGAGATGGTGGGAGAGGAAGAGCCCAGTGCATCATGGGAGAGGAAGAGCCCAGTGCATCATGGGAAAGGAAGAGCCCAGTGCATCATGGGAGAGGAAGAGCCCAGTGCATCATGAACATCCCGCAGCAGTCTAAACCTATAGCAGCTTAACTAAGGGAAGGCTAGCCATCCCTAACTATAAGACTTATCAAAAAGGAAGGTTTTAAGCCTGATCTTAAAGGTAGAGAGGGTGTCTGCCTCCCGAACCTGAACTGGTAACTGGTTCCATAATAGGGGGGCTTGATAGCCAAACGCTCTGCCTCCCATTCTACTCTTAGAGACCCTTGGAACCACCAGCAGACCTGCAGTCTGAGAGCGAAGTGCTCTGCTTGGAATATCTGGAACTATGAGATCTCTAATATATAATGGAGCTTGGTCATGGAGAGCTTTATATGTGAGAAGAAGAATTTTAAATTCTATCCTGGATTTAACAGGGAGCCAATGAAGAGAAGCTAGAACTGGAGAAATATGATCTCTCCTGCTGGTTCTAGTCAGAACCCTGGCTACAGCATTCTGGATCAGCTGGAGACTTTTCAGGCATATTTGGGGCAGCCCAATAATAAGGAATTACAATAATCCAATCTGGAAGTAACAAAAGCATGGACTAGTTTTTCTGCATCGTCCTGAGAGAGGATGTTCCTAATTTTAGCAATATTACGTAGGTGGAAGAAGGCGGTTCTAGAAACCTGTTTTATATGTGAGTTGAAAGACAAATCCTGGTCAGAAATGACTCCAAGATTCTTCCCTGTAGTGCTGGAAGCCAAATTAATGCATCCAGATCAACTATAAAGCTAGATAATTTAGTCCTGAGTTTTTCAGGTCCAAAGACTAGAATCTCGGTCTGGTCTGAATTTAGAAGCAGAAAGTTCAGGGTCAAACAATTTTAAATGTGAGACAAAGATAACAAACACAAAATGCAGTTTTTAAATGAAGATTTTAATTAGTAAGGGGGAAAAATCCAAACCTCCATGTCCCTGTGTGAAAAAGTGATCTTCCCCTAAACCTAATAAGTGGTTGTTCCACCTTAGCAGCAACAACTGCATCAAGCGTTTGTGATAACTGGCAGTGAGTCTTCTACAGCGCTGTGGAGGAATTTTGTTCCACTCATCTTTGCAGAATTGATGTAATTCAGCCACATTGGAGGCTTTTCCAGCATGAACCGCCTTTTTAAGGTCATGCCACAGCATCTCAATGGGATTCAGGTGGGGACTTTGACTAGGCCACTCCAAAGTCTTCATGTTGTTGTTCTTAAGCCATTCAGAGGTGGACTTGCTGGTGTGTTCTGGATCATTGTTCTGCTGCAGAACCCAAGTGCGCTTCAGCTTGAGGTCACCAACAGATTGCCGGACGTTCTCCTTCAGGATTTTTTGGTAGAAGCAGAATTCATGGTTCCATTTACCACAGCAAGTCTTCCAGGTCCTGAAGCAGCAAAACAGCCCCAGACCATCACACTACCACCACCATATTTTACTGTTGCTATGATGTTCCTTTTCTGAAATGCCGTGTTACTTTTACGCCAGATGCAATGGGACCTCCACAATCCGTGTATCATTCGTTCTTTCTATTTTTAATCCTAAATCAAAAATCCAAAAATGAAATCGTGGTGAAACTATTTTGTTTTTTGTTTTTAATTGTAACACAAAAAAGAAAAATGGCATGTTTTTTTATATTTTGATTTTAGAATCAGATCAAAAATACAGAATGGAATAACGGGACACAAGACTAAATTCGATTTTAATATTTTATTGTTCGGGGGGTTTGGTGACCCGGAAACGAAACGGCTTTGCGCACGGTAGTTGTACTGGTTTACCCTATTACCATGGTGGCAGCTCACCCAAAAGTTTCTCTGTGAAAATGTATACCTGGAAAATCCTGCTTATTTTTTCGGTAGTCATGCCCTCTTCCTTTAGGGCAGAGTCCTAAAGGGGTCCCTGGTTCTCAGGTCCTCACGGACCCCTGCCCAATGGCGCGGGAAGGGGGGAGCTGTGGGTCTCTACTGTAAGTCGATTAGTCTCAACGTGTGGTTACCAAGCAAAGATCAGACCATTCTGCAATAGGAGGGACTGAATGTTTGATTTTTACACAATATTCATTTGTTCTTTAAATATTTCATGTTACAGATCTGTTAGCAGCAGAATAATTTTGTTACTATCAGTGCGGTATAAGGCAAAATGCGCCGGGCAGGCGGGTTTATACCGCAGTCTGCCGGTGAGTCGCGCGCGCTGACCATTCAGCCAAAGAGACGTCTCCAGAGACATGATGAAGGACCCTCAACTGTCATCATCATCATTGTAGCTTCCTCCACTGATTTACAATATCAGTCTGTCAAGGTGGAAACAGTCTGACAGACATGAACACGCGTCTACCCCCGTGCGTTTGCTCCAGATGCGCTGGCGCTGCTGGAGGATTATTCAGATTACCTCAGGAAAGAACGCGTTTTTGAGAACCATAATGTCCTGAATCATGAACCTGCGACCCCCTGAGGACCAGGGTTGGGAAACACTGCTTTAAGGCGGATTTCCACCGGCTGCGCGGTGTAGTTCCGACCTCTACAGAGCAGCAGCTCCCACCGCAACCGTGTCAGACACGGCGCGCCTGCGACTGCAGTTCGTGCTACCACCAGCTAAAACTGATAAATCACATTTGCAGGATCACATGATAATGATCAGGGGGGCTGGATAAATGTCCAGTGGTGTGTGCGCGCAATAAATGTCCTACATAAAGTCACTTTTCCCTTCATTGTCCAACTTAAACAAGCTGACGCGTTTCATTCATAATATATGATCATTTATTGTCTGCTACAGCTTCACATCTTTACATTTTTAACAATTTACTTACCATGCATAATCTATCCCAATAATTGATCATGCCATCACTTTCTTGCGTTCTTCGCTGAATACTCAGTCTTTACAATCCAGTTTGAATGTAGGCTTATTACATTTCTAACGAATAGGCTATAGTGCAAACCTGCACAGTCCGTTGCATGCGCAAATAATTTTTTAAATAAGGTTAGTCTCAACTTTAAAAAGCTTCGCTTACCCGATGCCACCGTTACAGGAAGAGTTAAAATCCTGAGTGCAATCTCACAGTTCCTTCAATCTGTGTGAGCTAACAAATTATTTTCAAATCACACATCAAAGTTGGAGATCTTGATTAGTCTCTTTCCTATATGTAAATCCACCGTGATTGTATTTTTTTAGTTGTTTTATGTGACCAACACAGAAAGACGAAAATCGAATGTGATTAATGTATTTATTAAAAAGAAAAAAAAGCACACAGACAGCAGTAATGCGGGCGCGAGGTCCATGTGCAGGTCGCACAGTCCATGCTTGACTTCTAACTCTCCATGGCTGATAGGACTTGAGGCTCCCAGCTGCTGGTCAGAATGCGGATGGCTGGAATGTTTGCTAACGCCTTACAAAACTTCTGGGTCACCAAACCCCCCGAACAATAAAATATTAAAATCGAATTTAGTCTTGTGTCCTGTTATTCCATTCTGTATTTTTGATCTGATTCTAAAATCAAAATATAAAAAAACATGCCATTTTTTCTTTTTTGTGTTATAATTAAAAACAAAAAACAAAATAGTTTCACCACGATTTCATTTTTTGATTTTTGATTTAGGATTAAAAATAGAAAGAACGAATGATACACGGATTCTCCACCTTCCAGAAAGTTCCACTTTTGTCTCGTCAGTCCACAGAGTATTTTCCCAAAAGTCTTGGGGATCATCAAGATGCTTTCTGGCTAAACTGAGACGAGCCTTTATGTTCTTTTTGCTCAGCAGTGGTTTTGGTCTTGGAACTCTGCCATGCAGCCATTTTTGCCCCCCAGTCTCTTTCTGATGGGGGAGTCATGAACACTGACCTTCATTGAGGCAAGTGAGGCCTGCAGTTCTTGGATGTTGTTCGCTTTTTCACACAGGGTCATGGAGGTTTGGATCCCCCCCCCCCTTACTAATAAAAATTTTCATGTAAAAACTACATTTTGTGTTTACTTTAGGGCTGTTAGACATCGTGTTTAGTTAAAAGAATCCATAACTCGATCAAATTTTTTAAAT
Organism: Atherinomorus stipes; assembly: GCA_023101725.1. Classification (NCBI taxonomy): domain Eukaryota; kingdom Metazoa; phylum Chordata; class Actinopteri; order Atheriniformes; family Atherinidae; genus Atherinomorus; species Atherinomorus stipes. The sequence continues at coordinate 40,872 of JALJCO010013055.1, read as the reverse complement.
TGCATTTCAAATTTAAGCCGTTTTGTCCCTTTGACTGACCTGTGTTGGCCTTATTGTGACTGTTCTGCTTGTCATAAGCAAGACAGAAATTTCCTACCGGTGGTACGTATCACTTGATTGCTGTTATTTCCAGCTAGAGATTTTATGATTGTTTTTCTAATGGTGCTATTGTTTATTTTAAAGTAGCTTAAGAGAGTGGCCTGATATATTTAATCTCTCAAAGTAAGCACCGCATTACTTTATTCTTCCTAATATTTGGAAGTTGGTCTACATGCACTTTTTTTCTTTTTTTAAAAAGGTCAAAAAGAAAATTCTTTTGTGTTCATTTGATTCCCCGTGAAGACTATGGTAAAATATTCTACATTAAGGGCTTAGAACTGCCTTGATATGCAAAATAACAGACTATTACACATGCAGTTCAAACGATTAATGAAGCTTCTGTGAGTAATGACGATTTTTAAAAGTAATCGTTTGACAACCCTAGTTTACTTGTTTTCTTTGTCTCACATTTAAATTTGTTTTATCTGAAACATTTAAGTGTGACAAACATGCAAAATAATAAGAAATCAGGAAGGAGGCAAACAGTTTCACACAGCTGTATGTACACAAATATTCCGAAAGCTGACGCGTCCTTCCACAGCCGGCCCTTGCTCCTCTTCCTCTGGCCTGAGGTTTATACCTCTGTGAAACTCAGAGTTTCCTTCATTTCAGGGTTAAACAACTCAGGGTTTTCATTAAATCTGCTTCCTGGAACAGACCCCAGAGCTACAGCAGGATAATAAATGCAGCCAAACATGATGAAAACAGCTGAAGAGATATTGTTTTACTCAGACCTGTGGATATCTGCTCATTAAGTAATACTCCTGAGTGATAACGCTGCTTTTGTTTGTAATTACTTTCATTAGTAATTTTGCTCACAAGAATTTTTAACCATAATCAGTATGCAAATGTGACAGCAGTTCAAAATTAAATAATATTGTTCCAGAAGAATTGATTGGAACATTAATTATTGTGTGTCGTACTAAATAAAGAACTGTAAATAGAGCTGTAATTATGGGCAGTTCCTTAATAAACCTACTTAATGACAGCGGATTCATTTTGGTGGAGCCCTGTGAATGTGCAACATAATTATGGTGTGGAGGAATGATGAGGAGCCCGTTGGCTCCAGAACAGAACTTATGAATGAGCAGCTGGACTGGCTGTAGTTTCCGCCTGTCAGAAACCCTGCTACGAGCATAATCCCAGCCTGGATAACACGAAGGAGGGATGATGACAACCTCTGTCCTCGTGGCTGGTGACACATCTGCGTGACGTGCTCAGAAACACATGACAGCAGGATGTGCATGCTTTGCTCTGCAGGCTCAGCTGAGATTTGGGGAACTGACCCGACCCAACCCTGGCCACAAACCCGAACCCTAACGTCTCAAACTTAAAAGGAAGGAAAGGAACAGCAAACTAAAGGGGGTGCCAAAGAAAAAACAAAAGGAAAGGAGCCTGATGAAGACAAATAAATGTCGAAACGTCGCGAAATGAAGCCAAGAAATAAGAAATGATATAAGGCAAGAACTGAAGACAAATAAGAGCCCAAATTAAATGAAAGAGGTCCGTCTGTCAGAAACCCCAGTCGTGTCAGCACCTCTTGTGTCCCTCCCCAGTGTGTCTAAAACAAATTGATTAACTTAAATCAATTCTTAGTGGACCCGGTGTGGTCCCTTGGGGGCTGTCCATCTTAGGCCAACGGGATCCGATGGACAGTGCACTTTTATCTGTCTCGGGGTGGGAGATAGGTGGCTCTGCCCCAAGCCCCTTCCCGGGGGGGGGGGATGCTTTTCCCCTAAATCCTAAACCTAACTTTGATGATGATAAATGCATTTATTGATTGGAAATCACAGATAGCAGCAGATATGACATCAGAGTAAAACAGTTTAACACAAGAGTAAACAAAAGCAGTGTAAACACTAAACAACAGTCACATAGCTAACATGGACGGTCTGTGTCGTACATTCAGGGGCAGATTTCAGTGTGTTTCCATGGTAACACAAAACAAGCAGTACCTGATAATCAGCCTGCCATCATTAAGTATAAATTTAAAGGCACCGCCATTTTGGCCTCCAACTTGCGGCTGGTCAGTGGCTTACTAAAACGTGTAAACTGGAACAGGACCTTATATAAGTTATAACGTGCCAGAAACTCCATAGAGTGAAGGTGGCTTTATCTTTGAGTGCGGGCTCTCTCTTCTCTCACCAGATCGGCCACCAGAGCGCGCTCTCCACAGTACGCCATTTTGTTTTTCTCTGAATGACGGGATCTACAGAGGCTGCTAGCTGCTAAGCTAGCCTCTTTAGCACCACCTGAAATCAGCTGATTACCTGCCGCAGAGTAGCATTTAATGACCAGCTTTGTCAGAGAGGAGGACGATGACGAGGAGGAGGGGGGGGGATTGCCGTGCTGAGCTGCTTTGGCAGTTTTCAGTGCTCTAACAGGAGGGGCAGCTTTACCAGGGAGCAGTGGATTATATTTATCAGTGAGGATGTGCAGTCGGTAAGTGTTGCTGCTGTGTAACTTATTATCTTTTGTGTCAGAGACCAGTAAACGGTGGTTGACGAACGGACAAGATGCTAATGTAGCTACAGAAGCTAACACTGTTTGGTTAACTTCATGTCAGACGTCCGCTCCTTAAATCCATCAGGAGTCCAGCCCTTTTACTCCGGATCCTCTCCATCAACCACACCGTTACGTTTTTATCATGTTTTTCTCTGCTGGGACATCATTTCCTTCATCTGCTCTGTCCTGATAAAACTTTGTTTTGGCTTTGACGTTTGCCTCGTGAACGTGCTTACAGACAGGTCTAACTCTCGTACGTATGCTCGTGATAAAAAGAGGTTAAAATGAGCTCATTAAATTTTCCTCCCACCCAACTAGAATTAAAAATTCATTTGAAGATAATTTAAGAAGGATTGTGGATGTAAAACAGCAGCTTATGACACCTTTAAAGGCTCTTTCGGAATGAAAATGATCCATGTAAACACCTCTTTCCGAATGAAAAGTGTTGAATCCAAATGAATTTTCTTTCGGTTTCATGGGGGTAGAATATTCCTTTCCCCAAACCAAACGGGGTATCATGTAAACGCTGAATCAGAAAGTTGCGAGGTTGCGCTCTTACAGCGCATGCTTCGACAAGACGTCAATGTGTAACAAGTGACGTTTCCTCACGTTGACAGATGGCTGTGAACAACGTCATTCTCTGGACAGCGACAGAAAGTCTGTTTTCACTCAAACGCTGTCTCTACAGCTTTTCCTCTTGGTTGTCTGCAGTGGGAGCTCATGAGTATCAGCTGCTGCCGGATTAAAGTGGAAATGCAACGCTCAACCAACCTAACTTTATTTACTAGACTGAGTCCTGGTCTTATCAATAATTATATACCAAACATGAAAAAGAAGCATATAAAAGAAAAACGTTGCAAAGTTTGACGTTTTTAGGACAAGGGCGCCGCCATCTTGCATACTCTAAGCTCTGACGTCACCGGGTTGGTTAGTCCTGCGGTCCTGAATGAGAATCCTCTGGTCCGGTCCACAATTATAAAGATAACAGCTGAATGACGGAGACTGGTGAGCCAAAGGAGAAGAAAAGACAAAAGGGGAACCACTACTGTATCCTCCTGGTCTAAAAGCAAGTTTTCCAAAGTTTAAGCTGAAGACAGAACAGTTAACAACCTCCATCTGAACCAGAAACCGGTCCTGCTGCTGCTGGAACCTCCCTGACTCCAGATCATGAGGTGAGAATTTTCTAGAGAAAATGAGGAAAATGATCAGGAGACCTGGAGTCTGGTAGCGAAAGATCCTCAGACGAAAGCCTGAAGCTGCTCTGAGTGTTTAATATCAACGCCGGTGAGACATCCACTCACCGACCGGTCTGCAGCATCAGTCTGTACCTGCATCAGTCTGTACCAGCATCAGTACATACCAGCATCAGTACGTACCAGCATCAGTACGTACCAGCATCAGTACCAGCATCAGTACGTACCAGCATCAGTCTGTACCAACATCAGTCGTAGCTCTCCGCCTCTGTTCCTCTGAACCGCTTATTAAACACACATCAAACGGCAACACTCATAAATCCTCCCCACAGCCTGATGATGAGCAGAAGAGCTCTGGAGCAGGTTGATGTGAAATGACATCATAAAAACTTTCTAACTGGGACTCCCAGTTCCCCACGGCGGGTCCGGTTCTACCAAACACCGCCCGCTCCCCCATCATCCTGCAGCCTGGATGCTTTGCATCTTTCCCATCGTATCCCCGTCTCACTATAGCATTTATTTGATTTTACATTAAACCACCGGCTACTACCGTTAGCTTAGTTAGCCTACCTGCTGGTTACTACCGTTAGCTTAGTTAGCCTACCTGCCGGTTACTACCGTTAGCTTAGTTAGCCCTACCTGCTGTTTTCCCGGACGCTCCCGTGTCTCCGCCCGGCTCTCATTCAGGGACAGCACCGCCTCCAAAACATCCACCTCCCGGTGTAATAATCCATACGTGTCATCCAAATTGTTATACAAAATCCTCCACGCATGATCTGGTCCATGTGGACCTCCTGACAGCAGACAGCTTCCAGCATCCGAACAGCAGCCACACCTACAAGTGCTGCTAACCCTCCCCTCCTGACACCAGCACCGGTGTCTCCTCTCTCCTCAGTCACACGGTGTGATGGCTGGAAAGCATCGGTACAGGATCTGGATGCTGGACTGGCGTCCCAGCTTCGCTTTGCTTCATTTTAAACTTCTAAAACATGTTCCAGCTTGTTAATCATAGAGCAGCGTAGCTGCTTATTCCTGTTGATTTAATGCAAAGTCAGAGGGCAGACGTCAGAGCTTGGAGTACTGCAAGATGGCGGCGCTCTTGTCCTAAAAACGTCAAATCAGGATCAGATTTATTTTCAACAGTGTTCCACCTCCAATAACATTCAGAAGAATGTATCTCTGTCAAATACAACATTATTAACACAAAACGTCTCCACGTGTGTGTTTTATCAGTAACAGTCAACTGTATTACATGAGGTCACATGTGACATGATCTCAGATAAATCAGTAAAGCAGTCAAATGGAAAGAGCACATTTCACAATCTAAAAGAAATCCCATCAGTCTTTGCTGCCCAATAAGACCAGCGTAGTGAAATAAAGCACACACATGCGCGTACAGCCAAAACTGATCATGACGCACCACAGACAGACATTTCACCATCTGAACACAGCTGTCGGCTCAACCACATCGCCGTTTACCTGTTTACTTGTTCACCTGTAAAACTGTTCACCTGTTTACCTGTTCCCTTGTTCACCTGTTTACTTGTTCACATGTTTACTTGTTCACCTGTTTACCTGTTCACCTGTTTACCTGTTCACCTGTTTACTTGTTCACCTGTTTACCTGCTTACTTGTTTACCTGCTTACTTGTTCACCTGTTTACTTGTTCACCTGTAAAACTGTTCACCTGTTTACCTGTTTACTTGTTCACCTGTTCACCTGTTTACTTGTCCACCTGTTCCCTTGTTCACCTGTTTACTTGTTCACCTGTTCACCTGTTTACTTGTTCACCTGTTTACCTGCTTACTTGTTTACCTGTTTACTTGTTCCCCTGTTAACCTGTTTACCTGTTCTCCTGTTCACCTGTTTACTTGTTCACCTGTTTACCTGTTCTCCTGTTCACCTGTTTACTTGTTCACCTGTTTACCTGCTTACTTGTTTACCTGCTTACTTGTTCACCTGTTTACTTGTTCGCCTGTTTACCTGTTTACTTGTTCACCTGTTCACCTGTTTACTTGTTCACCTGTTTACCTGTTCACCTGTTTACTTGTTCACCTGTTTACCTGCTTACTTGTTTACCTGCTTACTTGTTCACCTGTTAACTTGTTCACCTGTTTACTTGTTCACCTGTTTACCTGCTTACTTGTTCACCTGTTTACTTGTTCACCTGTTTACCTGCTTACTTGTTCACCTGTTTACTTGTTCACCTGTTTACCTGTTCACCCGTTTACTTGTTCACCTGTTTACCTGTTCACCTGTTTACCTGCTTACTTGTTCACCTGTTCACCTGTTTACTTGTTTACCTGCTTACCTGTTTCCTTGTTCACCTGTTTACTTCTTCACGTTTACCTGTTCACCTGTTTACCTGCTCACTTGTTCACCTGTTTACTTGTTTACCTGTTTACCTGCTTACCTGTTTCCTTGTTCACCTGTTTACCTGCTTACTTGTTCACCTGTTCACCTGTTTACCTGCTTACTTGTTCACCTGTTTACTTGTTCACCTGTTTACCTGTTCACCTGTTTACCTGCTTACTTGTTCACCTGTTTACTTGTTCACCTGTTTACCTGCTTACTTGTTCACCTGTTTACCTGTTTTCTTGTTCACCTGTTTACCTGCTTACTTGTTCACCTGTTTACCTGTTTCTTGTTCACCTGTTTACCTGCTTACTTGTTCACCTGTTTACCTGCTTACTTGTTCACCTGTTTACCTGTTCACCTGTTTACCTGCTTACTTGTTCACCTGTTTACCTGTTTACTTGTTCACCTGTTTACCTGCTTACTTGTTCACCTGTTTACCTGTTCACCTGTTTACCTGCTTACTTGTTTACCTGTTTACTTGTTCACCTGTTTACCTGCTTACTTGTTCACCTGTTTACCTGCTTACTTGTTCACCTGTTTACCTGTTTACTTGTGCGCGCTGCAGCTCTCAGTTTAAAGGGAAAACAGCATTTATTATTAAACCGGTTCAGTTTCTCCGCGAGCTAAGTTTAACTTGGAGCTGGCCGTGTTCCAGAATACCAGTAAACAGTCCACGTCTGGAAAAACATCTTTGTCACTTGACATGAGTCCAACACTTCAATAATGGATGGAAACTGATGTCCCCCGTCCACTTTCCATCTGAACAGCTCCTCTAAACCAAGTCCTGATGCTGCTCAGCTCGTGCTGTGAATCAAGCTGGTGAAACGCGTCTGATGCAGCAGCTTCACTCCATAAAAGTCTCTGCAAACAGTTGTTCAGGTGGAGCAGCTGATGGTGAAGGAGCAGGGAACCGTCATCCATGGTGAAGGAGCAGGGAACCGTCATCCATGGTGAAGGAGCAGGGAACCGTCATCCATGGTGAAAGAGCAGGGAACTGTCATCCATGGTGAAAGAGCAGGGAACTGTCATCCATGGTGAAGGAGCAGGGAACCGTCATCCATGGTGAAGGAGCAGGGAACCGTCATCCATGGTGAAAGAGCAGGGAACTGTCATCCATGGTGAAAGAGCAGGGAACTGTCATCCATGGTGAAGGAGCAGGGAACCGTCATCCATGGTGAAGGAGCAGGGAACTGTCATCCATGGTGAAGGAGCAGGGAACCGTCATCCATGGTGAAGGAGCAGGGAACCGTCATCCATGGTGAAGGAGCAGGGAACCGTCATCCATGGTGAAAGAGCAGGGAACTGTCATCCATGGTGAAAGAGCAGGGAACTGTCATCCATGGTGAAAGAGCAGGGAACTGTCATCCATGGTGAAGGAGCAGGGAACCGTCATCCATGGTGAAGGAGCAGGGAACCGTCATCCATGGTGAAGGAGCAGGGAACTGTCATCCATGGTGAAGGAGCAGGGAACCGTCATCCATGGTGAAGGAGCAGGGAACCGTCATCCATGGTGAAGGAGCAGGGAACCGTCATCCATGGTGAAGGAGCAGGGAACCGTCATCCATGGTGAAGGAGCAGGGAACCGTCATCCATGGTGAAGGAGCAGGGAACCGTCATCCATGGTGAAGGAGCAGGGAACCGTCATCCATGGTGAAGGAGCAGGGAACCGTCATCCATGGTGAAGGAGCAGGGAACCGTCATCCATGGTGAAGGAGCACGGAACCGTCATCCATGGTGAAGGAGCAGGGAAATGTCATCCATGGTGAAGGAGCAGGGAACCGTCATCCATGGTGAAGGAGCAGGGAACCGACATCCATGGTGAAGGAGCAGGGAACCGTCATCCATGGTGAAGGAGCAGGGAACCGGCATCCATGGTGAAGGAGCAGGGAACCGTCATCCATGGTGAAGGAGCAGGGAACAGTCATCCATGGTGAAGGAGCAGGGAACCGGCATCCATGGTGAAGGAGCAGGGAACCGGCATCCATGGTGAAGGAGCAGGGAACCGTCATCCATGGTGAAGGAGCAGGGAACCGTCATCCATGGTGAAGGAGCAGGGAACCGTCATCCATGGTGAAGGAGCAGGGAACCGTCATCCATGGTGAAGGAGCAGGGAACCGTCATCCATGGTGAAGGAGCAGGGAACCGTCATCCATGGTGAAGGAGCAGGGAACAGTCATCCATGGTGAAGGAGCAGGGAACCGTCATCCATGGTGAAGGAGCAGGGAACCGTAATCCATGGTGAAGGAGCAGGGAACCGTCATCCATGGTGAAGGAGCAGGGAACTGTCATCCATGGTGAAGGAGCAGGGAACCGTCATCCATGGTGAAGGAGCAGGGAACTGACATCCATGGTGAAGGAGCAGGGGAACCGTCATCCATGGTGAAGGAGCAGGGAACCGTCATCCATGGTGAAGGAGCAGGGAACCGTCATCCATGGTGAAGGAGCAGGGAACTGTCATCCATGGTGAAGGAGCAGGGAACTGTCATCCATGGTGAAGGAGCAGGGAACTGTCATCCATGGTGAAGGAGCAGGGAACCGTCATCCATGGTGAAGGAGCAGGGAACCGTCATCCATGGTGAAGGAGCAGGGAACTGTCATCCATGGTGAAGGAGCAGGGAACTGTCATCCATGGTGAAGGAGCAGGGAACTGTCATCCATGGTGAAGGAGCAGGGAACTGTCATCCATGGTGAAGGAGGAGGGAACTGTCATCCATGGTGAAGGAGCAGGGAACCGTCATCCATGGTGAAGGAGCAGGGAACCGTCATCCATGGTGAAGGAGCAGGGAACCGTCATCCATGGTGAGGGAGCAGGGAACCGTCATCCATGATGAAGGAGCAGGGAACCGTCATCCATGGTGAAGGAGCAGGGAACCGTCATCCATGGTGAAGGAGCAGGGAACCGTCATCCATGGTGAAGGAGCAGGGAACCGTCATCCATGGTGAAGGAGCAGGGAACCGTCATCCATGGTGAAGGAGCAGGGAACCGTCATCCATGATGAAGGAGCAGGGAACCGTCATCCATGGTGAAGGAGCAGGGAACCGTCATCCATGGTGAAGGAGCAGGGAACCGTCATCCATGGTGAAGGAGCAGGGAACTGTCATCCACGGTGAAGGAGCAGGGAACCGTCATCGCTGTTAGCAGCAAGTCTGATCTAGGTCAGGTCGGCATGTTGCAGGTGTGCAGCTGCCTCATCGGTACGCACAAAGTTAATGTTTATGGATCACCGCGAGCCTACGTCACAACCCGGAATTCACGTGACCACGAAGCTGGTCCCGGTGAAAACATGCTTCGTATTTGAACGGTGTCTGATGGACTATGAGCCTCAAAAACTGCTTTTGCACCTTTTTAATTTTTTTTCTCCGCCGGTCTGTCTTTGAAATATTATAGAAATGACGTCCAGTTATACTGAAAGTCTCACTGCCGACGCTAGAAGAAGATACGAAGCTAAACTAGTATCTGTTGGACTAAGTGATGTCCATCTTCTGCTGCTACAGCCTGGTTAGACGAACCTACCTGTACATAACAGCCTGATGATCAGTTTCCCGATCTCATGATGTATTTGGTTTCATCAGGTAAGGCCCGTGTTCAAACCATTTATTTTTTATAGAATATTATTTTTCCCGGATCTTTAAGAAATGGTGGTATTTCTTTGATGTACTTCTCAGGAGTTTACTCTCATTGATAAGCTATAAATTACCGGCAGTCTCATCTGTATGTAACTGGTTATGACTGTGCATGTTTATAATGCTGCAAATGCCTTTCTGCCGCTTTTTATGCTTTTATTCTTATGTGGGAACATTGATGGCAGTAATCTGGATGAACGTAATCGTTAACAGTCCTGAGGAGACGGGAACAGCGGGGCGGCGCTGTGATTCTGTACATCCACTGATTTAATGGTGTTTTCTATCATCTGTACAAAAACAACTACAGGGTTTAAAAAGTGAGACCACAATATGCTTTTTTATCAGTCACAAAGTGATCTGAACATATTGTTAGATGTTTCCATGGTTTCCAGCGTGAACTGTCAGCATTTATGGGCTTGATAGCAGCTAGCCACTTAGCATGTTGTTCGGGACTTTTGCTGTTGTTTTGGGAACTGGAACAAACATCTTCTCTTGTCCGTGTGATAGATCTGTTTATGGCAGCCAGACACAGCGGGACTTCTCGGTATTTCCAAAGTAGAATAAACGAAGATTGACGAGTAATGAAGCAGGTAATTCAGTGGCTCCCCTATGCAACGAAGCCATGTTTTCACCTCCTACCAAACCGGATGTGACGAATTTGGCGAAAATTCCCGGATGCTCGCGGTGATCCATAGCAAACAAACCTCGTCTCTGCATGAGCTCAAAACCTCAGTGAACAACTTTAATTACAGCATTCACAATGTAAATGTAAAAATAGGGAAAATGTTTACTGGTCTAATAGCTTCTGAGTGTGTCCGCGATGGTGACGACCTAAATCACAGATTTTTTTCTTTCCCTAATCTATTTAATCTAAAACTGTGTTTCCATGGTGATGGGATTCAGCTGAAGTAACGGTAAAATAACAGCTTAAAAAGCGACTGCATGCAAAAGTATTAATGTCCCAGAGTATGTAAGTGTTACTGTCAATGAAAAAGTGGCTGGAGAGGTTTAATCTCTTTCTTGTGCTGTTTTGCTTCCAACCTGGAAACGGATAAACTCTTATTCCTTTATTTCTGTCCTATGGTGGTCGTAAGAACGGCTACGGCAGTTAATAATTCAGCAGCTCCGAGCCATTTCTGTGTTTAACGCGATGTCCGCGAGACGAGTTTTAAAGCAACTGTGCTGCGCTGCTTCCTCCACTGCCCTTCCTTCCCACAATACATTGCGTTCTACAGTGGTGCTTACGTCACGTTTGCATGCTCTATTCTGCCCCTACAGCTAACGGTGCTAGCCTCGGCTGCTAACAGCAGCAGCTGCTCTCTAGTGGTGGACTCTGCTTTATTCTGCCCCTACGGCTAACGGTGCTAGCCTCGGCTGCTAACGGTGCTAGCCTCGGCTGCTAACAGCAGCAGCTGCTCTCTAGTGGTGGACTCTGCTTTATTCTGCCCCTACGGCTAACGGTGCTAGCCTCGGCTGCTAACAGCAGCAGCTGCTCTCTAGTGGTGGACTCTGCTTTATTCTGCCCCTACGGCTAACGGTGCTAGCCTCGGCTGCTAACAGCAGCAGCTGCTCTCTAGTGGTGGACTCTGCTTTATTCTTTATTTACCCTCTCTGCTCTAAGAGCAGCTTTAATGATCAGTTCAGCGCCTTTTGTAGGATTTTAGCTCTCAGATGAGGCAGAACATGATCATATTTACATTCGTGTTCTTAAAACAACTTCGGCTTCTAACTGCCCGAATATAGCTAACTTAGCATAATGGCTAACAACAACAACACAGAACATCGGCTCAGAGAGATCATCACGACCTCGCAGAATAACTGTAGTGATCATAAAGTCCCGTTTTGTTCTCATAAACATTCCTCTATCCAGGTCTTAGCCGACACAGTGAAAATATGGCCGCTGCGTGGCTGCAGGAACGTCCCATCCCTGCCATACCGGAGCATCCGGGTGTTAGCTCCGTTAGCTCGTACCGACACCCAGGCCCAGTGAGAGGCTGCTGGCTGGACTTGGACTGACGCCGGCTTTCAGAAGAACATGTTCTTGTTCTTCATGCAGCAGATCATGGCGACTTTTACACCTTTGAAATGATTTTATTTCTATTTTCAGTAAAATCAGACGGTGTTTTTCTCTGTGGTCTGTTATATCTGCCGCCGTAGCGCCCAGAAATCAGCTGATGGCTTCGCTCTCACCTGATTCCTGCCACGGCTCACGGCTGCCTGCTTGGTGACGTATCTGTGGACAGATGTGATTCCCTCAGTGCATCTGATCTGAAACATGGAGAATGATGATGATGATGAGTAGGGATGAGCGAGTACACCACTATCTGTATCTGTATCTGTTCAACCATCCAAATTATCTTTATCTGTACTCGGAACGGGGGGGTTTAAACCGGCAGTGGGTGTGGTTTGAGCAGAGCTGGGTGGGGCTTAAATCAGCATATTATTTTAAGTCTGAAACTGATACGAATTGATCAGAAGTTTCTTGATTTGTTGTTTATTTGATAACTATTTACAGAACAGCTCAGAGTTTAGATTCAATGTTTTTAATCACAATCGATCACAATCGTAAATTTACAGCTTTTTATATATATAAAATCATAACATGAATATTTTTGAGTACATACGTGTCCAGTCAGAAATTATGAACTATGAAGTATGCATGTACAAGTTTTCATACTCAACACAACTTTATTTTTTGTCTATTTTCTGTTTTATTTTATGATCAAATTGCAAATTTTTTCTCAATAATTTATTTAACTTTAATCAATAATTTAATTATTTAACATTTTGTTTTTTTTTCCCCACACAAAGTTAAATAATGATTAAGGTGTGTGTGTATCACTTATTGTATAGAGAGAGAGAGAGAGAGAGAGAGAGAGTGTGTGTGGCGCTGTACTGTATTCAAAGCCTATAAAAAGCCTACATACAGTTTATAAAGCTTAGTTTATCTTATTTATGATATACTTATTTTTATAAAATAGCCTACAATAAAAACGTTAATAACTGCTACTTTGCGTGTTCAGCTGTGTGTGTGTGTGTGTGTGTGTGTAATTGGTCTGTTTCTGTTTTAATGATCTGTGTGAACTTAGTGATTCGTGTGAACATCCAGTCATAACAAACGGTGAAATATATCAGCCTGGTTCACTGTATCCTTCTCAAAAACCGCGTTCATAGCGAGTTCAGAAGTTTTTACATCACAGCCAAACTGCAGGCGGACTGTAAAGGAGAGAGACGGGGGGGTTAAAAGTAACTTTAAATATCATAAAAACAGAAATGAAGGCGATCTAAAGAAAATCTGAGTACAAAAGAGAGAAATGAGAACACGGGTTAAGCAGAGATCAATCACTGTGCGTGAGAGTAGAGGACAGCAGAGATGTGTGTGCAGGAGGCGGGCGCTGTGTGTGACTGGCCAATCACAGAGCGTGCAGACAGTCAGTTATCAAATAAGGATTCTCCTTCAGCACGAGCACGGATATTGATGAGTTTAACCCGTATCATGCTTGTGTACTTCAAAAATGCTTTATCCGTACCGGATACTCGTCTGAAACGAGTGTCCGGCTCATCCCTAATGATGAATGTTTGTACACAATTATAGCAATCATATAGAGTCAGTGTGAGGACTGGACTTCTGTGATTCAGGCTCCTGGACTTGTCCAGGATGTCCAGGATGAGGGAGACATGTCACTTCTTACGTCCCTGCCAGATATCAGAACATGTGTGGACAGGTCGATCGTGGAGATAAGACAGGACATCACTGGACGGAAACATGCCTTGTGCGTATGACACGGAGACTAGCCGGTATGTGTCCCGTCTCGTGTCCCGTCCTGCTCTAAGGGGAAAGTCTGAATGTAATCAGTATGAAAAACAAAGGGTCTGTCTCAATTTCAAAGTCTGCATCCTTTGAAGGACGCAGCCTACTGAGGCCGCTCAGCCGTTGGTAAATGGGACGGTCTAGCCTTCAGAGCACTTCCTGATTGCAGCATGACGTCATCACGTTTGCCCACAAACCCGGGAAACACAAAAAGACGGCCCGACGACACAACCATCTACGGACGAGACAAGACAATGACGAAATAATGGATGACAAAATTGTTCTTTTTTTATTTACATGTTGTTGGAGGAGGTTCGGCGGCTTTGGCAGCAGCAAAACCGTCGGCTCCTGTTTTTCAGGCTGGCAGAGCGCCGTGGAGAGGTAACATTGGCCTATTTTAACTCATATTAATGATCATAATTAATAAACCAGTTACTAAACAAAAGCTAGTCACAGAAACAGTAGATTGACAAACATGGTTAAATGTCATTTATGGTCCTTTTCCGCGGCACATGTTCGTAACCTTCCACACGGCACGGCACGCTTTATCTGCGTTTCCTCTGGGAAAACCCGTTACGAGCCGTTACGATTTTTCAGAGCTAGCTCTGACCGTGCCGAACCTACACACAACGTGACGTACCTGACGGCTCTCCACTGATTGGACAGAGGAAGTTATCGTCATACGCGTCATACGCGTCATACGTGTTTCACCTCACCGCTTCTAAAAATATCTGGCTCTGTTTTCAGTGAGTAAAAGCCACAAAGAAAACAACAACAGCAGTCACACCTCCATTATCAACGCCTCCATTGTTGTTTTTACTTTACTGACCACTGTGTGGCACGGCAGTGACATCACGGCAGTGACATCACGGCAGTCTCGACCGTGCCTACTCCACCTACTCCAGGTAGGAGACGACTGCTTCTCCTGTGTGGAAACAAAAGCCGTGCTGGTCGTCTTTAGCGTGTGCTGATGTACTGTGCTGTACTGCGCCCTGATCCCGGCTTCTGTTTGTAAGTTTAATACTTTGAACTTAATAGTTAAATGTGTAGAAACCCTGTAAATAACCGACTTTAATCACTACTGTAATGTTGTCATTAAACATCAGAACCATGTTGAGAAGCCAAAGTGTAACAGATCGAAGAATAAAGCATTATTTGTCTAAACTGTTAACCCCTTACTGCCTGAATTTATTTGCAATTATGTAAAGAGAAAATAAATACAGGTAAAAAATCTAAATCTAAAAACCAAAACAGAAAAGTAAAATAATGGAACTCGATAAAGAATTTAATATATGAAATAAATTAATAACAGTTAATAAAAATAATGAATAAAAAAAATAGATAAATATGACTGAATAACAGTAAATGAATGAACGCAGTAAATTAGTTGGATGAAAAGAAATAAAATGAACAAAGGTCAGAAGTGAGTTGTCACAAACTTCAGTACCAGGCACCAAGGGGTTAACATTCACTAGAACTGTGTCATCAATCATTAAATGGTTTTAGTTTGATCCTCCTGTTTTTCCCTCACGTCTCCATCCAGACGGGCCGATGTTCTGCAGCATCAGCACCAACGTTCCTGTTCTTCACATCTTTCTCAGTGATCATGACATCACACCGGATCTCCGGCTGATGGTGCTGCTGGAGCTTCTCTACCAGGAAAGAAACGGGTGGGGGGCCACAATGGATTTCCTGCTCTGGCTGGTGAGTGGGACGCCTCGCTCCCCGGCTCACCGCATTCCCATTTAAGTGTGTAGAAAACAGTTCTGTTCATAATTATTTTCTGCCTCGTCTTAAACATTTTCAGTAACATGGCAGCTGCTGATTGGGTCAGCCCTGCACACCCTGATGGACGATGTGGTGGACAGTGGAGAGAAGCAGCCCCCACCCCCAAATGATGTCCCACTCACAGCCAGAAGACTCCAAGGTCTTCAGTGTGGCATCCGATCCAGTCCAGCAGCACCACCAGGGACTCCTGCTCAGCCCAAAATGCATACATGTTCTTTTTAAATGTTAATCTCTGCTGATCTTCTGTAAATACTTGTGGTTATTCTTAAAATGTACTTGTAAATAGTTAGAAATGTTTAAATAGTTTTTTGTAAATACTTGTATCTCAAAAAATAAATTAATGTCACTGAGAAGTAGTTGAAGTTTACTTAAATAGAAGTGACGAAGCAAATACTGTCACAAGGTTCGAAGATGTTAAGAACACACGGACAATAACAGTTTTATATACAATTCAACAATTTAAATAACACGAACACGGAACTTCAAACATCCACCAAAAAAACAAGAAGAGCACCGTCTGTCCACCATCATCTCCAATCAATGAAAAAGTCTCCATCCTTTCTCGACTCTCTCTCCTCTCCTCAGCCTCTCTCTGCCATCTCATGTCCTCCCTGATCAGATCCACAGCTCATCAGTTTCCCTCCTCCTCTTCCTCCTCCTCCGTTCCTTCTTTTCTCCTGGCCTCTCCTCCTCATCCTCATCCTCCTCCTTCTCCGTTCCTTCTTTTCTCCTGGCCTCTCCTCCTGCTCCTCCTCCGTTCCTTCTTTTCTTCTGGCCTTTCCTCCTCCTCCTCATCCTCCTCCTTCTCCGTTCCTTCTTTTCTCCTGGCCTCTCCTCCTCCTCCTCCATTCCTTCTTTTCTCCTGGCCTCTCCTCCTCATCCTCATCCTCCTCCTTCTCCGTTCCTTCTTTTCTCCTGGCCTCTCCTCCTCCTCCTCCTCCGTTCCTTCTTTTCTCCTGGCCTTTCCTCCTCCTCCTCATCCTCCTCCTTCTCCGTTCCTTCTTTTCTCCTGGCCTCTCCTCCTCCTCCTCCTCCGTTCCTTCTTTTCTCCTGGCCTTTCCTCCTCCTCCTCATCCTCCTCCTCCTCCGTTCCTTCTTTTCTCCTGGCCTTTCCTCCTCCTCCTCATCCTCCTCCTCCTCCGTTCCTTCTTTTCTCCTGGCCTTTCCTCCTCCTCCTCATCCTCCTCCTCCTCCGTTCCTTCTTTTCTCCTGGCCTCTCCTCCTCCTCCTCCTCCTCCTCCTCCGTTCCTTCTTTTCTCCTGGCCTTTCCTCCTCCTCCTCCTCCTCCTCCATTCCTTCTTTTCTCCTGGCCTCTCCTCCTCATCCTCATCCTCCTCCTTCTCCGTTCCTTCTTTTCTCCTGGCCTCTCCTCCTCCTCCTCCTCCGTTCCTTCTTTTCTCCTGGCCTTTCCTCCTCCTCCTCATCCTCCTCCTTCTCCGTTCCTTCTTTTCTCCTGGCCTCTCCTCCTCCTCCTCCTCCGTTCCTTCTTTTCTCCTGGCCTTTCCTCCTCCTCCTCATCCTCCTCCTCCTCCGTTCCTTCTTTTCTCCTGGCCTTTCCTCCTCCTCCTCATCCTCCTCCTCCTCCGTTCCTTCTTTTCTCCTGGCCTCTCCTCCTCCTCCTCCCCCTTTCCTTCTTTTCTCCTGGCCTCTCCTCCTCCTCCTCCTCCGTTCCTTCTTTTCTCCTGGCCTTTCCTCCTCCTCCTCATCCTCCTCCTTCTCCGTTCCTTCTTTTCTCCTGGCCTCTCCTCCTCCTCCTCCTCCTCCTCCTCCTCCGTTCCTTCTTTTCTCCTGGCCTCTCCTCCTCCTCCTCCTCCTCCGTTCCTTCTTTTCTCCTGGCCTTTCCTCCTCCTCCTCCTCCTCCTCCGTTCCTTCTTTTCTCCTGGCCTCTCCTCCTCATCCTCCTCCTCCTCCCTCCTCATGCTCGCTCCCCACCACCGCCCCTCCCGCTGCCGCCCCCACAGAGGGGGGGGGGGTGGGAGGGGGGGGGGGGGGAGGGGGGCGTTCCCTACAACTCCATGCAGGGGGACACCCGGGGGGGGGGGAGAAGGGGGCCCGCCCCCCTCTCCCTGCCCCGTCCCCGGATCTCTGCTTTCCTACAGCAGGGGGAAAGGGACAGATGCCATTTTCTGTACAGTTTATTTAAAGTCTAGAAAAAATCCGCGATGAAAAATGACTGTTCCACATAACGCTGATGTTACTCCTCAAGAGAACTATACTTTATACTATACTATACTATAAATGAAGTATTCTTTATTGAATCTAAACGTTTCCAGTACTGACCGCGCGGTCCAGCTGGAATAATGTTATTTGTGACAGCTGCTATCATATATAATAAACTGTAGCCTCACGTCTGAGAACAGACTTACCTGATGTGAGGTATGAGATTATCAGCAGTTACAATGAGCTGTAAGTTAACATCCAAGCTTGTGACATTAGAAAGTGAAGGCTTTTGTGTTGATGAGCGTCTCGTATCAACAGGTTAGCTCTTAGCTACATGTTAGCTGGTCCTACACATTCCAGTGGCTCCGTGTTAGTGTTGTTAGCATCATGTATTTTAACAACTATTCGGTTTTTGAACTCCTTGCCTTCAGTAAAAACCTGTTACTTGCATTTAAACGTGTAATCGGCACTGCTGCATTTGACGGATGAAGAAAAGCCGCTTCTCTCATAATTCCTCCTCTTCTTTTTCTTCTTCTTCTAAAAAAAAACGGTGCGCAAAGCATCTTGGGATATGCGAGGCCACGAAGGATGGTAGTGATGCATCCTCCGAGTCGGGGTAAAGGAAGACGCATTCAAAGGCTGCATTTGAAGGACCCTTTGATTATTTGCCAAATGGGACAGCTTCGCGCAGCGTTGTGACGTAAGCGGCCTTCAAATGTGCACTTCGAAGGATGCAGACTTCGAAGTGGGACAGACCCAAGTCCGACCTATCAACCTATCATTGCTTTGCAGTGCCAGTCTGAGGGGGCTGGTACACTGACTAAAACCCGCACAATTACCATCAGTCTCCGTTATTTAACACAGCTGTGGAGAAACCTGTTCGCAAGTACACGTTCGTGATCTTGTGAGATGTTTGGAGCTTCCTGGCCATGTCTGCATGTTTTTCCCAGATCTGCACGTGGACACTGAGTCAGACTCAGATGCAGCCATGAAGCCATCAGCATCTTCTCCGTCAGACGTGCTTCCACATTAGGGCTGCCACACACAGTTATTTTTACTGATTATTTCAGCGATCGGTCGACTTATCAGATCATATGAAAATTGTGGCATATTTACAGCATCAGTCAAAAGTTTGGACATTTTCTCACTGAATCTAATGGAAAAAAGTGTCCAAACTTTTGGACAGTAAAGTGGTCATTTTCAGAGGAAAAAGAAAAAGAAAGCCATTAGTCAGTTATTGAATTAGTCGCCCACTAATTTAACAGTCAATGATTAGCCGTGTAATTGAGTGATGGTGGCAGCCGTATCCCGCATGCAGCATCACTGCGGGGTGCAGCTGGTGTTGGAGGACGTTGGAAAACACCTGTGAACAACCCTCAGTCTTTTGGACCGTGGCTTTGGTGGCCGATGAAGCTGAGGCTCGATCTTGTTTGGACTCACTGTTGCTGTTACCAGGCACCAGAAAAACAATCACTTCTTCTTCTACAGTGTCTGGAAACATGTTATTCAGTCCCCGGAGCACTTACTGACAGAAACAAATTTAACATGTCAGCTTTCAGAAGAAGATGATGTTTGCAGAGGAGCTCCCAGTTTCCTCTGGCTCAGCTGTGGAAATGTCAGAAAGAAGAGCTCGTCTGTGAGTCCGCCTGGAAACAAGACTCATGGAAGTTTCCTCTTTCATTTATCCCCACGAACACAAACTGTGTGCTTTGTTCCCAACTCCTTTGGGTGCAACTCGGAAGACAGTAACACAAGAAAAGTTTTTGGGGAATATTTTGTAACAAATATACTTGTATTTTCACGTCTCCATCAATCTCACAAGTGTTTTCTTTAATTTGACACCAGATTTATTCAAAGAGGCTTTGTGGTTGCAGAGATACACTCATTTTAATTGGAGCATGCAATTTCAAGAAAAATGGGCTTAGGGGTTCCCGGTCCTGGTGCCCATGATTCCAGATCAGGGGTGTCCAGTTCTGGTCCACGAAGGGCCACAGTCCTGCAGGTTTTCTATGTGCCATGGCTGCAACACACCTGACTTCAATTACTGAGAACTTCATAGGCTGTAGGATCCATTTAGT
This sequence comes from Atherinomorus stipes, assembly GCA_023101725.1. Classification (NCBI taxonomy): domain Eukaryota; kingdom Metazoa; phylum Chordata; class Actinopteri; order Atheriniformes; family Atherinidae; genus Atherinomorus; species Atherinomorus stipes. Next base: position 21,256 of record JALJCO010013055.1, on the reverse strand, counting down.
ATCAGTCAGGTGTGTTGAAGCAGAGAAACCTGCAGGACAGCGGTCCTGAAGGACCACCTCTGAACCACCTCTGGACCCCCCTGTTCTAGATGAACAGAGCAGGATGAGCTGCATGTGTCTGATGCATAGACTGTATATAATTACTGGACGTAGCTTCCGGTCTCTTCTGAATAGAGAAATGTGAAGCCAGGTGGGCGTGTCTTACCGTCGCCATCTTGCCGTGTCACGTACGTCGTCACTCCAGGAAAATCCTAAAATGGGCACAGCGCGGCCGCGGGACAAATGATTGACAGCTGATGTACTGTGGGCTAAACGCTAACTGAGCTAACACGAAACTAAGAGGAGCTCACAAAGATAAGCCCCCTAAGCGGCATGGTTAAGGTAAGACATGCTTAGACTTGCAATTCGCTGACTAAACACCGCCGTTGTGCGACTCTGTAACAAACTGAGACCTTATTAAGAGCAAAGAAGGAGCTAACTAGGAGCCTCCGGTCGGCAGGCGGAGCTTCCGGTCTGCCGCATGTCAATCATAAGGACACGCCCTTAATTATGTGTAATTTGAAGAATAAATAACATCTAAACGAATGAGTTATAAAAAATTCACCCCCCTCACAGTTGACATGAAGGTAAACTTGACCTAATAAACCTAAAATGATTTTTTGAACCAGGCTGTAAACCTGTTTATTTCTGCTGTGAAGTTGGCGTTTTTAACATGGGAGTCTATGGGGATTTGCTCGCTCTTGGAGCCAGCCCCTAGCGGATGAAGGGAGGATTACACTATTTACAACAAGGAAGCGAGCTTCACTGTTCTGAGGCGGAGTTTGCCCCTTGGTCTGATGTGAACATTGTTGCAGAGGTGTGATTCTCTGGTAGGATTACGTCCTCGTATGTCTGGATTTGGTCTCACTGAAACACGACTGCTGCTGTAATAATGACTAAAGTCAGTGGCTGCAGCTGATTGGCTGACTGGTGGCTCGGCCACATCCACAGTTACACCTGCATCCAGTCTGTCTTTCTTTCATGTAGCAGACATTGTATAGATAAACCTTATGATCTATATTTACTGTCTTTAGTGACCAAGATTAACTGAAACATTCAGTAATAATTTAATGATAAAATTAATTAATAATGGTGATGACTACATACATAGCAGTGATGATGAAGCTCCACCTCTGCAGCAGCTTCTGAGCAGGAGTCTGAAACCTGCAGCTCCACAGCTGCAAGTGGCTCTTTGGACCTTCCACAATGGCTCTCAATAACTCTGACTAAAAGAACCAACTAACATTTATACACAATGACCCGTGTATAAGCGTGGAAATGAGGGGTTTTCCCACATTATTTCCTACAAATATCCACATTTTTAGTTATATATTTTTTTACAGTCGAGTCCCACTGAAGAAATCTGATTGAAGAAAATGTATCGATCCTCTTTCTGCAAGTTTTTTTTTTATTTTAAAACCTAAATGTAAAACTTAAGCTGAATTCTTTTAAAATGACAGCATGTTTTCTACAGTTAGTCGCAGGACCAACACAGACAACCATTCACCGTTTAGAGTGATCAATAAATCTAACATCATGGCTGTTTCTCAATCCCTAGTTTGTGTACTACATACTCGTGTACTTGTGAGTACAGACTTGTGGGTACGCACTTGAAGTGTGCACTTGTGGAGTTCACAAGCACGTACTCCGCCCACTTGACGGACTGGGACAATGCAAAGTTGTGACATCACCACCAACGGTGCAGCAGTGAGCAGGGCTGCCTGTCAACATGAAAATAATCTTGTATTATTCTACAGTTTATTTATTGTTGTGGAGATGTACTGAAACAAATAAAAACAATTAATATAACTGCTCCAAAACAATTATACTAAGTGGATGTTTTGTTTTGTTTTCTCCCCAACATTTAAATTATATTTATTTCCAATGCACAAGCACATTAATGCAAATGGACGAGGTCATAATTAGATATTCAAAAACACCTGTGAGGCGGAGGCTACCAAACCAGGTGCATGCTGGGATTTATATCTGGCCGAGGATGCACGAGCCTCCTCTGGTGCATGCTTGCTAAAATGGGCGGAGGAAGTTTTCTTCCGGGGATTTCCAGCGTACTTGCGAAAAGCGAACTTTTTAATGGAAACGTTTGATGACGTTTCACATGTCCACAAGTATGCATGTTGAGAAACGGCCCATGTATTTGGACGGTGGGAGGAAGCTGGAGAAAACCCACGCATACACGGATAGAACATGCAAACTCTACACAGGAAGGCTGCTGTTGGAACCCCCTCCCCAGCTGGGGCTCGAACTAGCAACCTTCTTACTGTGAGGCTGCAGTGCTAACCACCACACCACTGTGCAGCCCGATAGTGTGACCAGAAATGAGAAAAATATACTTGATTTGAGTTTTACGGTGTGCAGCACTCTACTATCTCCTCTCCAAACTTCCTGTATTGAAGTGTCATGTGTCTTGATGCTATCTGCTATATTTGGCCCCACATTTACAAAAAAAGTGATTAAATTCATTAGCTTCCTCATTCCTATTAAGCAACATCTCAGGTTTTAGACAGCACCACAGCACTGAGACTGCTATGTCCTCCAGGTTTTAGACAGCACCACAGTGTTGTCAGTGTTGGTTCTACTGGATCTCAGTGCTGCATTTGATACAGTTGCCCACTTTATATTACTCCAATGACTGGAGAAGTGGGTGAGTCTCTGGTTCTGTAGTAAACTGGTTGAAAACATATTTGGAGAACAGGAAGTACGTTGTGTCAGGAGGCAGCTTTACATATGAGCAGACAAAAATTACCTGTGGAGTTCCCTGGGCTCTATCCTGGGGCCTCTTCTGTTTAACATCTACATGCTCCCACTGGCCCAGGTTATAAAGAACAACAATATCAGTTACCATAGCTACGCAGATGACACACAGATATCTCTTACAGTGTCACCAGGAGACCGGGGCCCTGTACAGGCTCTTGGTAAATGTTTTGAGGAGATTAATGACTGGATGTGCCTCAACTTTCTTCAGCTGAACAAAAACAAAACTGAGGTGGTTTTTGGAGCCAAAGAGAATTGACAGCAGGTTGTCACAGAACTTCAGTCCATCCACATAAAAACCACCAACCAGGCCAGAAATCTGGGTGTAGCGACGGACTTGGAGCTAAAAACCAATGACCGGGCCAGAAATCTGGCCGTAGTGATGGACTCGGACCTAAAAACTGCCGACCGAGCCAAAACTCCAGCATAGTGTAGAATTCTGAGCTTAAAACTGCCAACCGTGCCAGAACTCTGACTGTAGTGACGGAATCTGAGCTAAAAATCACTGACCGGGCCAGAAATCTGGCCGCAGCGATGGACTCGGACCTAAAAATTAATGACCAAGTCAGAAATCTGGCCGCAGCGATGGACTCAGACCTAAAAACTGCCAACCAGGCCAGAAATCTGGCATAGCGACATACTCGGAGCTAAGAACCACCGACTGGGCCAAAAATCTGTCCGTAGCGACGGATTCAGACCTATAAACTGCTGACCGGGCCAGAAATCTTTTAACAACTAACTGTTTAAAGAAACAAGTGGAGCAACGACACAGCTCTTCACCTCCATGGTGAGAGGATGTGGGAACAAACAGGGGAAGCATGGAATCAGAGCATATCCACTACTGGTTTGTGCCATAATGAAATATGACAAATGATTTATGTCAGGCATTAGCTATGCTGCGGGAGGTAATTTGTTATACTGAAAACGCACAGACACCCTGCTTTGTAATTAAATCACACAAAATAATGACTATCCTACCATGTTTGCTCTGGTTGTTTGTCTTTGTTCTCCATTCTATTGTTTTCTCCAAGAAATTAATTATGCCGTACATTATGCACAAACCTTTGATTAAAACTGAGTGATAATTTGCTAAAGCATGTCACCAAGAACTAAGAAAAAGCCCTGAAGCAAAAACTTCCCGGTTTAAGCTCAACTTCTTTTTCTAACTGGACGGAACTCCAAGGTGAAATTCTCCATCCGTGATTCTGACCAGACCGAAGCGATTAATCCAAATCATGCTACATGTAAATAATGTGATTAAGCTCTCAGTGCGCACACAGCTTGTTTAGGTCGGACTCAAGCAACCATGAATGTAGCGGAGATGTGGGTGCTTACATCATCTTCATCTGCAGGAAATCCCCTCATCTTGCAGGGACATCGGAAAAGGGGGTTGTTTTGCACTCAGGTTCTTGTTGACCTCAGAAGATGCAGATGCAGCAAATGGGAGCACGGACAGTGCAGACGGACAAGGTGTGGGACGGAGGAGAGGCGGGAAATAAAACTGATGGACCAATCACAGGGGGCAGATTTTCTGCAGTGAAATGGTTTATAAGGTCTGAGTGAGATCAATGTCGTCCTTTCAGTACGACTAAACATGCTGTCATCTTCTCATCAAAACATGGATGTTTCAGTGAATTCAGCTGAGGCTGAAAGGCAAAAGGTCAAGGTCATAGACAGGCAAAGGTCACAGGTCCAAGTCCAGGAGGGGAGTCCATGGGCAGGGCTCCAGCCTGCAACCAAATGCTCGCATTTTGGGACTAAACTGTGACACAGTGCAGGTCAATTTTTCATCTACTTCCGCATGTGCGACCAATTAATTCACCGTTTTTATTATTAGTATTTTTTATTGAGTCTAATTGATATACTTACAATTGTGTGAAAAAGTGTTTGTCTCCTTCTTGATTTCTTATTTTTTTGTATGTTTGTCACACTTAAATGTTTGAGATCATCAAACAAATGTAAATATTAGACAAAGATAACACAAGTAAACACAAAATGCAGTTTTTAAATTAAGGTTTTTTTTTAGTAAGGGAGAAAAAATCCAAACCTCCATGTCCCTGCATGAAAAAGTGATCTTCCCCTAAACCTAATAACTGGTTGTTCCACCTTAGCAGCAACAACTGCATCAAGCGTTTGTGATAACTGGCAGTGAGTCTTCTACAGCACTGTGGAGGAATTTTGTTCCACTCATCTTTGCAGAATTGTTGTAATTCAGCCACATTGGAGGCTTTTCCAGCATGAACCGCCTTTTTAAGGTCATGCCACAGCATCTCAATGGGATTCAGGTGGGGGCTTTGACTAGGCCACTCCAAAGTCTTCATGTTGTTGTTCTTAAGCCATTCAGAGGTGGACTTGCTGGTGTGTTCTGGATCATTGTTCTGCTGCAGAACCCAAGTGCGCTTCAGCTTGAGGTCACCAACAGATGGCCGGACATTCTCCTTCAGGATTTTTTGGTAGAAGCAGAATTCATGGTTCCATTTACCACAGCAAGTCTTCCAGGTCCTGAAGCAGCAAAACAGCCCCAGACCATCACACTACCACCACCATGTTTTCCTGTTGCTATGATGTTCCTTTTCTGAAATGCCGTGTTACTTTTACGCCAGATGTAATGGGACCTCCACCTTCCAGAAAGTTCCACTTTTGTCTCGTCAGTCCACAGAGTATTTTCCCCAAAGTCTTGGGGATCATCAAGATGCTTTCTGGCTAAACTGAGGCGAGCCTTTATGTTCTTTTTGCTCAGCAGTGGTTTTGGTCTTGGAACTCTGCCATGCAGCCATTTTTGCCCCCCAGTCTCTTTCTGATGGGGGAGTCATGAACACTGACCTTCATTGAGGCAAGTGAGGCCTGCAGTTCTTGGATGTTGTTCTGGGGTCTTTTGTGACCTCTTGGATGAGTCGTCGCTGTGCTCTTGGGGTCATTTTGGTCGGCCGGCCCCTCCTGGGAAGGTTCACCACTGTTCCATGTTTTCACCATTTGTGGATAATGGTTCTCACTGTGGTTCTCTGGAGTCCCAAAGCTTTAGAAATGGCTTTGGAACCTTTTCCAGACTGATAGATCTCAATGACTTTGTTTCTCATTTGTTCCTGAATTTCTTTGGATGGCAGCATGATGTCTAGCTTTGGAGGATCTTTTGGTCTACTTCACTTTGTCAGGCAGGTCCTATTTAAGGGATTTCTGATGGAGAACAGGTGTGGCAGTAATCAGGCCTGGATGTGGATAGAGAAACTGAACTCAGCTTTCCAAAGATGATAAACTTCAGTTAATTTGTTTTAACTTTTTCACACAGGGCCATGTAGGTTTGGATCCCCCCCCCCCCCCCCCCCCCCCCCCCCCCCCACCCCACCTTAAAAATAGAAATCTTCATTCAAAAACTGCATTTTGTGTTTACTTGTGTTATCTTTGTCTCACATTTAAATTTGTTTGATGATCTGAAACATTTAAGTGTGACAAACATGCAAAAAGTAAGAAATCAGGAAGGAGGAAACACTTTTTCACACAACTTTATATATATACATACACACACAATAATCACATGAGATCTGGTTTATATTCCTCTGAACAAAAGTGGAGATGCTTTGATGGTTTGCTACTGTCAATACATAAACAAAATGTCATATATAAAGCAATGCAATCTTTAATTTGATCAAATATTCCTGTGCAGCCCCTTAAAGGGCGACATTTTCAGTCAGCCCATTTATCTGGAAATCAGTTGAAAATTCACCGGGTTAAGCAGGTCAGAACATGAAGGATACCACTCTTCTCAATAGGCACGCATTCACTCTGACAGCAGCCTGGTCTGACCCAAGATGGCTGCTCTGTCGGTACGTCTCAAACCCGCGGATGCAAGGTCTATCCATGTCTTTGCTACAGACCATGACACGCTTCTTAGATCAGGATCTTTGTATTGCTGACAGCAGTCAGAATAGAGTAGCAATGAAAACTGAATGAAGCATAAACTCTACTTCCTGTGGAAACTGATAAGAGCAAGACCCCCGTCTCCCATCATGCACTCCTTCCACAGAGGCACCATGGAAACATCCTGACCAGCAGCATCACCTTGTGGTACGGAGCCTGCAGCACATCCTGCCGCAAAACCCTGCAGCACACCGCGAAAGCAGCTGGGAAGAACCTCAGTGTCCCCCTCCCCTCTCTGTTGGACATTTACCACTCCCACCTCACCTGCAGAGCCACCAGGTGACCCAAGACTGCTACTCAGTTTACTCTGCCGTATGCATAATTGCACTATTGCCACTGTACTGCTCATTGCTAATAACCTGCAGTACATGTTACAGTTACATCGTTTACATTGACTATTTGTACTGTTGTCCATCAGGACCACTGTAATGTTACATTGTCAAACTTTACTGTTACATTTTCCATCTGTACATTTGTAATCTTCCTTACTATTTAAAGGGGAAGTTCAGAATTTTTGACATAGGGCCTCATTTGCAAGTGAGCAAGAATACTACTTATTACTGAAGACAGTTTCAACATATTTCATCCCATTATTCTAGTTCCAGGAGGTTGGTGATGCTAATGCTAGTGGAAGTCAATAGGAATCTGCAAGCCTGTCATTAAAACCTATCTTATCCACTCCATAGAACATCCGAGGCAAATCAGCAGGCCTATCTCTATAAATGTCGTGTTAAACTAGTAAACTCGTGTGTTAAAAAAGTAAAACTAGCCTTATATGACAAATTTTGTACAGTATTACATATTGAGGAACTAGTTTCTTACCAGCTTACTACCTTTGCCAGTGTATTTCAGTTCATAGAGACATGGTGACAGTTTGATGAAAAAAGTTTGAAATCATCCTTAAAAATTCGACGTATCCTCATGCATTTCAGACGTGGTCGTAGTTTAGACTTTATATTTGTGTAATCAAATTCCTTCATGCATGTAGCAGCAGATGACATCAATCTGCTGCCAAATACAGGAAGTAAAACTTTATAAAGTTTCTCAGCAGCAACAATCAAAATGCAACAAAATGCAGGTTAGTTTGATTTGTAACATTAACACAGATAGTCTGAAGTTATAAATGATTTGCCTCAGATGTTCTATGGAGTGGATAAGATTGTTATTAATGACAGGCTAGCAGATTCCTATGACTTGCATTAGCAATAGCATTGGCGACACCCTGGAACTAGAATAACGGAATGAAATATGTTGAAACTGTCTTCAGTGATAAGCAGCATTCTGGCTCACTTGTAAATGAGACCCTATGTCAAAAATCCTGAACTTCCCCTTTAAACTTAGTTTGGTGTTTAGATTTCTAGTTATCTGAGCAGATTCCTAGATTTTATATTTTTATATTTTTTAGCTGCCTGCTGATATTAGCTGCAGCAGGCAAAGTTTCAAAGTTTCTGGTGCGAGGCAGGACAGCGAAGCTATCTTTCGTTTGGATTCACTTTTACTGGAGATGCAACTGAACCGACTCCGTTGTGCTTGGTATGTGGTGAAAAGCTCTCCAACAGTGCTTTGGTCCCAAGTAAGCTTAAACGGCATCTCCATACAAAACACCCTTAACTTCAAAACAAAAAGCTGGAGCGTTTTGTTTGCCTGCGTGAACACACGGAGAAACAGGCAACTGTCATGAGAAAAACCGCAAAGGTAGACGAAAGAGCCCTTAAAGCTAGCTACAACGTGCTGAACTTGTGGCTAAATCAGATAAGTCCCACACGGTGGCAGAACAGTTGATACTTCCCGCCTGCAAAGCCATTGTAAACGAGATGCTCGGACCCGAAGCGGCTAGAGAAATAGCCAAAGTCCCTCTCTCAGATAACACACTTCCCAGACGTATTGGTGAGATGTCTGCAGACATTGAAAGTGTGGTTTTGGACAAGATAGGTATCGGTAATAAATTTGCGTAGCAACTTGATGAGTACTGATACTAGTGGACATGCTCAACTCTTGGCCAATGTGTGTTTTATGGATGGAGACGCAATCAGAGAAAACGTTCTATTTGGTAAGGCTTTGCTGGAAAAAACAACAGGAGAGGAAATTTTTCGGGTCACATCAGAATATCTGGAAAAAGGAGGACTCAAGTGGGAAAACTGTCTGCAGTGATGGAGCTGCAGCTGTGGTCGGGCGCAGCAAAGGCTTTGTAAGCAGAGTGACGGAAAAAACCCAGATGTGATCACTGTACACTTTTTTACACCGTGAAGCCCTCGTAGCCAAGACTTTACCAGCAGACCTTCTTCCTGTGGTGGATGATGTGCGCATGGTAAACTTTGTGAAGTGAAGACCTGTGAAAAGTCGCATATTTGCGGCTTTGTGTGAGGAAATGGGAGCGGAACATAAAACCTCGCTGTTTCATACGGAGGTCCGATGGTTGTCGCGCGGCACGGTGCTGGCCCATAAATAAGCTGCGAGAGGAACTCAAAGTGTTTCTGACAAATGAGGGATCTGATTACGCAAAGCTGGTGTGCAAGGCTGGCATACCTGCAGATATTTTTCATCATCTGAATGAACTGAACACACGAATGCAAGGTCGAAATGAAAACCTGCTTACAAGTACAGATGAAATAAATGGATTTGGTTCAAAAGTGCAACCCTGGCAGCAACATGTGGAAACTGGCAATCTTAAAATGTTCCCACTCACTAATAAATGGCAAGATGTTCATACTACAGCACTGTGTGACATAATAGTTAAACATTTGAAAACTCTTGAGGAGAAGATGTCATTTTATTTCTCTTCAGCCTCCACAGAGTGGCTGGACTGGGTTAGGGAGCCATTCAGCTCAGCATCAGCTGTTGGAAAGGACATGAATTAAAGGAGCAGGAGGAACTAACTGAAATGAGACAAGATCGTGGTTTTAAGCTTTGCTGATCTACCTTTAGACAGTTTTTGGTTGGCAGCTGCCGAGAAGTTCCCCATGCTGGCCAACAAAGCTATTCTGACATTGCTCCCATGTTCCACGACATATCTGCTTTTCAAGCCTGACTGCTGTAAAAACTACAAACAGAGAACGGCTGAGAGCTGAGGAGGAAGAGCTTCGTGTGTGTCTGCCATCAATTCCTGCCAGGACATCAGCTCTGTGCTCACCCAAACAGGCCCAGCTTTCACACTGAGTGAGAATAAATATGAAATATTATAAAATACTTTTTCTTTGTGTTTATTTGATATGTATTCACAACATTATAATATTACGCCATTCTTCAATGTTAAAAAAAGCTTATATTAACAATATATGTGTTATATTGTTTAAAATGAGCATTTTTCACATTTTCAGCTGGTGGTGTGCCGTGGGATTTTTTTTCAATGAAAGAAATGTGCCTTGGCTCAAAAAAGGTTGAAAAACACTGCGACAATAAAGTTGAGTTGAAACCACAAACAAAGATAATCAGGTCAAACAAAAACTTCTAGTGTGTGTTCACAATATTATCCAATCACATCCTGTTTGTGTCCAATTTCCAAGAATATGCAAAAAAACAAAAAAAACCATTAAATTCAGTTTGACTTTTTTAAAAATTATAAAATGTTTAACTTAAAAATATGAGTTTAGGGGCTGCCTTAAAATTTGGAGTTAAATGGAACGATTTTGTGTTTAAGATGCGCTTAAGGATTTAAATTTATAACAACAACGTAGCAGAAGCTTGTTCATTTGACATCAAATTAAACTTTTGGAAAACGAAAATGCAGTTTACAGTGCAGATTGTGATAAAGCCTGACAGCTGACTGAAGGCTCGGTAAAAGCTCATCCACGCAGCGTTCCCCGTGTTACCAGTTTACCAGAATTGGATTAGACGGAGAAAACTCCTCTGTGGAAAGCTTAGAGATCCAATCAGCATTCAGCTGCTGTAGAAAATCACTCTGAGCTGTTCTGTGATTACTTTAATGCTATCAAAGCCCCACTCATTGTGAACACAGTCTTAATTAGTACAACTTTAATTAAGGCCTGCTTCCTCCAGCTCGACTGTGCAGCCGTACCGACCGTTCAAAACGAGGACAGCAGCAGTGAGAGGACCCCTGTGGAGGATGTGCTGCCCGGCTGCTGGTAATGATCCCATCCACCGCTGATTGGCCGTGTGTGTGGCGGCCTTACACGTTGGTGTCAGACGGCGGTACGGAGCGGAGACAGGCTTCACAGCCGTGATGATGCTGCAGTTACAACAACAGGCTCATTAAAGGTGACACGAAGATTAGAAACACTGAAGCAGCCGTTGATCTGTGGCCTGTCCGCCTCTCATCAGCTTCCAGGACGCTCCGAACATGTCCTGCTGGTGAGGACACCGTCAGAGATAAAGACTGCTGAACATTAGTTTATTTCTCAGGTGGTTTTGCATCGATCAGCTGCAGACATGGGCTAGACCGTATCCCAGCCATCCCAGAGTCTCTAACACGCCAACCGGCATTTCAGAGATGGCCGGCTTCTCTGTGCACCCATCTTTGGCCTGGAGGTCAGGTGGTGGGGGAGCTGAAGGCAGGCCCATTATCTTCAATAATCAGCCCCAACCATGTCTGAATGCAGAAATTTAATTAACAAGTGTTTGGCTGACATTTCCGCAGAATGCCTTCTTATTTGTTTCAGTGCTTCTCCCATTTAATTGAGTAGAAATTCATGATTATTTCTGACCTGCTTTTCCTATCATGCTAAATAACCTAGCATGTTCCACTGTGTCCAGGCGTGGAGCAAGTGTCACATTGCAGAGGGGGCGGGAACTTGTAGTGGGCCCTTATGGGCTATATACCATTTCATTAAACAATTCACATATCTGATCTGGATCTGCTGTAGGTCTATTAGGCCTCTACCCAAAAAGGGACTGAATGAACGGCTTTAGTTTCAAATATGAAAACAATTCTCACACTTTGATCCATAAACAAATATTAAATATAATCATAGATAAACTAAGAGACTCAATTTGCTCACTAGACAGCAGATAATTTGTAAAACAAAGTAAATGAACGTCAGACTCTGCACAGTGACGGCCTGGAATGACACAGCTGATCAATTAGTAGCTTAAACATGGCAATCGGAGACAGAAGGACAAAATGGACAGAGTGTGGATTAGATGAGTTCTGCAGTACAGTTTGTGCCATTTCAGACCCACAGACAGCGTCATGGACTTGCAGGTGTGCCAGGGTGTGTGGGTGCCACACAGAGGCAGCTGCACACCTGGCTGACTACCAGTAAGTGAGTGACCTTCGCCCAGCGAGCATTGTGGAGCGCGAACTGCTGCTAACAGCTATGAAACAGAGTTCCCTGCTCTTTGACAGACACCTGGACGAACTGAACAACCGTTTTCAGAGTGACTCTTATGGAGTAATGAAGCTGCTGCCTCCCTGCTGCCCTTCAGCGTTTTACCAGCTGGGCGCATGAGCACGCTGATCACGCATTACTGTAGTCAGTTCCTGTCCATGATTGAAGCGTTGGACCCGTTTCCCAACATGAACTGTTTTGGTAACACCGCCTATTGCTTCGTGGAGCCTGTTTCACGGATTAAATCCACCAGCAGAGCCACGGTGCTCACAGAGAGACTGGACAGCATCTCACTGCTCATCTTTGAAAAAGAGATTTATGCAGAAAAAATGGATGTTTTTTCCATTTTTTCAGTTGAGTCTTTGGATCTTTTTGCAAAATATCAACCAAGTCTTCTAATGTGATGGCAGAGGGCTGCCATCTTGAAATCATGGGATCTGCGGACGTGTTTTGATTGGTCGCCAGATCTTCTGTCGTCAGCAGCTCAAGTTGAGTACATGGTGAGTTTTTGGCCTTGTGAGGCAAAAAATATCACCTCAAGGCCTCGTGAGACAGAAAACTCACCAGGCGACACGGCGACGATCCGCTGAGCAAATGACCTCCATGACTCAGCAGAAACCAGGGGACACGGCGATGATCCGCTGAGCAAATGACCTCCATGACTCAGCAGAAACCAGGCGACACGGCGACAATCTGCTGAGCAAACTCCTCCATGACTCAGCAGAAATCAGGCAACACGGCGACAATCTGCTGAGCAAACGGCCTCTATGACTCAGCAGAAACCAGGGGACATGGCGAAGATCTGCTGAGCAAACTCCTCCATGACTCAGCAGAAATCAGGCAACACGGAAACGATCTGCTGAGCAAATGGCCTCCATGACTCAGCAGAAAGCTGTGGTGTGCAGCAGGCGTTATATCGGGTTTTGAACATTCTGGCCTTCTTTAAAGGGACATTGTGTAATCGGGAGCAGCTCCCTCGTACTTTTCATGCTGCATTCACGTGAAACCGGGCAGACCGACGACAGCCGATGCATGTAAAGTTATCACCAGCCTCTATGTGAAGACGTGGTCCGTCAGTTACAGTGACATCAGTCCACATCTGATTTGTTGTCATGGCGATGTCGTATTGTTTTCCCTGACCCATGTTTTACCGTCTTTCGCTCGGCTTCATTGATTAAAATGACATCTGGTTTGTTACCAACACCGTCTGCCCGACTGCACGTGAACGCAGCATCAGTGAGACGCTGGTTTCTCCCACTGCAGCGCGGTGACTTTTCAAAGGCATTACCTCGAACTGAGCTGAAAACTCCGGTGTGTCCGGTGAGTTTCTGTGTTTTCCTACTGTCACGCTTCTCCTGAACGCAAAAACATGGCGATATGACATGGCAGCCCCCACCCGAGCCGCCCCGCTCGATGTGTAAATGAATGATACGAACGGCAAATTCAGAACTTAGAGGAGCACTTCAGTTTGTTGATGGGAGTGATTACTGATTAATGAAAAAACACTTTTGAACCAAATAATCAGTTTTTGTGAATAAAACACAGGAGAACTTACACAATATCCCTTTAAACAAAGAAGTGTTTAAAGAAGGCCAGGTCAGTCACCACCACAGAGGGAACATCAACACCTTTAACTCATTGACTGCCAGACCTTTTCCAAGCAGAGCTCCATATTGCCAGGATTTTTAAGCATTTTCACTGATTTTGGGAGATCCACAGAATATTGTGTACTATGCCAATACAAACACTGAATATACCAAAGGAAAGCTTAGACTCTCTTCTTTTATCAGAAAAAAAAACATTTGTTTCTAGCTTTTTCTATTCTTTAGTAATCTTCAGGAGAACGTGGGTTTGTTGCAGCGAAAATGCTGCTTTTGATCAAAAAGCTGAGAAAACGAGCTTTAAATGCTGCAATGCGCTTCAAGTGGAAAAGTGTCTTTTTTGCCAATATTTTTTACTTTAGTAACACCTTCATCATCTGATCAGCTGTTTACTTCTATGAAACAACAAATACAACACTGAGAAAAGAGTGTTGAAGGCAAAATAATTATTTACTAGCTGAATAAGCCACAAGTTTGTTTCACAACATAATACTTGACAGAAACGTCTCTTTCTATCCCTCCCTCCTACTACTCAGCCAGCCCCCCCCCCCCCCCCCTGCAATTAACGTGTAAACACATGATTGGCAGTTAATGTTCGGATTTGAGTTAATGTGTTTACACATGAATGGCAGCCAGTGAGTTGATGACACCTGAGACGTAGCTTCTTACATGTAGCACCAGAGTATAAATGTCCATGATGGAAGATTCTTTTTTGCATTAGCATCCAGCATATTATCTGTATGAATGTTAGAATCACCAGTTAAGATAAAATGGCTAAAATCAGCCCAGAAAACTGGCAGTAATTCAGAAAATTATTGTGGATGTGTGTAACGACAAGCTCTGGGGGAATGGGGAAGGAAAAGCCCTTAAAATAAAACTAAGATGTTGTAAAGAAGCAAAATCCTCAAATGAGATTTCTTTACGCTGTAATTAACCTTTAAATAAAGCAGCTTCTCCTCTTTCTTTTCTTCCATTTCAGCATTTATCCACAGAACTAAAACCTGGGGGAGCAGTTATACTTTCTGTTAACCACGTTTCTGTCGGAAAATCTAAACTGTTCTAAATCATGAAGTCATTAAAGCAGAGTTCGTATCTACAAAGATCTACAAAGATTACACGTAATCTGTAACAGGAGCAAACAGCAGGATTTAAATGAGGATTTAGCTGCTGTTGCTGCACCACGGACAGTTCAGAAGAGCATGTGGTAAACGCAAAATTAAATTCATCCTGATAGAGAGATATAAGTTCCAGAGATGTAATATGAGGCAGATAAAAAACAGAATTTAAGATAAATATAACAAATAAAAACAATGCAGCAGGTTTCCCTGCGGGTCGTAAGTACGCACAGACCGCGCGCTCTTTGGCACAACGCCAGGTGCTGGTCCTGCATAATTGCCCCCCCCCCCGCAAAACTCAGTTAAATGTAGTATCAATAGTTTGTGCTACCTGTCTGGTTATTTTCACTGAGTTTTCTGTGGGGTGGGGGCCAACTTCATGCAGGAAAGCAACCTCAGAGCAGCAGCAGCAGGTGCTGCCGTGTGGAGGACCTGATCTGAATTTAAAAACATGTCATTGGCAAAAAAGAAAAGAAAAGAAAAGAAAAAGACATAATTAATGTCAGCTTTAACTACCATGATGCTGCAGCTGCAGATTTTCTGGTTCATGTCTACAATAATCGTGTTAAACAGTGATGTTGATTGTTATTTAATTAAATAATGGAACCTTGACGTGTGGCCTGCACACCTCATGAGATGTTATTCTGACCCGATGCTGCATGTCTGCAGTCCAGTGCAGCATTCTTTAAGCCACGTGTCAAAGTCAAGGCCCGTGGGCCGGATCCGGCCCGTGAATACATTTTCTTTGGCCCCCAGAATATTTCATTAGTATTAGAACCGGCCCGCAGGCCGCAGCCGCCTGCTGGTGTTTTGCACGTACCAAAACTTCATTTCCCACAATGCAACGGTTGCCTGCACACTCACTGCAGCGCCGCGAGTGGGCTGCGAATTCGCGAATTAGAGTGTGGTAGGGGAAGGTCCCGCCTTTCTCGCCTCTGATTGGCTAGAAGGCCTCTCTTCTGATTGCCGCTGCTGAGCTGAAAAGCTGAACAACGGAGGTAAACAGCTGAACAGGGGTTATGTTTTTAAGTGAATTTGTAGATTTATGAGGAAAATAACTCATGGTTCTGGGTTATAGCCACTAGTTTAATGATGAATGCATTTTTACTGCCTGTCATTGCATCTTCAATGATGTTTCTAGGAAGCAAGTTACTTTGGTGGCTAGCAGGTCAAACTATCATACAAAGATATCTGTCACGCGGTAGCATTACTTGTGTATAACATGAAATGTTTTAAAGGGATGCTGCTTGCTTGGTCTTCATTTTTCGCTTGTGTGTGTGATCGTTTAGTGGTGTGCGCAGCCATGACTGCTAAGTGTCACAGGTGTCACATATGTGCAAAGGAGTCGGAGATCGCCGTCATCCCGGATTAGCTCACAGCTCTTGTTTGAAATGGTTTTGGTAAAGATATGAGCACAGGTATTGAATGGTTAAGATCAGGCTTAATGTTCAGGGTTAGTTGATCATTACCTGTTACCATTACCTGTTCTTTTTTTTTTTTTTTTTTTTGCTGCAGTGCAAAAAAAAAAAAAAACTTTGTAAATTTGCTTTTTGAAAAGCTGTGATTGATGTACTAGCATTATGTTTAATTTGTTCAAACAGCAACTTCTGCCTGAAGGGTGCTGCCATTTTTTGTGCAATTACACCACACAAGAGCGGTTTCACCGCCTCTTTAAAGCTCCAACTTTGCACCAGAGAGGAGGCAGAGACATGGTTGAAGGACTTCCAACAGTCATCAAAAGTGACCCTCAGAGTGGACAAAACACATCCTGTTACTGAGGATTCGGCACGGCCCAATGGCTACAGAGGAAGATTTGCTATAGTTGTGTTTTTGTGATTTTTTTTTTTTAGGTAGTCAGTGCTGTACTGTAATGAAGTAGTCTTGAAATCCAGACACACCCTTGTGGTAGTAAATGGTTTTGCTCAGCTGGTACCGTCATGTAAAACTCCCAAGCTCAGGCCAGAATGGAGCTTTCTGTCAAAGTTGAGCTTAAAAAGTGGTATCACTAAACTGGAGTCATTCATGAGTAGTAATTAAGCTTTCCTATGTTCATAGGTTGACATGAAATGCCAACACAACAAAGGGCAGGCAAGTTACACTAAAAAGAGCACACACTGGCCTGCTGGGCTCTACCTTGTGTGAAAAAGCACAGACATAGAACAGGAAGTCAAGGTTGGCTATTATGCACAACACAATAGAAGAGTTTGGAGATAAACATTACACAGAGCTTAATCCGGATTATGAGCTCGTGTTTCTTTTCCATACCACTGATGTTTATATTCAGCGGGGGGTGTTGTTGCATGTAACCATAAAACATCAGCACAACCACCCACATGCTTGTGCCGAGGCCTTACGGCAGCCGGATGTGACCGTGGAGACGGTCTTTCAGAGTGGCACTCGCCCTCCTCAGCCCGAACACCCTGAAATACGACCTGCAGGAGGAACATGGCCGTGCACATGTGCATGCCTCTGCAGTCAGGGCCATCTGCCCAGACATCTACTTCTGCTACCGGTCACTTTCATCTTTCAGCCATTCTGGAGATCAGGGACTAAACATGTCCTCCATATGAAAATGTCAAGTTATGTCAAAATCAAGGACTGAAAATGAAAAAGCACACCAAAAGTTTAATCTGAAATTTAGTCCTACGGTTCTGTGCATTCTGTGTGTGCAGTATGCTAGAATGGGTTGGGTGTGTGCGTGTGTGGTGTGAATGTGTGCAAAGTAAGCTTCACATGTTTAAGGTTAGGATGGTGTAAGAATAGCTATACTTTGTCCCCACAAAAAAAATGTTATTTACTGCCTTTACAGATTGTACCATTTTTAAGAGGACGCATGGGGCAGCATCAGGGGATGCCATGATTGAAAACCTCCAGGAACGTCTGAGGATTTACAACAAGGAACAAAGTGATACATGTGCTCGGATGGAGTCCACAGCTGACGGACAGACAGTTATTGCTTTGTGTACTCCAGCCATGAAGAGGATCCACAGACTGGAGAGACACAGCGGAGAAATGCTCTTCATGGATTCATCTGCTGTGTTTGTTTGTTTTTTTTATCATTGCTTCATTTCAAACTTTGTATTGTGTTAGTTAAATAGCCTGAATATAAGTTGGCGGACGTGACGTCAAATGACCTACATCCACAGTTTTGATACAGGAAGAAGACGGTTGCGGTAAATTTAAACACTGTAAGCGATAGTTATGGATGCTTCTGCCGTCAGCAGAAGAATCCACAGGATCATAAAGCAGCACAATATTGCATTTTCAGTTTGAAATGCATGCTATTTCATTTATGCATTTATCTTGATATTAGGAACATATTTTGTTTTTGAAGGACATTTACTTTTTTGCTGTTTGCCTGTTAAAAATATTTTCCCTTGAAATAACTGACAGAGCCATAAGAAAATATTGCTTTACTTATTTAACGTACAGGACATCTATTATTTTTTAAAGAAGTTTGTTTTTGTCTGTGAGCCTGTTGAAAAATGTTTTACTTGAAATTACTGACAGAGCCATAAAATATTATTGATTATTCATTTAATCATTAAATTATAGTTCATTGTGTTAGGTCTTGGTTCAATAGGCTTTGTGAAATCATTTCAATATGTTTAATAAACATTCAACCAGTCCGGCCCTCAGCTTGTAGCAAATTTGGTTTTGTGGCCCTCTGTGTATTTGACTTTGACATCCCTGCTTTAACCACACGCCATTTTTTGCACCCGCTTTCCGTTGCACGGTTGATAAATCACATTGCGGGTTAAGCTGAGTTATTTGCATCGTCTCCTCCCAATATTTTGCGTGTTCTGGCAGAAACGCCCAGATTGCATATTCATCTACAGCAGACACACAAAATGGATAGCAGGGCTATTTTACCCGGTAACAGACGCAAACCTCCTTTTGCCCTGTTAGTAAATCAGCTCCGGCGGATTATTGCGTGAGTAATGAAGATGTAAAGTCTACTTCATCGTTGCCAACTTAGCGACTTTGTCGCTATATTTAGCAACTTTTCAGACCCCGCTAGCAACTTATTTTCAAAAAAGCGCCTAGCGACAAACCTAGCGCCTTTTCCTGGTGATCATGGAGACAGATAAAGTTTATATGGCTCCCCCTGTTCATCAGGAGCTGCCTGCCATCAGCCCCTCCCTCCCTGTTTCCCGGCATCATTCACTGCTCCCGCTGTCCCTTTGCAGACAGCAGAGATGACCACGCCTCCTCATCTAGATTATTTCCCATGATGCCTTGTGGCACAACTGGGTCTTTTTGTACCATGACTCACGTGTGTATGTCACCACTTCAGTACCCTTGTTAATGACCAATGCAATATGCCATTAAATGGTAATTCCCAAGCACAACTGACTGTGACGTGACTGATTCCGTGATGTCATTCCATGACTGCTGGTGACTTTTGGGTCAACCAATAGCGACTCGCAACAGTGGTCTATTATCTTAAATTAAAAGGGCAGTGAAAAGTTTACTGCAGGAAAACTAACAGTATACATAGAATAATACTTTTAGTATACTTAAAAGTGTACTTTCCTAGAGTAAAAGTAAGCTTAAAGTTTAAGTACAAGTAAACTAACCTAGAGTATACCTAGAAGCATACTTTCAGTATACTTTTAAGTGTACCCAGAGGAATATTTTACTGCTCAAGGCTTGCTCTTCTATAACTCATGAGACATAATTGAGTTTCTCATCTCAGCCTCATTTTAGTTTCTATTTTGTCTCAAACGTTTCTTGTGTGTTTCTCCTTAAGTTTACTTGGAGACATAAGGTGAGACAATATTTAGTCATACTTGACACTTAGGGGAGATACAAACAACTTTATTTAACAAATTCTGGCAATACATTCCAAGAAAAACACTGATAAACTCTTTGTCCAGACTGAACATATGTATGCAAGTATGACAACATTCAAAATAATACACATAATAAAATACTACAATAAATGAAAAGGGAAAAAAAAAATGAATAAAATAAAATAAAATCAGAGGTCTAATCAGATAACTACATTTAAATTTTCAAAAATATTGGAGTCTTGTGTGGTTTGGATACACTTCAAGGTTTATGTATGTATGTTTGTATTACATATATACAGTGTATATATATATATATATATATATATATATATATATATACACTGCCTGGCCAAAAAAAAGTCTCCACCTGGATTTAACTAAGCAAATAGGTACGAGCCTCCTATTGGATAATTACTGCATGGGCGATTATCTTTCAGCTGCAACAAGTTATTTAACCCCAACTGGTGCAATGAGTTGCTTCTCATTTCCTAAACAACCATGTGGAAAGACACATCCGTGGTCGTGGAAAAGATGTTAGTCTGTCTGAGAAGGGTCAGATCATTGGCATCAAGAGGGTAAAACATCTAAGGAGATGCAGAAACTACTAAAACTGGGTTCAGAACAGTCCAACGCATTCTGAAAAACTGGAAGGATAGTGGACCATCGTCTTCCAGGAAGAAATGTGGCCGGAAAGGCAGATGAAGTGATGCAGCATCATGCCTAGTGCTACTGTATGAGCCTGTGGGGGCAGTGTGATGATCTGGGGTTGCTGCAGTTGCTCAGGTCCAGGTTCAGCAACAGTATGAGCTCAGATAATGAGGTCAGCTGATACCTGAATATACTGAATGAGCAGGTTATTCCATCAATGGATGTTTCTTTCCTGATGGCACGGCCATATTCCAAGATGAGGCGTCTCTGTCCTATTAGAACAGAGGGGTAGGGGCTTCTCGGTCCTGTTAGAACAGAGGGGTGGGGGGTCTCAGTCCTGTTAGGACGGAAGGGTAGGGGCGTCTTGGTCCTATTAGGATGAAGGGGCAGGGGCGTCTCGTTTATATTAGAACGAAGGGGTTGGGTGTCTCGGTTCCTGTCAGACGCCCTGCCCTTCTGTCCTGTTAGGACGGAAGGGCAGGGCGTCTCGGTCCTGTTAGAACAGAGTGGTAGGGCGTCTCTGTCCTGTTAGGACGGAAGGGTAGGGGCTTCTCGGTCCTGTGAGGACAGAGGGATAGGAGTGTCTCGGTCCTGTTAGGACAGATGCGGTAGGAGGGTCTCAGTCCTGTTAGGACAGATAGGAAGGGGTGTCACGGTCCTGTGAGGACAGAAGGGGTAGGGGTGTCTCTGTCCTGTTAGGATGGAGGGGTAGGGGTGTCTTGGTCCTGTCAGAACAGAAGGGTTGGGCATCTCGGTCCTGTTAGAACAGAGGGGTAGGGCATCTCGGTCCTGTTAGGACGGAGGGGTAGGGGCGTCTCAGTCCTGTTAGGATGGAGGGGCAGGGGCGACTCGGTCCTGTTAGAACAGAGGGATAGGGGTGTCTCGCTCCTGTTAGAACAGAGGGGTTGGGGCGTCTGGGTCCTGTTAGGATGGAGGGGTAAGGGCCCTCTTTAAACCTTTTTAAAGGCATCAATCAGGACTAAAGCAGCTGATATTACTTTGCTCTGATAGGGGAGAGGATTACTTTCTAAATACTGACAGACTCCAGCTGCTTTCTTGGCTTTCAGATCTTTTTGTCTCCATTT